>OZ018332.1:94458598-95058598 GCA_963969495.1 Ceratothoa steindachneri
AGTTCAGCGTCATGTCCCTAAATTGGAATCTGACCAGAAAGTTAAATGTTTCTGATGTGGGATTAATTTCAATTACGTTTCTCCAAAACAAGACGATTGAGAGGTGATTTATTCAAGTCTTTATTTAACTATGAGGGGTTTTGATACTCTTAAAAACGACCAACTAACAGGGTGTTCATTTATATAGAGATATTTACCAAAATTGCATGTTAAAGACTTGAAAGATTGTAATCTTTCAATTTTACCATCTCGCTCTGTATTTCAATTTGCTACAGCGAAAAGAAATGATGGAAGGATGCTGTGTCTTAAAAGATGTGAAATAGATTTGGCGAGGATTTTATTATAGTTATAATTTAGAATGTTATGCTCTAAAGTTCATTAAAGAAAATTTTATTAATAGATCCAAGAAAAAGATATATGACAATTTCAAAATAGCTAAATAATACCCCAGATAAAACCTATTCTTTTGCGTTGGCCCTGTTGCGTATATTCTTATATTAATAGGTTCAGGTGTCATCTGTAGTTTAGGATCAGTTAGTGAACGTGCCATTTATACTGCAATAGAAAATATACCTAAAAAGGGAATTTGAAGTTCCTCTCTCTTTGATGAATTGATACTCTGAATGATTCATGGCTGTATTACAAAATATACTCGTGCATAATATGAATGCAATAGGAGAGAGATGAGTAAAAATCCTGATGTAAAACCAAAATTGCCGCAACTAAAAGTCCTCTGCTGCGAGTAACAATATTATTAATTTAATCAAGGGTAGTAGATTAGAATGAATTGCAATGGACAAAATATAAAGCAATATTTTTTCCATTTGGAATTTGTAGGATGCTAAACTTAGCCCATTAAAATCCACTCTCCAATAAATAGACTGTTAAAACGTGCATAATTTTACTCATATCAGCCAATTGTCCTATTTAAAGGACACTGGAGTTTTTCAAGTCATTCTTGGGTCATTTGGGAATTTCTCGAATTAAATAATTTTAATTCACTTTTAACATAAAATTATGTCCGTTCCCCCCAAAATATGAAATAATTAGATTGGAGTGTTAAAATGGAAAAAAATTGGATGTGCCTTCTTCAGTTTTATAAGCGGCGATTCTTTGAAGTTTCTTGGTGCGATCCTTTGAAGCTTCGAAAGGTACTCTGGTCAATTCATGCTAATCAATTTCACCATCCAACCTTTTCAATTGTGAACTAGTCCATCCGGCGGGATATTGAAATTGAAATAAAGGTAACTTTTTCACTGTTCACCCGCTGAGAACTAGAGGCGGCCAGCGCTTGTGAAGAAAAAGGGGGCACTGGTACTCTGTTTACCCATCCACAAGCGAGCTTGGAAATAATATGTGGCCCAAAGTAGAGCTACCCGCTCAACATAAGATGAAGGCGGGTATTGACGCCGTTGACGGATTCCTTTGCTGAAGGAGCAAACTGCTATGTGGGAGAAGCATAGAGAGATGGATAATTCATGTGGATTTGTGATGGCCATGTTTGAGATTGCGTATGTCGCTCGCACTACCTGCACTCTTGGGTCAAACACAGCGCAATGCCCACTTTACTGGTAAGCTCCGTATGAACGTATAAATTCGTGACGTCTGATCTTTGTGGGAATGAAGCGCCAGGGGCAAGACGGGGGACTCGAACGCCGTAGCAAATCCTGCCTTCGAATGGATTTGCATGTCAAATCATCGACTCGAATGGGAAAATTAGAATCCCCTTTACAGCAAAAACAGGGAGAAAGGAATCTTGGTATAGTTCCCGTCAGTCCCCTCCAGGAGATTTAATTGACGTCAGTCACTTCCAGCTTATATAATTCCCGTCAGTCACTTTCAAGGTATTTAATTCCCATCAGTGACTTCCATCTTATATAATTTCCGTCAGTCACTTTCAAGCTATTTAATTCCCATCAGTGACTTCCATCTTATATAATTTCCGTCAGTCACTTTCCAGGGATTTAATTCCCATCAGTGACTTCCATCTTACATAATTTCCGTCAGTCACTTTCAAGGGATTTAATTCCCGTCACTGACTTCCAGCTTATATAATTCCCGTCAGTTACTGTCAAGGGATTTAATTCCCGTTAGTCACTTTCAGGTGATTTACCTACAGTTAGGCTCGAACCAGGTTACCCGCAATTAATGTAGGAGAGACCGACCAGCTCCCAATTAGATTGCCATATAGTGTCTTTCTTTCATTTTCATGTACCCTTACTTCACCAACTTTTTTGCGAAACTATAGCTTTACCCCAACTTTTTAACGCTAGGCTCGTTGGTTTTCGCTCTATTTTTAAATGCATAGAGAGATTCCGTGGGTGGGTAATTGCTTTAACAAAAAGCGTTCTCTGATAAATCATATTATCCTATAATTCGTTTCGGTTTGGCGGATTTATTTTGGTTTGTGCTTAAAGAAGATGGAGCTGGTTATGTGGTTGAAGATTGGCCGAAGTCAGAAAGGATGTAACAGATAGCAAAAAAACAAGCGAACAAAGTCACTGGAGAATATTTTGACAAATAGACGAACAAACAAACAAGAACAACAAGGAATATTTGAACAAACAAACAAAAGCAACGGGGAATATTTCAACAAACAAACAAAGGGAACGGAGAACTTTTGAACAAACAAACAAAGGCAAGGAGGAATATTGTAACAAATGACTGAAAGAACGAACAAACAAACAAATTAAAAGAGGAATATTTGAACAAACATACGGACGAAAAAGGGCAAGGGAGAATATTGGAACAAATAAGCTAATAAACAAAGGGAACAGGGAAGATTTGAACAAACAAATAAACAAACAAAAGCAACGCTGAATATTTAACAAACACCAAAGATAACGAGGAATATTTGAACAAACAAACGAAAGAACAAGGGCAGCAGGGAATATTTGAACAAACAAAGAAAGGCAACTGGGAATATTGAACAAACAACCGAACAAACAGGAAAACGGGAAAGACATAAACAAACAAACAAAGGCAACGGGGAATATTCGAAGAAGCAAACAAATGCAGTGGGGAATATTTGAGCAAACAAACAAAGGCAGCGAACACTATTTGAACAAACAGATAAACAAATAAACGAGCAAGGACACGCGAGAATATTTTAACAAACAAAGAAAGGCAAGGGCAATATTTGAACAAACAAACAAACACAGAGGGTAATATTTGAGAAAACAAACAAAATCAACGCGAATATTTGACCAACAAGCAAACGTCCGAACAAAGGGAACGCGGAATATTTAACAAACAAAATAAAGCAATGAGGAAATTTTCAACAATAAACGAACGAACAAGGACAACGGAGCAGAAAAAGGAAACGAAGATCATTTGAAAAAAACAAACGATTGAACAAAGGCAACGCTTAATATTTATCAAAGAAACAAACAAACTAAAAACCAAGGTAACTAGGAATATTCCAACAAACAAACGAAAAAAACAAGGGCAACGGGGAATATTTGAATAGCCAAAGAAAAGCAACGAGGAATATTTGAACATACTATTTAACAAAGACAACGGGAAATAATGGGAAAAACAAATAAAGACAGCGGGGAATATTTGGACAAAAACAAACGAATTAGGGGAATGGATAAGATTTGGAAAAGCTAAGAAACGCAAAGGGGAATATTTGAAAAAACAAAGATAGGGAACACGGATATTTTTTACATACAGACGAACGAACAAACAAACAAAGTCAACAAGGAATATTTGCAAAAAGACTGTGGGGATTATTTGAACAAACAAACGAACAGCCGATTGCGACAGGGAGTATTTGAATAAACAAAGAAAGGCAAAGGGGAATATTTGAAATACAAAGAAAAACAACCAGGAATATTTTAACAAATAGATGAACAAACAACCAAGGGCACTAGAGCATATTTGAACAAATAAAGACTTCGGGGATTATTTGAACAAACCATCGAACAAACAATGGCAACAGGGAATGTTTGAACAAAAAAGAAAGGAAAAGGGGAATATTTGAAATACACAAACAAAAAAAAGCAACGGGGAATAATTTAATAATCAGATAGACCATCAAAAAAACAAAGGCAATGGGGATTATTTGAACAAAGAAAAAATGGCAAGGGGAAGATTTGAACCAACAAAGAAGGCAAAGGGGAATATTTGAAATACAAAGAAAGGCAACGGGAAAAATTCTAACAAGCAGGCGAACAAACAAGCAAGCCCCAAAACGAGGAATATTTGAAAAACAAAGAAACGGGGGATTATTTGAACAAACAAACGAACTAACAAGAGCAACAGAGAAGATTTCAATAAACTAAGAAAGGCAAAGGGAAATATTTGAAAAAAAAACAAAGAAATGCAATGAAGAATATTTTAACAAACAAAGGCAGTGAAGATAATGTGAACAAAAAACGAACATACAAGGCAACAGGGAAGATTTGAACAAACAAAGAAATGCAAAGGGGAATATTTGAATTATAAACAAAGGCAACGGGGAATATTTTAAACAGACGAATTAACAAACAAACAAATGCAACGAGTAATATTTGAACAAACAAAGACAGCTGGTATTATTTGAACAAACAAACACACAACAAGGGCAACAGGGAAGATTTGAACAAATAAAGGAAGGCAAAGGGGAATATTTGAAAAACAAAGTAAGGCAACTGGGAATATTTGAGGAAACGAACGAACAAACGCATTGATCCGGGAAAACAAGAATATTTTAATTTTACTCCAAATTGACCGAAATTATTCCTTCCTAAAAGCTTCTGGATTCCTGTTTTTGTGAGGGTTGGATACTTTGTGCTCTCTGTACTCTTTGTCTTCTCCCCGTTCTTTCGGAATCTCTGTGCTCTTTATGCTTCTTGCGCTTAATGTACTTTTTTTATATTTTTACGTTCTTTGTACTCTACCCCGTGTGCTCAGTTGACTCTTTCTAATATTTTTACTCGTTTTTATTTTGTGCTCCATGTGTGAAGTTGTTCCTCAAGGCATTAAAGACTCCCCTCACCCGCCCCAGCACTTTAAGTAGATCGACTTTGCAGCTTCTCCTCTTACAGCTTAGTAACAATCCCTTCATTGGATTACACAATTCGAATTAGTCAATTTTCCAAGAAATGAGCACCGGGCTCGGTTCCCGGCGTGGACGGCTGAGAACAAAATGGAACTCACAGGGAGGTGTCGATAATGTGGCGATGCGGCTAGTTTGATACCACGCACTTCATCAAACGCAAAAACGATTGTAACACCGCTGTTTCTTCCTTTCTGCTCTCTTCACATGAACAACGGTTATTTTTCGGTTTATGTCCTCCCTCGAATTTCGTGGGCGCTTTGTTATAAATATCTCTATTTTTAAAAGATACGCAAATATACCATTTAAGATTCTTGTAGGGGAATCGCTACTCTCCCTCATCTATCAGTTGAGCCACAGGACGTTAACCACAAACATCCTGGCAGTGTAGACGCCATAGTTTAAACTTTTATCCACGTCGCTCTCGCCCCTCCTCCCGGTGAGAAGCTGAACGACCTTCCAAGACCCCAGAAGGCAATAATCAGCTAAGGTCAGACTGAAGACCCTAACATTGGTTTCAATTTCACCTCAAGTACGAAATTGGAGATGCGTCTCCCTCAAGCCCGAAGGTCCCTCAGGACTAGAGGTACGACGCTGAGAAAAACCGTTGGAGGAGGAACCTTTATGCGGCCTCACCACGAATCGCCCCCTCCTACTCCTATCCCAGTGGGGTGACGACGTATATATACCAAAATCTTTGGAAAAAAAAGGTAGAATACGTGAGTCAGCAGGCTACAAAGTTGCCGGCAAGAGGCCCGGGCTACCAAGAAAAGGGACTAAGAAGCAGATCATCCTCGAGCTAGTTCCTGGTAATGACACCGAACTGTAAGTTAACTTGATCAAGTTCAACTTACTCTCGTCAGAGAACCCCCCTCCGCTCTATCCTGGTGTCTTCCAAAGCACCGAGATAGGCCTCGCCCTTGAGGAAGACTGGAACCAAGAAGAAGCTCATCCTCGAGCTAGTTCCTGGTGGTCACCCTGAACGTTAAATTAACTTGATTTAAGCTTCAAGTTCAACTTATTCTCGTCAGAGACCCCATCCCCTTCTATCCTGGTGCATCACAAAGCACCGAGATAGGCCTCACCCTTGAGGAATACTGGAACTAAAAAGAAGAAGCTCATCCTCGAGCTAGTTCCCGGTGGTTACACAGAAATTTAAGTTAACTGAATTTAAGAATAAATTTCAACTTACTCTCGTCAGAACCCCCCCGTCCCCTCCGTCCTATCCTGGTGCAGCCCAAAGCACAGAGATAGTCTTCACCTTTGAGAAAGACCCCCGACTGAACTCTCCCTAGCACTCCCCCGAGTCAAAGGATACCCGCCTGGCTCATCGTTAGCCAGTGCGAATTATTCCCCAGAGTAATCCGAAGAGGAGAAAGGAACATTCTTTCACAATCCGGTGGTGATATCACTTCCTACCGAAGGCGAGTGGCCTCCTCATCTGCCACACTAGCCAAAGTCCTTTGTGGCTGTGAAAACTATTCCGTCCGCACCATCTTGCCGAGGCACGCGTCAACAAAACAACAAGATAACAAGATTCCTTAGATAACGTAGCTCATTGAGTTCAAGGTCAGACTCAAACCCGTTGCAAGAGGGAAAAAGGTATTTAAACTTCGGTATCCGGTCGGTAAAGGCCGTTAGCATTTTTTATATTGAAGTGAGCGGTGGGTCGACCATCACAATAATTTCGAGAGATCAATTTAGAAAGCTTTACTTAAAAATTATTGAAGTCATTTCTGTGTATTTAGTGTGTAGTATTTCTTTGGTTCATGTTTATTTTTTTGTTTTAATTAAAGTTTTAGTTTGTTTTAAAATAATTTTTATTCTATCCTCGAAACGCTAAGTATGGCACAAGGAACCCTCAAAGTTTAAATCGCTAATAATCAAGTTAATAATAAACACATATATACGAGTACATTTTGTCTTTAAAGTCTGGACACATAGGAAAAATGTCTATTTTCAATAAAAAAAATATTTAACCCCATTTTAGTTCATTGTAATATCAATAAATAACATCTTGAATGTTATTTACACTATTTGTGATACAAATTTCGATGTTTCTTTTGAGATTCATCCGAAGAACCCGATGCATTAACTCCAAATTTTTGTAAATTTGAGCACATTTATTTATGATGCACCGTTCCCTCAGATCTCTCGTATCTTTAATTTTCATCAAGTAAACCTTTAGCATACCCCAGGAAAAGAAGACGAGGGGGGGGAGGTAAGGTCTGGACAACGAAAAGACGATTGATTACTTCTCCTGGAGTATATCCCAGAAAAAGAATTCGAGGGGGGCTAAGGTCTGGTAAACGAGGAGACCAGTGTCATCCGTGTCCAAGCTTTAGAGAAACCCTGCAAATATAAACTCTCACAATTCTATTATGTTCAGATGACCATTCTGATAAGGACACGAAAATATAAATTGAACTCATTTATTAATTTAAAAGGGACTTTTTTGCCCCCTCAAATATGCAAAATCACCGACGTGGCTCTGGGAGTGAAAAGTTTGATCCCTCTCTCCTAGTTCAGGGCGTTATGGAAGAGATCTGAAAAATAAAGTTTTTACAAGTTCGAAGACATAGTAAATTGCAATTGTCCTAATCTTTAATATTGGTTTTTTTGGGGGTTTTTTTTACGAGTATATTTCGAGTTGTTTTGGGAGGGATAAAATCTTCTGTTGGACCTGATATGGCCCGAGAGCCGTAGTTTAGACACCCATGGGTTTCGATGGCATTACGAACCTCAGAGCGGATCGGTTTTTTAATTGGGCTAGAAATTGCCCTCGGCAAACTTTCGCATACTCATATTGTAAAATAAATAAACACAAATAATTTAGAACCGATATTTTTCTCCTTGGTTATAATGTAATTTTTCTCGGCATTTAAATATTTACAAAATATCTACATTTCTATTGCATAATGAGTAAAAAAAGACGCAGCTCAAGGAAAAAAATTATTCTGGAGAGTAGTTTCGGACCGTGACTGACTTCCATCTTCATCCCCAACACAACGATTTGGACTGAAAATACAAACAAGCCACTTCCTGAACAAATCTTCGGAATAAAGTTTTGCGTTAAATTACTTCTCTTTTGCTTATAAAGAAGCTCAATACTGATTGGAATACCTCTGACCCATAATACAGAGAGCACCTATATATTTGCTTCCATTCGACTCTCTCGATGTACAGAGTGTGCCAGGTATATAAGAACAAATTCTAATTTAAGGCAAAAAACAAAGATATTAAATAAAATAAACAATTTATTTACATACAAAGTTGTACACATGTATTTACTGTGGTGTGTTAAAAGAAATTCCTCAATAAAATACTCCTTTAGCCACTATGGCCACTTTGGATGCGATTGTAGGCCCGGATCAGTTGGTTCTCATTCATGTTGAACCAATCGTCTCCGATGGTAGCTTACAACGAGTCATTGGTATTGTAGGAACGATGGTTGGTCTACCCTCAAAGACTGCTGAGATATGGTACTCTTGTCGTTCAAATCTTTAGAATGTGTTCAAATTGTGTTAGGGAGACATATAATAGTGAATATTCTTATCCAGTCAGGCATATGTCGTGTAGTATGTTCGGTAGGGAGTAGTTTCCTCTCGAACACCTATGTCCTTCAGCGACTTGGTGAGATCGTTGCTGATGATGTCTTAGACGTAGTTGACGAACTTGGTGGTCCTGACGACGTATGAAGACTAGGAATTATTATTTTTCCCTTTTACTGATGATACATCCACCTCTGAATTCAGTAAGGGTTTTTTTTTTTTACCTTCAACAGGAAGAACCTCGCCACGTTCAAGACGGTGCAAACCTCCAAATCACCGTAGTTGGGCTGAAATAGAGAGATGGTGAAGCTTGGAGCAACTATGACCGGCTAAAGCTGTATTCTCAACTACTTTACTGTGAAAAATAGATATGTATAAATAGGTTTGGGTCATGTATGGTCCTAGGAATTTATGTTCTCAAATACCTGACGTAACCTGTAAATTGGATCTGGCTGTTCGTAGATGGGAACATAAACTCCTTCTGACAGGATCAATTATGTTAGAGGGTGACAAGAATTTCATACCACCCTGTTTATAATATTAGAATTTAGCTCAAATTTAGTGATCTTTCCTTTTGACCAGAAGCACGACCACGTGATTAACAACGCCTATAAACTCACTCACAAAATGAATTAAAGGAAGCCAGTAAAGAATTTATGGCCCAATTTTATCTTCATTTGGATACTATCAAGTATAATCGTCTATATTAACTCGTAGTATCTGCATAAATTTGCCATATACTTTCCAAATACCACACACAGACGATGAAGTCTGATAGATGAATTGACTGAGAGCTAGCCAGGTTGGGATGGTGCTCCAGGCCTTATAGATCGGAACCTGGTTAATATATTAAGAAAATCTCTTAAACGAGAGATGGGTCCTGATATTACACATCGTCAAAATAAAGCGTTAAAACGCAATCTCTAATAGCAGTGTGCCAAAGGAAGGCTCCCTCTTTACTTTAAACAATTGGCTATATCCCCATCACTATGCAGCCACCTGTCACAAGGGCGTATATCGCAGTTTAATTGACATATATTTACCATGTTCCAAACCATGGGTGAATATAAGTGGTAAATAATGGCATTAATACAGGTATTTATGGAAAATGTTATTAAATAATATATTAATAAATAATTTTAAGCGGTACTGTTATTAAAAGCGGTTGTTCGAAAAAGTCCTCATTCTTATGTAGTAGTTTATATGAAGAGAGACAGACAGAAAGAAACTTAGACAAAGAATTAGAGAAAGCAAAGATGTTTAAACTTATTCTAAGTTAGCTGATATAAAAGAAAAGGAAAGACAGAACAAATAATACCATATTTACACTTATATATATATATATATATATATATATATATATATATATATATATATATATATATATATATACGAATCCAGCAAACTGCCAGAAACAGGAAAACAGGATCATTTTTCTTCGGAAATGTTATTTCCTAATTCGCAAAAATTCCGTACAGGGGTGGGATTCAAACCGTGTCAGCGTACGGTTCGAATCCCATCTCTGCACAGAATTTTTGCGAATTAGGAAATTATATTTCCGAAAAAAATTATCCTGTTTTTCTGTTTCTTGATGTTTGCTGGATTCATTTCATCATTCTTTCGCGTTCATGAAAGATTTATACACATATATATATATATATATATATATATATATATATATATATATATATATATATATATATATATATATATATATATATATATATATATATATATATATATATATACCTATATATATATATATCGCCACCCTACGTGCCGAAGAGAGTAAACACGTCAGTAAGAAAGGCGCCAACCGATTGGAACTCTGGACTCGAAGTGAGAGCGGGTTCGTGCTGGAACACTCACTTGTTCCTTTCCGCTCCGTCTGCGTTTATCTGCCTCGCAAACACGCGTGCTCACAAACAACGCGCCTAACTCGCTCCGCTGCTCACACGTCGGGCATCCCTCGCAGGGGGGACAGTGGCGTATTCATTGCCTCCAGTGAGGGAAATAGACAAGTCAGACGTGTGGGTTAGGATGGGGGGAAGGTCTAGAGGGGGTTAGGGTGCTGGCCTGAATGCATAGGGAAGGAATTTCTCTCTGTTGAGCTGAACAAACTGGTTGATTCTCTGGTGCTAACAGAACTCCAAAGCAAATATCCGAAACGTGAATCATAAAATAGATTTCCAGGTAGATAAATAGTGAATACTTATGTGGGGTTCTACACTACATCTTAAACTCGCCACATATGGAGACTATCGGGCGATAAACCCAACCGTATGTGGCTAAATTCTCTAAATATCGAAAAGATCGGTCGTATTTCATCACCAACAAAGTCTTCTAATTTTGACATGTTCCCTATTAATGATTGATTTGTATTTAAAAACCAAAAGAAACTATGCTGAAATGAGTTATTTTCCAATATTAGGGAAGAAAATACAGAGGAAATAAAATAAAAAAGCAAAATACAGTAAGAGTAGAAAGGAATCATATGGTTTGGCCTACATTCGTGAGCCTCGTCAATACTTAATAATCGGACCGAAATGCATAAACCTCCGTTACCAAGTTCGTAAATATGAGCAACCCCCCTCCCTCCAAAATTACAAATTAAGCTCTTTAATATAGTCATTTCACACTTTTATGAAGCAACTCTTATGAAATATACACAGGCACTCAGGAGGAAATATTATTCTACAAATTGCCATGACAACAAAACTAAATAATTTTTTTTACCAATTTGACTTTAGTAATTAATGTTCGTTTGATTCGCTTAAATACAGTTTTAGAAGCAAATCCCCAAGGCATAGGTTTAAGTTGATTTGGAATTTTAGCTTGAGGCATTTTATACCAGGTTTGGCATAAAATATTCGACTTCTCATCCGGTGGCTGTGTAGTATGGTGTTATCGGGCGTTGATCTCAGGATAGTCCAGAGGCTGTCATCTTCTAGCCTTCTGATCCTCACAATCTTCAGGTTTATTTTGTTGTTTATTTGATTGCAGGGAGCATTGACTTCCATCATTCTGCATCAGGCTCCATCATTCTGTATAGCAAACAATCATTTTGCATGATTGTTCATCATTCTGCAGAGTGCTCCATTTTTCTACATGGTGCTCTGTAATTCTGCAAGGTGTTCCTTCTTAGTACTTGGTGCCCCATATTTGTGGTTGGTACATCATCTTTCTGAAAGATGCTTAACCATCATGCATGATGCAGCATTTCTTCATGATATTTACATTTTTTCATTGTTCTGCATCTTTTCTAATGATGCTCCAACATTCTACACAACATTTATTTATATATGGTGCTCCATATTTATTTAAGGTATTCCTTTTCTCTTCTTTGTACTCCATTCTTCTACATAGCGCTTCCCCATTCTTCTTGCTGCTTCCTCTCTCTATATGGTGCTCCATGTTTTTTGCTTGGTGCTATATTTTTATGAATGGTGCTTCATATTCTGTTTGGTCTTCCAACCTTTTACGTGGGACTCCATTTCTTTTGCATGGTGCACTTTCTTTCTTCTTGGTGCTGTTTCTTTCTGCGTGGCATCCATTTTATGGTTCTGTTCCATCTTTCTTTGTGCCATAGCTAGGGGATATTACTCTCTCAAGCAATGCAAAGGAAGATTACTTAGAATAATGGCAACAAATATAGTTACAAACATAGCATTGATTATAATAATCATTATCTCTGTCTATTTATTTCATCTGTGTCTTACATTGCTTAAATTCACCTACGAGGATGCCACCAAGCAAGATCTAACTTGTTGACCAAATTTGTGATCCTGGATCAATATAGAAAACTTTTTTTAATATCCAATAAATTTTGTCTAATAAATTCAACTCTATGTATCATATTGTAAATTTAATATATATGTAATTTAATAAATCTATAATATTATAATGGTTATTTAAGTGTTGTCTAAACTATAAGTTGAGTAACCTATGTAAATTATTTATTTTTGATTTGTGGCCAAAATAGAGAAGGAAAATTGCTTATGTACCTCGATAGATCAAAAACGTGGCCTGTATTGCTCTAAATAAATTTTAATTTACACATTTATTATTGACTTTGAGAAAAAAGGACAAAGGTGTAGAAAGAAAATTGTCAGAAGAAAAGAAAAAAAAGTTTCAAAGAAATTTTAAAAAATACTCCTCACTTAGGACAGGACTCCTTATTTTTTATTTCTATGCATAATTCAATTGTCAGATAGTGTTTTTTAATATGTTAATGAACTAGAAAATCGATTAAGGCAACTTTATTCCTTTTCAAAAATGCGAGAAAATGAAGGGAAATTAAATAATTAAAAGGAGTAAGACAAGAACACGAAAACAGGTCATTTTTTTTCTTCTAACATTAACGTAACTACTTTGTCGTTAACCCTGTCCTAGATATAAGCAGCCAACCCAAACCCACCTCCATAGAAATATCTGCTTATGTAAACCATATTGGATACAAGTACTACTTTCAGCAACCTTTTTAACTTGATTGAAGCTCACAAGTCCTTATTGTCTGCCTTCAAAACACGAGTTTGGAAATATTTAATCGCTCAGGTCAGAAGTCATCCGATAAATCTCTGGTTTAGTGCTTCCTAATCAAAGCCACAAGATTCATTCTCTTGATTTATCTTCTTTTGAACATATTATACACAATGAGCGCAATATTACACTATTTAATATGATAAGGCCGGGTCACTCATCGGGAATAATTAAGATAACTATTATATAAGTCGATTAGTATTAGATAAATATCTGAGAACTATAATAAAACAGCGATATTTTAGGTAGGAAAAAGTTATATTCAAATGTACAGAGTTCATTTATAAACGATTTGTAACGTTTCCACTCTTTTAGTGTGCGTAGAGCTGTTTCATTCTGGCCTTCGATAAGCGCGTTCCCACAAGAGCTTCATTAGGTCCTTCCGAGATCTTAGGAGGGTGTCTCTGTGTATCATTCTGTGAACAATGAATATTGCCAATAGAAGTCTTCGCCTATTACATCCTGTAATGAGACATTGTTTCGCAGGTGGATTTCCAGCTAAATAACGATAGCATCGCCCTACACACAGCAATAAGATGAATTTGCGTATACGTATCGATACTGTCTTCCAATATATATATATATATACAATATGTATAATGTATTTACTGTTTGTGTGCTGAATACTAATCAATGATGGGGATGTAAAAAACCGAGAGCCTCGAGCTTGATAAACTTCTGGCAAAACATCAAAATTACAGATAAAGATCCCGTTCACTACTAAAACTTTTAAAAAATATTTTTATTGATTAAATAAAGTAAACGGGAAGATCCAAGGAGTAAATTTTAACAAGGGAAATTACAAAGATAGTTAAAGGATAAGAATACAATAAATGAACGACAACTGGTGAAAAAGTTTAATGATGACAAAAAATAAAATGACAAATGTTATCTACCCTTAATAATGTTGCCAGGAACTTGTTCGTATAAGGCGTATTGTAACTCAAACTAGGAACTTAACCCCATGGTATAGTGAATGAGCACTAATTTTGTACGAATTTCACTACCCTTCAGGTCTTAGCCCAAACAAATATGGCTTTGGTAGTGGCTTAAGAACTCTTGCCATCCTTATTTGGCTTAAAGATTTTGCAATCGTCAGTGAGTGCTTGTATTTGCCATAAATAGTAATTATATAATTACCCTAAACCAAGTTTTAAAAAGTTGAGTGATAATTCAGTCTAATAATGATTCAGATTAGATTAGGAAGATTAATCTTAGTGCCAATTTTGTAGTTTGCATTGCGGGTATAATCACAGATTACTTCTGAAGCAAAAAGATGGCTGACCGGCCGAACGTACAAGCTTGGTAGGCTTCGGAGTATGAAATGGAAAACGTGTGATAATATTCTTTACAAATCAATAGGAGTTATAAGTCTTACAACATCATGTAGATATTCCTGTAATCCTTGTAAGGCCTTGAAATAGATGTAGAAGTTTTAACAACCTTAAGAGTTGCCCTTAATCAAAGTTTCCAATTATATTTAGGCTTATTTGGATATTAGACGCCTGTTCATGGAGATCGAAAATGTGTGTATGGAGGGCTACTTGCAATTCGAGTGTCGTGATTTGGTAGTAGCTAAATACTTGTATCTTCTCTGTCCGAAACAAGAGTAGAAGATTTGTGCGCTCTCTTTCGGGCAAGTAAAAGATATCGCTGTTAATTGCAATTAAGAAGCGAAAACCAAAGAGGGAATAATTACCAGAATATTTTTCAAGGAGTGATCAGTTAAAAAAAAGTGTTGAAGATGAATAAATGGAAAATTTGTGGAAGATATATAGCTGTTGATCCATCTACAAGCCTTAATTTGGAAAGAAAGCAATCCTCCGGATGTCAGCTGCATCAAAAGAGGGTGAATATGTTGATGGATTTGAAAGACTAATATTCCCCAAAATACTTGATACGGTCGTATGCTAATCTCTCTGAGCACCTGTTGTTTAATAACATCTAGTAGTAGCCTCATATTTGACCTGAATTAGGACCCCATCGCACGAGTAACCAAACCTAATATTGCTTAATTTTAGTAAGGTGGCAGCGCCACCGTACCGTAACATCACGGAAATATCTAGACCAATAACAGTTGTTGTTCGCTATCTCCTGGGTCAGTATGAACACAGGCTAGGCTGCCAATGCCAAGGTGGCGTGAATTGTATGGACATTGAATCTCTCCCGGTCTAGGATATCACGTGGGTACCAACAAGACCTCATGAAGGCCTTGCCGCCCCCGGAGGAAGCGCAGTGACCCCGCAGGGGCTTATTGATCGTAACCAGCGGCGTATGGCTAGAATTGTCCATGGTAACAGAGAAGATACACTGGCTCAAGTCGTATCCGCAATTAATACAGGGGTTACTAGACACATATCGAGCGGTTCAGTTTTCTTTACTTTCCATGGGAGAAAAAGACGCACTAGAGTCTTTGAACCCTAGAAGACTGGCAACATGTGGCGTTGTTCGATGAGTCACGGTTCCAGTTGTTTTTGGCTCATGGTAGAGGTCAGTTGTGACAGAGATCCCATGAGGTCATGTACTTCATTTGTCCACAAGGCACCGCGCACGATGGGAGTGGTTTCCTATTGGGGTGAGGCAGATTGCTACATTTCATTGCTTGGTGACAATTTACATCTATTTCTTGACTTTATTTATTACCAGTTCACTAATATTATTCACATAAATTAAGGCGTATTTGTTCTTAACGTTGTAATTAAAAAAATAGTTGGAGTTCTGAGTTCTCCCTGAGTGAAATTAATTTAAGAAGGCGCAGTATGTAGCTTGCCTTTGAATTCCCAGCTAAAGTATGTTTTAAAGATTATAGGCAAAGATTTAAAATTGCCCAAACTCTCTTATAACATGTCTTTTTGAGTAACTCTTTTTCATGATATTAATACAAGCATAATAAAAAAAGGTAATGTAAATATGCTTAAAGGACATAAAATTAGTCATGTGATGTGTTTAAAATAGTTTCAACAACAGGGGCCTCAAGTTAGAATTAAAGAAGGAAATCGAGAAGCTACTACATTAGAAGTATGAAGAGATTCATAGATTTCACAAAGATGGTATGGTGCAGTGCCTCTCCCGTGCGCTATGTGTAAAATAAGGTGCAAAACAAATGTTACTGAGTGGAAAAAAAGAGTGATTTCGCGGCTGGTGGCTACAGATTGCATGACTTAAATGCAATGAATTGAGGCAAGATGTCAACGTCGGGCCTTCAGCATCCATTAAATAATGAACACTCCTTAGGTTTCTGCACATCCTGAACATATTGATCAGGTAGCATGCAAGAGGCGTTTAATCATTTCTCCTCACAAAGTTACCAGGCGAAAGTGCCCGAGAAGATACAAACGGTGAAGGACTGGAAACGAGTTATCTGGTCAGACGAATCTCGTTTCTGCCTGAAGGTGAATGATGCCGGGCATCGTGTTCATCGTAGATATCATGAGAGCTTCATGGAAGACTGCGTGCCGGGTGCGGTTCAAGCTGATAGAGGCTCTGCAGTATACTGAGGGCGTTTTAATTAGGCGGATATGGGTTTTTTGGTTGAAGCTAAAAACAATTTGGAGAAGTATGTCTACATCGAGCTGCAAGACGACCAGACTTTGCCGTTTTCCTTTCATCTTAACGCAGAACGTAACATTTTAACCCTTCTCTTCCAAATGACAACTCCCGCGTTTACCAGGCTAGAACTGCGATTGTCTGGCATGATGAACATTCGAAACAAGCATATGTGCATATGGATTGGCCCGCAAAATCATCAGATCTGCACCCCATCAAATATCTATGGGACTATCTCGGACGTGTTAAACGTCAAAGACGTCACTTACACAATTTGGACAATTGCACAATTATTTTATACGAGAGTGACTGAAAATTGATAACTCTTACATCCAGAACGTTATCCACTACATGCCAGATCGAATCTCATCTGTTATCCAAGCTCGTGGAGGTATTACAAGCTATTAGTAGCTCTCCAATTTGAAGGGATTAATTTTTTTCCGGTTAGCTTATATAGAATCTAAATGCAATATGCGAGAAAAATAGGACAAATAATTGTTGGTTTGACTATTTTAGTGTCAAGAGATCATTTGCATATTTTTACTTAATAGAAATACATAGGATTTTCAACTAAATTTATAAAGTATTTATATACTAATAAAGTATAGCGAGTAATTGCAAAAATATAATCAAGGGAAATTAGATGAACTGTAATTTTAAATAAAAACTGTTTAGGGGATACAGGACAAAGTAATTCTTCTCTTGAATAACTTTAAACAGTCTGTTGCGAATTGATGAAGTTAAAGTTTTGATGCAATCAGCAGAAACATTCTTTGGTTTATCTGGGATGGTTTCCAAATATCAGTTAGATGTTAAATTGTCTGCCATCTGCGTAAACATCTCACTTCAGGATAGACTAAAAGTTTTCTATGGGATTTAGGTCTCAGCTGTTCCGATACTAGTTCACGACTGAGTCTCTTACAAATCCTTCCGATTCTAACTAAATAGCAGAGAACTTGGACGCATTAATAAGAGATTTATCCCGTATAAAAACAATGTGACTTCTTTATATACACTGGATGTCTCTTGAGCCAAGGTAGGAAGTTTTTCTCCAGGAACTATTTTGACACCATCCTCCATTTGAAAATGTCATAATAAATTGTGTCCAACAATTGCAACCCATATCGCAAATTCTCATCCTCTTCCTCTTCCTAGTCCTCCTTCTTGATGCTGCTTAGTAAATGTTTCACCTGATTTCCATTGACAACCAAGCTTCTTACTCTCAACTATCCAACTCATTCAGAGAGATTGATTGTAAGTCTTGGCCTACAATATACGTTTTTCTTTGTTTGTTTTTTTGTTAGAAAAAGCTTTTTGGTCTTATTCCTAACGGTTATATAGTTTTCTGAGAGCAATACACTCGTTTTTCTTGAGATAGAATAAACCACAGTAACTTACAAATGGCTATACTGAAAGCATAAGGATTTTAAGCCACTTTTATTTATTTGTAAAGGATCTCTAGTAGTAAGCAATCGAAATTCTGGTTAAAACCTTTTTTTTTCTTGGTCGAATGTAAGTCTCCACAGTTTTCTTAGAGTGTCTTTAAATCTTCTAAAATTTGCAGAGAAGACGTTCCTCTACCTAATTCTTTCATTATTTAATTCTTTTCTCCTTGAGAAAGTTCTTTTTCCTTCGATAAAATCTCCAGGAAAAGGAATTTCGGAAAATCGACTATAAACTCTAATATCCGAGAGAAATATTTTTGTATCTACTAAATTGTGTTTATTACATTCCTAAACGCCCTAACAAAATTTTCATAAACATTTTCTGGAAAATGATGAGACGTTAAAGAGTTATTGCATATAATCTCTAGACATACGTTAGAAGTCTCCTAGTGACTGGAATGAGAAAAGCTAGCATTTAGGAGTCTATTCCTTCACCACTGCCTTCTTTTTGTAGGAATTTTGTATTCTTTTGAGGAATTAAATTTCTTTGAGCTGGACTCGAAAATGTGTATGGATCGATATAAAAAATTTAAATGAAATCTCTCGAATATATTTTTTTACTCTCCTATAATAAAAAATCAACAAAGGAAAAATATGTGCATATGTTAAACTTAAGGACAGTGAAAATATGTGGATGGTACAAAATTCGATGTCTTCCTCCACACAAATTTCATATTTGTAAGTTTGTCAATGGAAACGGAACTTTCAGCTTTAGCGGGTATATACCAGATCAAATATGGTTAGTCGCTATATGAAGTACCGATTCGGCTCTTACAGGTGCCTATACTCTGTAGTAACTTAGGGTTTGGATTCCACATCATACAGTTAGTTCTTACTCAGTAAGGCCAAAAAAACTACCCATTATTGGTAAAATCATACCAAACATCAAAATATTTGTGTATAATCGTATATGCACTATGCTGGATGAATTTAACATAACATTAACTTGACGCCAATTTATACAAACCTTGAAAATATGTGAATCCTATATTTAAGCCCCCCAATATTGGAAGACTCTGAACTGGTCTCGGCTAATAGGTCATTTTAAGGACCATTCGTGAGGAGACGATGGTTTCGCAACGATTTAACTCCAATGAACTTTGGATAATAGTCGAACGTCTCGTTTCCTGATGCCGAAGTGGGGCAGGCAGCTGACTCGTGCAACTAGCCAATCAGAGACAAGGTCTCTCTCTTTTTCTCACCCATTTTTTAGTTGGCGCTCTTGAGCCACCTTTTTATTTAGCCAAAAGGATTTTTACCTTCGTTCTGGCAGATTTGCGTCTTTTTTAATCTCTAATTATGATAGTGTGTCGGCTAAGAGAAGCTTACCGCCAAAATAATCGAAAACAAGTTTGGCAAATTTAGACAAAAAAAGACATTAAGTATGATGGCAGCTGAACCAAACATCATGTCAAAGTGAACAATCGTATAATCTTGGAATAAGTTATTTTGTGAACTAGCAATCTATTTCAACTTGTTGCATTATTGCAAAAAATTAAGTTGTTCTTCTCAAGTCACAGAGGAAGGCGTTTCCTGCATTTTATCCCCCGATGCAGATATAAAGATACCTCGTCAGAAACAGAGAAACTACAAAACACAATGTTCCATTACTAAAGAAAACCCACAAACAGAAAACAAGGAAACTTAAATCGCTAAATTATCAGCTATATTGCCCTAAAAACCTATAAAGTAGGCAAAAATAAGAATATGAACAAAAATAAATAGCCAAATGGATAAAAATAGAGAAGATTAAAATATATGAAGGAAAAGAAGACCTCTCTCGATAAGGAGATTCAAAATCTTGTTTCTAGTCCTTGGCTTTTATAAATTTGTTCCCCGTGGCTTAAAACCTCCCGGGCTCAACATTTAAAATTATAATGTTTGCTGTTAAAAAATCCATTTCATTCTTAATTCGCTTTATTAAAATTTGGGGGGTTTCTTCAGTTCTTATTTTCACCCTTCCCGCACGCTCGGGTAGCTCCCAATACCAAGAAAAGAGGGCGCTAAACTGATTAATAACTAAATCGCCAAACTTGCAGTAATTCACAGAAGACCTAAACCTATGAAAAAGCAAGCGTTAACGACTGATCCACCAGGAAATTAAATAAAATCCGATCAAAACATACACACACGCTTGCATACACGCGACCTTACCTACATACGTTTACGCGCACACAATTTTACCTACACAGGTTTATATACACACGACATTACCTACACACGCTTACATTTACACGTTTGCATACACTCGACCTTACCTTTACACGTTTACATACACACTACCGTATATATAAACATTTGCATATACACAACCTTACCTACACACCTTTACATGCACATGAACTTACCTTAATTTACATACACACAACCTTACCTACACACGTCTTTAAACGACCGAATCATGTCCACGAACCCAACCACCGCATCCATTACAACTTGAATCATTTTTTGCTTTTTATGAATTGTACTTTAAAGGATATTTAAAGTACTGTACCCCCCACACTTCCCACCTCAGCAACCGCAGGTGTATGCCCTCCTAGACCCAATGCCAGCAGGAGCATCCACCCATTTTCACTTTCTCCTCCTTCACTTTCTTTACAGATCACCTCGCAAGGGGGATCATGAGGTGGAGCATAGGCAACCTTTCCTTAGGTGACATCATTGAGAAATGTGTTCCCTTCTGGCCCCAATGTCTACAAGTGGATCGATGCCTATATATCTTGCACCCATTTTCACTTCCTCCATTTTCACTTTCATAGATATCTTCTTACAGCTTTTGTGCGGAAGATGTCGAGCTATCGGTCCCTCTGTATGTAGGGATGTGTAATTATATGAACGTGTTTGTATATCTATTTATTCGTCTCTATGTATTAATAATATGAATGCCTGTATGTAGATATCCTTTCATTCTTATTTATATGTATGTGTATCTCCGCCGTATGTATGTAATCAATAAACATACTGTATGTCACACCGAACACTCTTAGGGGCAGTGAAAATATTCTTGACCTGCGAATAAAAGGTAGCGGGTGTAATTTTAAACAGACTTTGTCACTCGCCTCGGTTGATAAAAGGTAGTGGGTAATTTTAAGTAGGCTTCGTCGCTCGCCTCGGTGGATAAAAGCTGGTGGGGGTAATTTTTAAGTAGGCTTTGTTGCTTCTCTCGGCGCATAAAAGGCAGTGGGGGCAATTTTAAGTTTGCTTTGTCGCTTACCTCGGTGGATAAAGGCAGTGGGGGTAATTTTAAGTAGGCTTCGTCGATTTCCTCGGTATATAAAAGGTAGTGGAGTAATTTCTAATTAGGCTTCGTGGGTTTCCTCGCTGGATAAAAGGTATTAGGGGTAATTTGAACTCGTTTTTTTATGTCGCTCACCTCGGCGGATAAAAGGGAGAAAAACTTGTAGATTTAAGACAAACGAAGAAATTTAGATATCAGAATTTAATAAGTTACCTGTTGATAATCTTAACAAATAGAAACAGGCTTATATAGACTTCTAGTCAAGTATTTAAGGCATCTAGCTCTGTATTCAAGAGGTCTACTGCAGTATTCAAACCGTTTACTAAAAATTCAAGACTCGTAGTGCAAAACAGCCTTATAGTGCAGTATTCAAGAAGTCTCTTACAGTTCAGAGTTATCGGTCCACTCCTTAAAATAAAGGACGATGACTAAAGAGCAAATATCAACCAGAAAGTTGAGGAAGAAAGGTTAGTATCATGAGAGGAGAAGGTTAGGAGAAGTGAAAATATATGGAAGATACAAAGTCTAAATTGAATCTTAAGTACGTTTTCATTTCGCTTGTCTACCAGAACTTTCGTGGTATTGTTTCCCTCGTCGGTTTTAGTTTTTCTAATTAATAAAATATTTTTCTAGTTAAAAATAGTATTTTCTAATTAATCTAATAGTATTTTCTAGTTAATCAAATATTAATTTCTAGTTAAAACTAATATTTTCTAGATACCTAAACAGTATTTTCTTTAATGAAGTATTTTCGAGAGAAAAAAAAGAATTTTCTAGTTAATTGAATAACATTTTATTATATCGGTAAAATAATATTTTCTAGTTTCAAAATTGAATTTTCCAATTAGTAAAATAGTATTTTCTAGTTAAAATTTGCATTTTCCAATTAATAAAATAGGGTTTCTAGTTAAAAATAGTATTTTCTAAATATTAAAATACTATTTTATAGTTAAAAATAGTATCTATTAATTAATAGAATAGTAGTTTATAGTTTAAAATAGTACTATCTAATTAATTAAATAGTATTTTCTAGTTAAAAAAATAGTATTTTTCACTTAATAAAATTGTATTGTCTATCTAGAAATAATATTTTCCAATTAATAAAATAGTATTTTCTAGTTCAAAAGAGTATTTTATAATTAATAAAATAGTATTTACTAGATAAATAGTGTATTACTAATTAATCCGATAGTATTTTATATTTAATAAAATAGTATATTCTAGTTACTTAAAAAATATTTTCTAGTTAAAGAAATAGGATTTTCTTGCTAATATAATAGCATTTTCTAGTTCTCAAGGCGTTGGAGGAAGGAGGAGGTAGACATAAATAAGCGAGAAGGCGGTCACCAACAGGGTAAATTAGAAAATAAGAAGAAAACGCCCAACGAAAATAAAAGATAATAAACGAAACAGGAAAAGAGAAAATGAAAGAAGGTAAGGTGAGTAGATATAGAGAAAAAAAAGAATGGGAGGTAAGAAAAAAGAAAATTAGGTACTTAAAACAAAACCTTAAGATCAACGAGGGAATTTCCCCCGCAAAGTTTTAAAGAAACGTTCTCGGACAAATTGGTGAAGTTAGGGGAAGGTTAGAGAAGACTACGCGAGTCACTCGTGATCGGAAGGACACACAATTCTTTAGTAACCACCCAACTTTAACAATGAAGTCAGGTTAACCTGTCGGCATTGGTGCAGGGAATACCCGCAACCACCACAAATGTTAGTTGCATCTCAGTTGCGGGTTTATAGAAGCCACTGGAATACGCGTGGGCAAATAGGACGATGTTAAGTGATTTCGTATTGAATGAACGCATAATTTGCCTTTAATAGCATCGTTAAACTAAAGAAAAGACTCATTAGCTTTTTAATGCTCCAGTTACTCATGTGTACGTTTGGATGTGTGTATGGGCTTAGCATATACACAAAGCTTTAGATGAAGTTCGCGTTTGCATAGCCCAAGTTATATTCCTTATTCTAGCCGGATATAGGTCTGAAATTCATTAGAATTCTACCTTTCAGAAATCCTCCCTTTCGGGGAAATTTCCATTTCTGGAATGCCTCTGTTCAGAAATTCGCACTTTCTGGAATTCTGCCGTTAAGGAATTTTCCCTTTCTGGAAAATTAGTGTTAAAAAATTCTCCCTTTCCGGAATTCTCCATTTCTGCAATTCTTCCTTTTCGGAATTCTCCATTTCTGGATTTCTCCCTTTCCGGAATTCTCACTTTCTGGAATTCTCTATTTCTGGATTTTTTCCTTTCCGGAATTCTGCCCGTCTGGATTTCTCCCTTTCCGGAATTCTCTTTTTCTGGAATTTTCCATTTCTGGACTTCTCCCTTTCCGGAATTCTCCCTTTCTGGATATCTTCCTTTCCGGAACTCCCCCTTTCTTGATTTCTCCCTTTCTGGGTTTCTTCCTTTCCTGAATTCTCCCCTTCTGGATTTCTCTCTTTCTGGAACTCACCCTTTCTGGAATTTTGCATTTATGGATTTCTCCCTTTCCGGAATTCTCCCTTTCTGGATTTCTCCCTTTCCAGAATTCTCCATTTCTGGAATTCTTCATTTCTGGATTTCACCCTTTCCATAATTCTTCCTTTCTGGATTTCTCCATTTCTGGAATTCTTAATTTCTGGATTTCTACCTTTCCGAAATTATTCTTTTCTGGAATTCTGCATTTGTGGATTTCTCCCTCTCCAGGATTCTCCCTTCCCGACATTCTCTACTTCTGGATTTTTTCTTTTCCAGAATTTTCCCTTTCTGGATTTCTTCCTTTCCAGAATTCTCCCTCTTTGGAATTCTCCATTTCTGGATTTCTCCCTTTCTGGAATTATATCTTTCTGGAATTCTCCCGTTCAGAAATTCTCCCTTTCTGGAAATTTACTGTTAAAAACTTTTCCTTTTCTGGAATTCTCCCTCTCCAGAATTCTCCCTTTCCGGAATTCTCCATCTTTAGAATTTTCCATTTCTGAATTTCTCACTTTCAGGAGAGGACTACCTTTGATAGATATCTTAGCCTCGCAGAAAGGCATGACTAAATGTGCGATAAAATATATCTTGTCCTAGGGACCATAATTCTTGGAGGGTACATTTGCGTGTGGATGATAATTAAACTGGTTTAGATCGCAAAGTCACTTACAAAGGCCTAGTGAAAGTTTCTCCCTCTATTTCTTTCTGCCACACATACACACACGCACGCACACACAAACACTAGTAAGAGAATTCAGACTGACTTTAAACCGAATTGAATTTCTTAAAAATAGGAATTCAGATTTAATTTTCAAAATGAATTCATAATAGAAATTTATACTTGAAAGACGGACATAATCTGTGCGTTTTAGGATCGTTTTTAGCACGTGGGTTTGCATGTATGTCTGATAGACTGATTTATTCACGTTTGGAGGTTTTTCCCATACCATCGATAACAAACAGGTGTGTTCAATGCATATCAAAGAAAAAAATAGTAAATTTTATCTCTCAAATGAATAATTGACTAAGGCAGTGACTGATCTTCTGCTTAGTTAAATGATTTTACAATTTATTGGCTGGTTAATTGAATGTGTGTATTGATGGCGTTCAGTCGGAGGGATCTAATAATGGTTGAATAGCTAATTGGCTGGTCGGCTGCTTAAATGATTGGTTGGCTGCTTGACTGGTTGGCTGCTTGACTGGTTGGCTGCAGTGCTGCAGGGCTGCATGCCTGTATGATTGCTGGTAAACTTTTAAATGTAATGATGGATCTTGAGTGAAACCAGCACAAGCGACTGAGTTCAAGAGTTCATGCAGGATGTTAACGCTAGAGAAATAGACCAAGATCCGAATCGAAATTGGTCAAAAGCTAATCCATCGCGATTAAAATAGCGTTCCATTAATTACATATTTGTTATATTTGTGTTATAAATTCATATAATAATTTGTTACCATCTTATTCTTCTAATCATTTTAGTCCGATGTATGCAATTTGAAACGATATTGTGTACAATTTCTATAAAAATCTAAATTACTGCAATTTTTTAAAATCTCAACTTCTTCGAATTCCACTAGCATGGTGTTATCTGCGTATCATATAAGAAGACTAGATAGATTGATATATATATATATATATATATATATATATATATATATATATGCATAAATCGGACAGATGTGAGTTTAGAGGATGTTATTGAAGAATAGTGTTATGGAAGGAATGTGTCGCCCGGCTTGTCTTACGGCAGGGAATTAGGTCGTGTAGCTTACTATATGTAATGTGAGGTATCATGCAACTAGAAAAGGTTTGACGGAAGTTAATAGGTATTAGTAGAGCAATAGACGATTTGGTATGCTGGTGGCCGAAAATTATTATGCTGGCAAAATAATTGAACGTCGTAAAATAAGTGGCTGACTGGGAAAAAACAAGTATGATGGATTGTAGAGACTGTACATAGAGCAATTGTTTATTTAAGTGCTGGGCACGTCATTTCTGGCTATATCTGGTTGAATAATTATAGAGTAAATGTTTGAAACGCAAAATATGTGTCGATCTAACAGATGCTCTATAGAGCAAGTGCTTGGCAATTAAAGCGATTTTTTTGGCAGGTGACTTAGGGTTAGATCTGGCAAATCTCGATCGAGCAAGTTTTTAATTGTTTGGTACAGAGCTTCTGGTTTTATCTGGGCATAGAAGAAGTTCCGTAGAGCAAATGTTTGACACCTGATATCTCGATGGATCTAGCAGAGGATTTGTACAACAGATGTACAAGTGTTTAGGTGCGTGAGACGCGACGTCTAGTTGGATTTGGCAGAGACTGTAGAGCAAGTGTTATGTACGTAAAATCTTGATCTATATGTATGATGCTTTGTAGAGCAGATGTTCCACTGTGTAGGCACGCGACACCCAATTGGTGCTAGCAGAGGATGGGAAGAGAAAGTATTTGACACGTAACCTCTTGGTTGAATCTAGCAGAGGCTCTGTAGAGTAACATTTTGACCCGTGTCTTGGGGTTGGATCTGGCAGTCTCAGTCGCGCAAGTAGTTAAGTGTTTGGCGCATGACATCTGGTTTTATCTGAATTGGAAGAGGCTCTGCAGAGTAAGTGTTTGGCACGTAACATTCATAAATCAAATGTTTCCAGAGGTAATGTTAGTTATATGTTTTATATGTGTCAATAAATTAAAATAGTTAGAGAAATTTGGGGTTGTAGTGGTAGAAAGGTAGGGCCAACTTTGAAAAGGTTTCATGACATTCATTGTAATAACAAAATAGGCGTCAACTGTGAAAATGGTAAAACTGTGTGTACGTTAGAAGGAGTGTGAATTAACGGCAATTCTGGCATAAAAGTAAGTCATCTGTGCAAGGGTGTATGATTATATGTGAAATAGCCCCATGGGGGATATCTTGTGAAAAGTGATGTAAGGTTGTGCATATAAGGTCAGGAAAAGAAGAGAATAGATTGAAAGAGAAGGAAAGGTTGAGAGAGAAGTCTTTGCTAATAAAGACAAAAGTGCCAGGATTCTTTTCTGTTTATCATGGTGGATGAATGAAAGCATGTTATTGGATATGAGCTGGTACTTTTTTATATTCACATGAATGAACTGTAGGTATTTATGATAAATATATATATGATAGATATTCTAATGAGGTGGCTATATCTATATTTGTTGTAATAAACTTAC
The DNA here is from genome assembly GCA_963969495.1 of Ceratothoa steindachneri. Lineage (NCBI taxonomy): Eukaryota > Metazoa > Arthropoda > Malacostraca > Isopoda > Cymothoidae > Ceratothoa > Ceratothoa steindachneri. The sequence continues at coordinate 94,485,603 of OZ018332.1, forward strand.
ACTATTTCTTCACTATGAAACATCTCTCGTTTGGCAGAATTGCCTTCCCTTTAGCATCTTATGCAAGCTCCTTATTCCGCAACTAGATCTATGACCTGCCACAGATTTTGGCCCTTAGAGTTATCACTTTCTTTACGATCCTTAGTCAACTTCATGGTAACGATTCTCTGGTTGGTTGTTTTTTTCATCATCATCATTATCATCATCATCATCACTAGCTCTATAATTTAAGAACGGGATTTTTTGGAGTATTTGAATAATAATTTCATCTTAGTTTGGTTATGACTTAAGTATATTTTAAATTTCTACCAAGGTAATTTTTAAGAATTTCTTTAGAGTTTGAAAAACAGAATAGTTTAGTTCAGAAAAAATAAATATGATTATCCAATGCTTTATAATGTTTCCAAAGAAAATGAATTACAATTGGTGAAGTTCAGAAAATTGATTAAAATTTTAGTAAGGCGGCTTTTTTATTTCATATATAACTATATTTTAGCAGCGTGATTTCTTAAAATAATTGGCGAAGTTTATAAAATTGATAAAAATTTAACCATGGCTGCTTTTTTTTAGATTTTAAATTTTAATCTTAGTAGCGAAGCTCAAGCTCCCCCCGTAGGGGGGAGACGGGAGTGTCTAAACCATTGCCTGGTTAATCAATAAAGAAATAGATTTTATGACAATATTTGATCACATTCTATCAATATATTCTATCAGATCCATTTAAATTTAATTAAAATTCGTAAATGGTTTCATTTAGGTTGGTAGCTAATTACTAAAATGACAGGAAATTTGTGTAACGAAAGCACGTCCACCTAGTAGAACAAGAAGTAGTAAAAGGTTATAAAAATGGAACAGGCGTGTAAAAAAAAAAGAAAAAGGGCTAGGAGACCTCGCCACTTATAATGCAGTTGGAAACCGCATTGTAACATCCACGAATAAATTCCTAGAAAATTAAGGCAATCAGAAGAAAGATATCGCTTTTTCTCCAATTTTTAAGTTTTGAACTAGCGTTGATGAATAAACTAGAGTTGCTTTTCTCTAATCGTTTCAGCTAAGCACTGCGAATTCTTTGCTTAAAATTATTTATATTTACCCAAATTCGTTTATTTCAGAATGTTATTATACAATTCTTATTCCTACGATACAGAATAATCCTAAGCAAAAGAATTCTAAACAGGAGTGCCCAAAATTATGCATAAGAATATATGATAAATTCTTCTTTATGTTTAGATTTTCTCTAGATTAAACTGCAATCAACGGTATTTTACTATTTTTTAAGTTCTCCGTCTCCTCTATCTTTTAGCTCGTTTTGAGCGCGGTAAACTCATAATTCGCGAGTGGGCTGCCAATTAAACATATGAGCTTTGAGTCAAATCAGACTTTGTGGAGATTTAAGATAAAAAAAAATATAGAAATTAAATTATGACGTTAAAATCACTTGCGGCCATCAAATTGGGATCGGAATTTTGATATAGGAAAAATTCGCTATTAACAAATTTAGAAAAGGTGGCTTAAGAATAAAGAGGAGAGATAAAAAAATGGGAATAAATACAGTGCAATGTGCTTTAATAGTTATTGAAGGGAAACAGAGTTTACTTGGATTTTAATTGCCCATTATTTTTCTGTGAATTCATTGGATTTTCTGATAACTAATTACTTAATGGTTTGCCAACTAGCTTTCTTAGTTGTTTATACAATCAAAGAAGATGAATTTTGAGAGCAAATAAATTTTTAAAAGCGATATATTTCATTCATTCCAAGCTTAGGAATTTTGGCTAAAAAAAAAAGATTTGGAAAATTTTTCAGTGTTGAAACAAATGCATTATCTCGGTAGACCAGAAAGCCCGCAATTTCTTCATGTATGTAGAAAGAGTTAAGTTTTCCATGCATAGATGCTTCTCATATATAGTATATGCACACAAATTAAGATTATTTCAGTTGCTTTAATTTGTTTTTTTTAAGGAACCATTTGAATTGACTTGAGTATAGTTCAAATAATGGTATAGAAATATTTATTAACGATAAAATATTCCAAACCTTTTTACTCCCGGTTTCAAAACATAACATTTTGTTAGATGCATTTTGCCGTTATTATATACCAAGAACTTAAAGCGCTTTGAATATATTAAATCCTTATTTCTAACCATCCTCAACAAATGATGAAGGGTTGTTGTTTCTATCACACAACGGTTAATTTCAAACCAAGTGTAGCATACCGAGAGACAAAATAAATATTATTTTCTGATAATGGAGACGTAAGCAAATAGACTTCCAACATTCACAGTCTTTTTGATATGCACACTCTTTGCCAAAGAAATTCGTTTATATAATTTTCTGAGTATTACCATATATTTAGAGGGTTAATCATATTTAACCTTGTTTACAGTTAATATTAATTCTGAATTTTAACCTCAACGGGAAGGAGTAAGGATTTAAGGTTTGACATTTAGTCAATAAATTTTGATTTTTGAGGTATTTTTACCTCCAAAATATCATACATATCTATAATTAGAGACATAAATTTGACATGCATTACCGGTAATTATATCTCCGTGGGTTAAGAACATATTCTCTAAATCAATGATCAAGTTATAATCAATTTGAAGAAAATATTATTTAAAATTTTATTTAGAATATAATCAGCACTTCAAATTTACAAACTATATCTAATTTCAGGTAACCTTGTTAAGGTTAACATAAAATTAATGTCACAATAAGCGTAGAAGTGACTTTAACATTTATTTGGAATTTTTTCAAAAATTGGGACTTACATGTGGGTCTTATTTTAGCCACTCCTAAAATTAGCATTTATATGTAGAATCTCAAATTATGAACCTAGAAGTGATTATGAACTTTGTATTGATCTCTTCGATGAAAAATAGGATCACCTGAAGATAAAGAGGTACAAGTTTTTCGAGGGTCGCTTATCTTCAGTTAAGATAATGCAATGAAGTCGCTCTTCTTCAGGGGCAAATAAATAGGGTTACTTATCTACACTAGAAAGCTTGAAAAAGTGTAGCAAGCAATTGTTCCTTTGATCAGGTTTACATTTAATTTAAAAGTTTAGACCTATTGCTAAAGACCATATTTTGTCTCTTGCTGTTGATGAAAAAGACTCGCTGCTTACCCCTTCAACAGATGACCTACTATCATTTAGTTAAAGAACCAGAAAATTCCTTACCATAACCCAACCTTCTTGTGGTCGTTTATTTTCATTTGAGGAAAAATATGATCTCTTAAGTCCAGAATATACCGAAGTGGTTGTATTAAAAGGCCTCCTTGCCTGGTCCGGCAAAATTGGGCTCTGTCACACCACAGGAGTTAGCGAGAGAAAATGAGAGCAATAACGAGAGATACTTGTCTAGTTAGTCATACTTAGTCAAGAAATAGAACAGGTTAAGTAAAATAATATATATTAATTGACTATAATATCTAAATATACCAAGTCGATCAGATTTAATGATCTCTTATAGCATATTACAATTTCAGTTGATATTAAACGATTCATTGAAGTTTTTAATAATATAGTAAATAATGGAAACAACCAAATTGTAATAGCTACATACCAACCTCTCTTGTAAAGATATACAACAATTTACACATACTGGCCCAGTTGAATTTCAAAGTGTGCCCATAACTAGAAGTCACAGCTATATTTACATGTATATATATATATAAAGTTTTGTCTAATAAATAACATTTATTCAAGAAAACCAAACATATATAATTAATCTATAGTGGTGGAAATATTTTAAAAGTAATCAAATTTATTTGAACCATACATATAGTTGTCATGTTCTTGCCATTTTTTTTTATGTTATCTGCAAATAATGACTTTGGTTTAATGGTAAATCCCACATCTAGAACAACGTGAATTTTGGCCATTTATGAGAACTTCCTAACCGTGAACACAAAAATTAAGTGTGGGGTAAAAGTAAAAATTTAGAGGGGGGCCAGGGAAAAAGGAGGATGTGGGGATACTGCAGTTTGAGTGAAAAAAATAAATAATAACTAGGTTAAACTGGGTTTCCGCTGTGTTATAAAAGGGTATTAATGAGCTATAGAACTGGTCAATTAATTTCGGAGACCAAATGACTGCAAAGGTTGGTGATTAAGTTGCTAATATTTCTCCGTGAGATTGATGAAGTAGATTACAGCAATGTTCATCTTAGGTGATTCAGCAATCCCCTGCGATAACCTACTTTTTGTTACAGCTACCTGCGGTTCAAGAACAACCCTAAGCTATAGTTAGGTCTTACCTCAATGAATCACCTATCAGCTAAAACAAGAGACTCAAACTATAAATCCAGGGAGGCATAAGATGAACAAAATAGTGTCAGCTGAGAGGGAAGAATGTAGAGAAACAGCGAACGATAGAAGCAAACAAACAAAAACAAATATGCAAAAAGTAATTTTTATTAAATATGATAAGGCCGTCTAGCTATCTTTCTAATCATCCATCATGACTTGTTTTCTAAAATATCAATTTTCTCCATATGATTTTCAGAATTCCAAAGTTGAATGAAATAAACGTTCATCAAACAACCTTATTAATTGAAAAAACTAACCCAAGTCGCTGGCTTAAGCGTTTTATATTAATTTATATTCTTACAAGGAGACACTAGATTACATAGATAAGAAACGCAAAAAAAAACACGTTTTGCGCTAACCGCCAATGTATGTTAAAATATTTCCTTGTCCTATTTTTGCTGGATTTCCCGAAGTGACATAATTAACGATTATAATTGTGAATTATTTGAAATTAATTTTTTATTTTGGCGCATTAAACTTTAATAGCGGCTTTAAGGTAACATATAATCATAAATATATGAATACTAGTCAAACCTTGGAAATATATAAGGAATAACTGAATGCCTTTTGTGAGGGAATTCCACCTTGAATTTCGTGTCAGGTACGGAACTTCTTGCGCTGTAGAAGGTTCTTTTAGGCTGCGATTAATAAGCCTAATCCCACCCCCCCTTCCACAAGCGATAGCCTCGAACTGCGTCCACCACGATTCACATTTACAAGGGCTAGAATACCTCAGCATGAAGATTCGAGGCCATTCGAGGGTAGAGCTGTTTCCCACTATCCCCCCCCCCCTTGCGGGAAGAGCCTCAGAAATATATATTGCTCGCTTCCCATGAGACAAGGACAGAGTTGAAAAGTCTCGCCCGGACCCAAGAAGAATTCCCTAGTTTCAAGTCATGTGATAACAACAAAGCAAAGAGACAGCTGAACTATTTGTGTTTTTGGAATAAGCCCCAGCCAGTGAGGTAATTCCCTTTAACCATTGCTACCGATTGATTTTTCCGACTTCTTTCATCAACTCCTGTCGAAGCCCTCCTCGTTCGCCCCTTGATTTCGGGTGGCCGAAATACTCTCCCCTGGACCGGACGTTACCGCCCTCCCCCCTTTTTTTGGAGAACCGTCATCACTTCAAGTTCCTGCTCCGAAGTTTGAGCGCCCTCGCCTCACATTCAGAAGACATCCGTGAAGTCTTACCCCGTCGTCTCACCCAGAATATTCCGTAAGCCTACCCCTCTGCCCCTTCACTAACCCATTTGCGTTAATTTTCCCCATTTAAATAGTCTCCTCCCGTAACACATTAATTTTAACTTCATAGTCTGATTCATAACTACAATCCCCCACCTCCCTCGTTCATCTGATGTAATATTGCCCGTCAATTTTCTCATTATTTTTATGTGAATAAAATTATATTTTTGTACATGCCTCTTTAAATAACCTTGAGCTTTGCCATTGCCCATAATTTACCTAACCTCATTGCACTCTTTCTTGCTACTCAGCTCGTCTAAACTAGTGGTGTTCCGTCCCTTTTCGGTTCACCTTTAAGTTATTGGTCCCTCCCCCATAGATATAATATGGTATTGATGTAATATAATGTCATACCACGACACCTTTACTTTACGTCCGATTACACTAGGGCACAGGCATTCATTAATATACATATTATATAAATTTGGTGTCAAGTGTGTTTGGGGTTTTTACGAACCCGTGTCATTTTAATTTCGATATTAGAAGTTCGCTTGTTATTCACGTATATCCCTTTTATTTTAATTTTTTATTGTACTGACAGAAGGCTAGTTCAAGTTACTTGAAGAGTAGTGGAACGTTAATCTATTTAGATTTTGTGTTAGACCCCAGGTAATTAATTTTTTTTTATGGTGTTTGAATTTTGGAGACTCTCCTGGTTATTAATCCCAAAGAGTTAAGGTTTTTGGTGTCCTAATTCCAGTAGGACCAATTTTTTTCTGCTTAAAAACAACAAAGGGTAGGTAAGAGTGCTTGAAAGAGGCCGATGTCTACGCGGGTAGTCACGATTTATACCCTAAGGATGTTAAAAAGGCTCCTCAATCACCCCCCAAAACTAAATTTTATAGCCCTAAGACCCCCCTAAATTGGTTCCAAGATTTACCAAAGTTCCTAGTCTCTCGAAGCCAAGAAACTTCCATCCATCTAAACACCGAGACGTTAAGCACCTAGTTTCTTCTTCCCCGTTGATGCCTTACCAAAAGAACCCGATCGTCTGCTACACCTGCAGAGTTCTTGGCCATTACCGCAAGAACTGTCCTAAAAACTTCCGATTCGCAAACTCTCAGTCCCACCAAGTGCACCAAATCTGGGCCGCCCCTGATCCTCCTCCGTCGCCTCAGGAGACTCCTGATCCTCCCTTACCCGCCAAAGACCCGGTCCATCAGGTAAACTTTCTCTTTAATGAGAACAACCCTGGTGGATTGAAGTTAGAGAACGGAACTGTGAACGGTCGCCGAGTATCCACCCTCGGCCGTGACACCGGGTGCACCAGTATTATAGTGTGTGAGGACCTACTCCCCCTGTTGGGCCCGACTACAAGAAATTTTCGGTGGTCCACGACTACCTTGGCCGGGCCAGTAGTTTCCCAGTAATACGTTGTCACATCGAGTGTGACTATATGTCCGGTTGGGCCGAAGTGGTAGCGGCCCCAATCCAGTTCTGCTCCGCTTTGTTCGGTCAAAACCCCGTAATTCACGACCATCCCGTGGCCCAGCCCGTGATTACCTGAACACAGGCAGCCCTGGAATCCCGTGCACCTGTTCCCCTGGAAACCCCTATCGAACCGGAGTTCCAAGCACTTTAGAGCGACAAGTTTTCCCGCGCCCAGAAGGAGTGCGCAACTCCCCTCCCCCTTTGTGAGAAAACTAAAGCCCTCGAGAGTGAGTCCACCCGAGGTAACAAACGAGTGTCGTATCTCGTGAAGAAGGACTTATTGATAGGTATAAGACCTACTTTGACCTTAAGTCACGAGAACGAAAATTCAAGCCTGGCGCGGAGATGCTAGTGCTACTTCCCACGGCAAGCAACAAACTCCTTAGCAAGTAAAAGGGACCGTACCCCGTCTTCGAGGCTAGAGGGCCCGTGGATTACCTCATCCATACTCCAGCGGGAGTGAAGGTTTTCCGCGTGAATTGTAAATATATTATCTCATTAATGTTGATAATTATGATTTTTTTTTGGGGGGGGTCCACTAAATTGTTTAGTCTTTAGTCACATATTTAAGCCTCTATTTAATTGTATCCTTTTGTTGGTTCCACTGAAATGTCGCTAATGTTCTCCTGTGATTTTTTTTGTTTAAAATGGTACTAGTTAAATTCTCTAGAATTGACCTGATAAGGCTTATGTTTGTAAATTTCCCGCTGAGCACAGATTTACGTTTTTTTTGTGTGTGTACGTACACCTGTCGTAGCAGGTCAGAATTTCCCTAGACACTTGATAATTCGAGTTTGACGGGTGGGATGATCTTTTGCTACGCAACTGCTTTGTAAACCATCATCTTTCGGTTGGGAGATGTGTGAGGGAATTCTAAGTGGAATTTCTTGTCAGATACGGAACTTCCTTGCGCTGTAGAAGGTTTTTTTAGGCTTAAATTGGTAAGATTGAGAAGTCTCGCCCGGACCTAAGAAGAATTCCCTAATTCGAAGTCAGGTGCTAACAACAAAGCAAAGAGACAGCTGAACTATTTGTGTTGTTGGAATTAGCCCAAGCCAGTGAGGTAATTCCATTTAACGATCACTACCGAGTGATTTTTCCGACTTCTCTCATCAACTCCTGTAGAAGCCCTCCTTGTTTTCCCCTCGATTTCGGGTGGCCGAAATACTCTCCCCTGGACCGGACGTTACCGCCCTCCCCCCTTTTTTTGGAGAACCGTCATCACTTCAAGTTCCCGCTCCGAAGTTTTGAGCGCCCTCGCCTTACGTTCAGAAGACATCCGTGAAGCCTTACCCCATCGTCTCACCCGGAATCTTCCGTAAGCCTACCCCTCTCCTCCTTCACTAACCCATTTGCGTTAATTTTCCCCATTTGAATAGTCTCGTCCCGTAACACATTAAATTTAACTTCATAGTCTGATTCATAACTACAATCCCACCCCCCTCCTCCTCGTTCATCTGATGTAATTTTGCCCGTCAATTCTCTCATTATTTTTATGTAAATAAAATTATATTTTTGTACATGCCTCTTTAAATAACCTTGAGCCTTGACATTGCCCATAATTTACCTAAACTCATTGCACTCTTTCTCGCTACTCAGGCCGTCTAAACTAGTTGTGTTCCGCCCCTTTTCGGTTCGCCTTTAAGTTATTGGTCCCTCCCCCATAGATATAATATGGTATTGATGTAATATAATGTTATACCACGACACCTTTACATACTTTACGTCCGATTACACTAGGGCACAGGCATTTTGTGACAGAGCAGAAAATAGGTGATTCTAGATGGTTTTAGGCGCTGATTACAAATTTGTCTTTAGAATTTGCATATCACGTCTAGTTTGTGTAATTTGAATTTTCCTTTTCAAGCCATTTCACACTTTTGCCTAAATATTTTACTAGTATGCAATTTTTACTATATTTTATATGTATAATTAATATTGTATATATAAAATACTATATATTAATAAATTATATATATATATATATATATTTAATATATATTATAACATTTTTAATATATATAAAGTACATTATATTGAAGCTCAAATATCATTGTGTATCGTTTGCTTGCTCAAGTTAGTATTTGAAATCAGTTCATGGCTGGCTTCAAGTTCTAGACGCGGATGTATAAACAGCCCCAACATATTTTGTTATGTTTGTGGGCAATTCACACTAGTGGTACAACGGAGAAAAATAGAAACAGCAGTAACGATGACCAAGCCTACAGATACTATTTTGGATCCAAAGTAGGGCACCAAGATAAAGATTGGGCATCTCATATTTACTGCACGCCGGGGAACACAATGTTGACAGCTTGGTTAAATGGAAAGAGAAAGGCAATTCCATTTGCTGTTTCTTTCATATGGTGTGAGCCTTCAACTAATTTTTATGATTGTTATTTCAGCCTAACAAATGTGGCTGGATTTTCAAAGAAAAACAAATCTAAAATTGTTTATCCAAATTGCCCATCAGCCTTGAAACCAGGACCACATGATGAATCTACTCCAGTACCGAAGCCATCTACTACAATAAGTGAATATTTTAGCTCAGATGAGGATTCTACATTGATTTCTAGAGAAATTGAAGAAGGTCAAACATATATTCCAATTGATCAAGATACAGAACCAAATTTATTTTGCGAACAAAGTTTTCACGACTTGGTACGAGATTTAGATCTGAGTAAAGAAAAGGCTGAGTTACTTGTCTCCAGATTACAAGAAAGAAATCTTTTCCTTCCAGATGTCAGAGTATCTTTCTTTTGAGATCGTCTTCCGAAGTTATCAAAATCTATTCACAAGAAAATACTGTATGTTACTGCAAAAATATTAATGGCTTGATGCAGGAAATCGGCTGTGACTATGATCCTAATGAGTGGAGACTTTTCATTGACTCTAGTAAGGTAAGTCTTAAAGCTGTTCTGCGTCACAATGGAAATGAAGAAGCTACAATTCCTGTAGCCCACGTTGCAGGTCTTCAAGAAAGATATTCATCAATGCAACTATTGCTGAAACCTATTGAGTACAAAGAGCATAACTGGAGCATCTGTTGTGACTTGAAAGTTGTATCACTTCTTCTTGGGTTACAGTTGGGATACACAAAGTACATGTGCTTTTTATGTCTATGGGAAAGCAAAGATAATAAAAATCATTATAAAAAGCGAGAATGGCCAGCCAGAGAAGAACATATTGTTTGCAAACATAATGTTAAGCATGATGCTCTAGTACAGGGGTCGCCTAAACTTTTTTTTACAGAGGGCCAGATAACTTAGAGTATGACGAGCACGGGCCGCATTACTATTTTGTTCAATACAGACAACCAACATATTTATCTACCAATACACAAAAAATAAAGACAACAAACATATTTATTTACCAAAAAGTTATCAAATAAGGCGTTGTCAGCAATAAGATAGTATTATCACACCCAGTGTACACATATCCGAGTCTCACAAACTAAGCAGATCAAAAAGTTAGTGAGATTTGTGAAACTGGCGTTTTGCTTTTAAGATATCATCAATATTTGCATCCAATCAAGAGAATTGCTTCCAAATGTTTATCAGTTAGCCTCTTTTGATGTGCTGACTTTACATACTTCATTTTTGAAAAAGTTTGCTCACAGACATAAGTTGTTCATAACATTGCTGCCATACTAGAGACAAATCTCTTTAACTTTGAAAACTCATCATTAGGTTAGCAGCGATAAAATTCAACAAGTTTTCCTTATCTGTGTTTCTCTTTCAACAAGTCACTTGCTTGAAAATCGATGAGTTCCGACTGTAGTTCGACTGGTATATTATCAAGGTTGGAATCAAACGGATTCTGGAAAGAAGAATGTCACTTTCAATCCTGTCGAGATCTAAAAATCTCTCCCAAAAATGCTTATATAAATCATGAATAAGCTTCTTCGGAGACTCGAGATTGACATCTTCTGCGATTCCAAAGCGAAACTCTTTGTAACACTAAAAATGAGAGAAGTTTCCTCCTTCCAGTTGTGCTTCAAACAATGATAGATTTCTCCGAAATCTTTTGATGATTCTGTAGTGATCACAGATAAGTTTATCCTTTTCCTGAAGTTTCAAGTTCAATTCATTCATGTGGGATGTGATGTCAACCAAAAATGACAACTTTGAAAGCCAGCTAGGATCTAACAGAAGTGGATCAGCTCGATCCATTTCGATGAGAAAAATATCTATTTCCCTTGCGAGCTTATAAAATCGAAACAAGACTTTTCCACAACTAAGCCGCCTCACTGCTGTGTGATAAGGCAAGTCACAGAATTCAGAATCAATTTCTTGAATAAAAGCTTGGAACTGCCGGTGATTAAGTGCATGATCCCGAATGAAGTTCACTGCAGAAACGACTGGTTTTAGTACGTAATAAAGATCTAAGTCTTTCACTACAGTGCTTGCTGATGTATAATGCAGTGTATGAACATAGCACCTTGGAGTAGTAAATCTTCCAACTTAGTCCTGATCTGCCCCACCAGACCCTTTCTTACATCAGCTATGTTTTTTCCTCCATCAACTGTAACACATCGAAACTGATACCACTGAAGGTTACAGTATTGCAAAGTTTTCTCCATTTACATGAAAAATTTCTTTTCCAGTTGTTGTTCCGTGCATGATGCAAACAGATATCAACTCTTCAGGGATTTGAAAGACTAAATTAAAACCACGAATGAACACGAGAAGTTGTGACGTACTCGAGAGATCAGTAGACTCATCCAGCGCCAGAAAATACCACAATAAGTTCCTAGCTTCTCCCATATCAGTCGCACTATGTTCTCTCAAAGTTTTTCTGTTCTCAGCATAACAGAATTTGCTGAAAGGCTGATATTTGCAAACATATTTGCTTTCTCAAAACACAAGTCGTTTGCTGTTCTATCATACATTCTTTGATGAATAAGTCAAAATTAAGTTTTATATTGATCAAAATACTTTAAATATATGTTTTATCGTTAAAACCGTCGTTGTGAGCATAAAATTCTACTGGATATAAAAAGTTTGACAATTACTGCTTTTTAAAAGAAATTTGTAACGTCAAGTAAGCATGTGTAAAGAAGTTTATATTGGAAAATTAAACCTCCCATACAACCTAAGACCATTTGCCACTTTAAGTGTACGTACAATATGAAAAATCAGACTCACCTTGAGGGACTTAAAGTTAATTCAATTTCAACACTGAATTAATATTTTTTTTAGATAGATTAATCACACTCTCAGTTTACTAGTACTGAAGAAACGACCAAAAGGATAAATTAAAATGTTAATTATTTCGCCGGACCTATAGAAAGAATAACTCTCGTAATGAAGGCAGTATTCTCAATTTTTCTACCAGCCAGAGGGGTGAAGGTGAGAGGTGGGGGAATAGGCGGAGTGATAAAGGAGTGGAGAGAGTGGAGGTATGAGGTGGGGGAATAGGAGAAGGGATAAATTGGGGGAGAAAAGCAATAATACCTATAAGTGTTTAGAATTTTACACATTGAATATTTTACCTAAATTTTTAGAAAAAATAATTTTAGGCAAAGTTGCAAGTTGCAATTCACAAGTTATATGCGCATAATTATATTTTAGCTCATTTGTGGCACAGTGCAGCAACGGGCCGGATCTGCCCCGCGGGCCGCAGTTTGGAGACCCCTGCTTTAGTAGATCCTCAAAAAGTTCATCTTCCAACATTTCACATTAAATTAGGGTTAATGAAAATTTTTGTAAACGGTATGCATCAAAGAAGTGAAGGTACTCAATATTTGAAAAACAAATTCAAAGGATCATTAACTGATGCAAAAAATAAAAGCTGGAATTTTCACTGGACCACAAATTCGCAGAGTTGTTTCTGATGATTCCTTCCCTTTGTGTCTCAATGAAAAGGAACCCAAAGCATGAACATCCTTTGTGGAAGTCACTGAAAACTTTCTCGGCAATTTTAAATCTCCAAATTACCGAGAAATAGTAAACAATATGCTTGAAGCATATGAAAAGATGGGATGTAGAATGTCACTTAAAATGCATTTTCTGCATTCTGATCTTGATTTTTTTCCTGAAAATCTGGGAGCGGTTAGTGATGAACATGGTGAACGTTTTCATCAACAAATTCTGGTTATGGAGACGAGGTACCAAGGAAAATTTAATCCAAATATGATGGGGGATTATTGCTGGTCTTTACAAAAACAAACATTGATGTCTCAAAAAAGAAAAACGAGAAGGCTACAGCAAAGTTTCTTTAAACTTTAAGTGTATAACAAACTTAATACAAAATAATTTCATAACTTAGGAGGGAGGGGGTGGGGTAACTTCGCCAGTGATGTACACTATCTGTCCAAAGCCAGAATAAAGAAGGCAGGTCCTCCACTTTTAAAATATTTTTGCTTAAAAATTAAAAAAAATAAAAATAAAAAGATTTTTTATTTATTAATCGGAACAAATAGCGAAAAGGAAGGGGTTCATACACAAAATCTAGACGTGATAGAGATTTTTGGTTTTCAAATTCGGATTCAGCGCCCTCGAACTAATTAGAAACACTTCTTCACATGTCTGTAACGAACAAAAAGTTAAAATTTGTTGTCTAGTGTTATACATGACGATGTACAATTCTTCTAAATATTGGTCCAGAGTGGTCAAATCTGAATGTAGTTCTCCTTAATTCTTTGGTTATATTTTTGCTCAAAATGTAAAGGTGATAACCAAGAAAAGGATTTTGCCACATGATCATAACTTCCCAGTGGTTAAGGTATGTCTGTTAAATGATTTAGTAGACATATATGTGATTACTCTTGTACCTCCGTTTGGCTGGTTGTTTACAAGACATTTCAAATGATAATTCACAGATTCCAATGAAGTGCGTGGATGATTTGGCCTTGAGCCAAAGCTGATCAGATTCTGGAGCGGATACAGATCCGGATCGAATACCGCATCACTTATTCCTTATTCTCTTTCCTTAGCATTGCTATAATGTCTTCCCCCTACACATTTCCTAAAGCTACTCATTAAGACTAAATCTCTAATTATCCATTTTTTTGTGAATTTATAGGCGAAACCACTCCATTAATCCTTAGTGTATTTTATGCTCAAAAGCCTTCTATTCTCGATCCAATCATAGCTCTAGTTTTCTCAAGAGGAACAGATGTTATATGTAAATACTAGAATGTAAATCTCTTGGAAAAAGTAATTAACGTTAGGTGGCTTTTGTGTGTAAGGGAAAGGCAAATAAAATGAGAATAATGAGTTATTTTGAAGGGTTTCTTTCAATGGGAATTAATATTAATAGGTAGAAATGTGGGTGGTGCTATTTTAAATTATTTTCTCTGAGATTTAAGAAATAATCAATTCAGAAAAACTATTTGGTAACTATATGACCTCTTTGGATGTAAATATTAGTCGTTTTGATGAATACAATTTTAACTAAGGTGGTAGGATTAAATATTAAAAAAAATATCGAAGTGATTGGTCAATAAATTTTAGACCGAGTTCTCTTCTATTAGACTGAATGAAGAAATTTTATGAAGTTTTTATAGATCTTATTGCATTGTATGTTATGAAAAAGAAGTTTGCCATCAGGTTCTGTACAGTTAAAACGTTTCATGAAATGAAGTCACAATTATTTACACTTTTATCTATGGTAGAGTGGTATAATTATTTTTTATACCACGATGAAATTTAAAAGAAATCTTTCATTCTTGACTTTGTTTTACGATTGATTGTCAAAAAAATAAAATTTAGTCGCATTTCAGACTGAAGCTTCTTTAATAGCTTGATTCAACTATGTTTTTACTGAATGATAGCTATTTACGAAGTAAATATTTTAATTCAGATGTAGGACCACCTAAGCTTCCAACATAATTGTATATCAATATGCAAGTAAAGATTACGCCATATTTAAGTATCATTTTGTTTTCTTCTTAATTAATTTAGAGCTGAAATAAGATAAGAGAAGCCTCGCAAATGATTCATTACGCAGAACAAAAATTCAATTCTCACATTGTATTTGTTAATTCATTTGTCATTCATTTGGTTAATTTACGCAGGTATTTATAGTTAAGTAACATATACATTATCTCTCGTGAATTCTAGTATTTCTCTTTGCTAAGATAAAACAGATTTTAATCAAACAACCATGAAAAGGAACCATAGTTACTAGGAATTTCCTGAATCGTCAAATAAAAATTATAAATTGATAATATTTTGGCAAAGAAGCAAAAACCTTTTTTAAAAATAGATATTTGAAGAATTACACCACAGTTAAGGCAATTGAGTTGGTTCCTAATGAAATTTAATGTTGCATAATGTATGGTATAATTTTAAGGAAGCCTTAGCCTTGAAACGTTAAATATAGATGTTGCTGGGCAAGAATGACTTTAAATTATAATATCGTATTAATTCAAGTAGTCAATAAATTAACAAATAAAACTCTAGGAATTTTGAAAATTTAGTGTGGTTTCAACACACAAACCTTTGTTTTGCCCAGATTTGTTGTATGCATTTTAATTTTGGTCGCCGTTCCTTTAGAAAGTGACTGCTACTTTCGGAAGACTTCACTTGCACTTAGCAAAGCAAAAGTACTACTACATCCGCCTTTGGGATTCTCCACTGCGATTAGTAGGTGAAGAGCACATTCGGAAGAAAGCCGCTTTTGAATCAAGTCCTGCTACATCCCCCTTCAGGATTAGTAGGTGAAAAATATACTTGGAATTTGAAGAAAGCCGCTTTTGGATCAGGTTTGAATCGGCTGGCCTCTGGCGCGGTTTCCTCCGCGCGCGCGTGCGCGAGAGAGGACCTGCGAAGGATTTCAGGATCTTCTGTAACCTTTCCTGCGTATCTGTTTGTTCCCACCGCAGCAGCACATATCTGGGTCTAATAACCTTTCTGCCACTTAAGGTCTGTAGAAGTCGCCTGTCTCTGTACGTGTCTGAACCCCGGAAGGAAGCCCCGCACGCAGGGAGCGCAAAGAAGGGGGCCCCACTCTGGGGCTGAGTGGTCAGGGCAGGAAGGCGGACCTTCCTAGACAATTTATTTGGGTAGGGCAGAAAGAGTTACCCAGAGATTATTCAGGTACACGGCCCCGCGATAAAGGCTTGCTAGGTTCAAAAGGAGTGACCGCAGTTGGGGCAGTCATGGACGACCCCAACGTCGAGAACTACGTCCCGCTTCGGGTCAAAGAGCGATGTCAGAAGCCTTCGCGTGAGAAGGTATTTGAACTTATCTTCTCGAAACTCGGAATCGCACTTTGCAGACTTAAAGATCAGGCCTATGGATACATGGCCCTCTGCGATACGAACCAAGATCTAGACACCTTGCTCAGCGAAAGGTCACGTGAGAAGTTAGAAGAAATTGGTCTCGTACCAAGGATTCCTACGCACGTCTCAGCAAAGAAATAAATTATATGTCGGCGTATTGACCCTTACGTTGGTAATCACTACGCAGAAGAGATAAAAAAAGAGATCAAAGATAAGCAGGAGTGGGCAAAGATCGATGAGGTTATCAAATTTTAAAATCGCGAAGGTGAGGAACACTCACATATATTCAAGGTGACTTTACAGACGACAGAGATGGCTCCGAAAACAACTGAACATGGACTAGTTATGTTCAACTCGAAGGTCTCCGCCAGATGCATCGAGAGAGAAGTATTTGTCCCGTTCCAGATTTTCTTTCCATGCTATGCCATGGAGAAGCATGCCACCAGGGACTGCAAAGCCCTGACGAAGGTGTGCTCTGAGTGCGCGGACTCTGACCACACATGGAGGGAGTGCACGAATCCGAATAAGAAGTGCCTGAATTGTGGCAACTTCCACCACATCTTATTGATGGCAGCCCAATTAAGAAGACGCTGATATCATACAAGAATAGAACAATGAGAGAAGAAAGGAACAAAAAGCTACCACTACATATGCACAGGCGACGACAAAAAAGATCAGGATAAGAACATGCAAATCGACCAAAGTATGCAGCCAGATCTTATAATATGCATCCTGCATGCCCATCTGATCAATGTAATGAAAGCAGGAAGTTGTACGACTGAGCTTAATAAGATGCTGGGCCATAACGGTCTCAAACCGATGTGGTTTCCTGACAATCCACCGTCAGGGGACCTGTTCCACGCCCAAATGAAGAGTATGAAACAAATAGCACCGAGGTCTCGCTCAGCCTCTCGAGATCCACGCCTACGCAAGCAAGATCGCACAAATGGAAACTAGCAACCTGCCAGAAGAAGCAGCTGCGCCCACGAACATTGGAATTGAATCAATGGCAAGGACAACTGCCAAAATACTCTGGACCTGTGCATGAGGATTCATGGCTTCCCATCATCACCAATACCTAAGAAATCCAAGGTCAGTGATCTGGTTGAAGGAGTCATTAAAGGCAAGTACAAATGGAATTTTGATGCTGACATCGCGGAAAAAGATTTATTCCAGGCCTTAAAATGAGGACTGATTCAAATTTGCCCCGAATCCTGCCTTAACTTAAACTAGGATCAATTTAGAAAAAAGAGATCGGGAAGGGTAAGGTCACCGGCCAGGGAAAAAGAAGCCAAAATAAAGCAAGCTAACAACAACTAATTATGGCTACTTGTACCAAATACGTCAAGAATTTAGAGATTTTATCGCTAAATATAAATTGTTGGCACGCCAAAAGTAGAATGTATGGTGAAATTATTAGATCCGTTGATCCTGACATCGTTCTTATATCTGAGCAGGGATTGAATGACGAGAGTGAATATATAAAGATCTACAATTACGAGATACTGATGGCTAACTACTCGAAAGAGCGGTATGGCGGAGCGGCAATTGCCTTTAGAAAAGGGATTAAATTCAAGGAGATACAGAATTTAGAAGAATAGTATCTGGCAATTAAGATCTCCATGACTTACGATGACCTTGTGGTTGCGGTTGCTTACCTACCGCCCAGACGCCCATATCTTCCGATCCCTAACTTTATGGGACTCTTCAGGAGAGAAACATCAGCAATCTTAATCGGTGACCTAAAAGCCCGCTGTAGGGAAGCCGGCTACACGACAGCCTTTAACGTGGCAGGCGACTCGCTGAGCCTTTTGATTGGGAGGGGTATAGTACAGAAAGAAGGACCCGACTTCTGCACTTTCTACACGCAAAGATCGTCGACCACATCGGACATAGTATTAACAAATCGAAATTTCCCTCTGAATCATGTGACTCTTCCTGTCCCCTTCATCCCATCGGATCATGTTAGTATGATCACCCACATCTCCACCTCCCCGATTCAAGTGCAAATTCCTAAACGTAGATGCCTGGCGAGAACCAATTGGGAAACGTACCGTGATTATTTGTAACATGTGCATGTTGGACAGTTAGAAGGTGCTTCACTAGAGGATATCGATGAAAAGCTTGATCATCTCACCTCAAAGATCTTAGAGGCTGACCACTTATCTCTCCCCTGGACGGAGCACAAAACACTTCCGGCTCCAAGATGGCACCACAACATAAGGGATAAGATCGATCAGTTGGAAGCAGCTATCTTTTTTACAAACATGTACGGGATCGCGGCAATCGGTATCAGGAAATACGAGATCTGAGGAATGAAATTAAAAATCTCATAATGGAGAAATCAAGAAATCACTGGGATAAAATGATTGCTAACATCGGCGAAAAAGGAGACCCTAGGAAATTCTGGAGTTAAATAAGAAGATTGCGGGGCAATCCCCCCAAGAGTCGAGTAACTATCAAGGTAAATGGCGTGGAATACACGGAAGACCAAGACATCGAGCGAGAATTTAGAAGCTACTAGCGAAACTGCTTCCGTATTAGCCAAGAGGAAAATGAGTTCTCTGACTAAAGGTATGAGGAACAAGTTCTTTTAGGACTTCAGGAACTGGGAGCTGACCTAACGCCACATCATTTCGTGAACAGGGCACGTCTCACACAAGAAGAAGGTAGACCTTTATCGTACGAAGAGTATGAAGCAGCCCTCAAACGTTTTAAGCAAAATGCGCCAGGGATAACTGATATCCCAAAAGTGCATTTGCTTAACGCCCCTGTTAACATCCACGAGGCTCTTCTCGAGGTTTATAAAGCCTGCCTCAGTGTTGGCTATTTGCCGGAACATTTTAAGAGAGCTCGCATGATCTTTATACCAAAGCCCGGCAAGCCGAAAAAGGAGATTAGCAACTATAAGCCCATCTCTCTGCTAGAGTTCTTGGGCAAACTACTGAAAAAGTTTCTTAATAGCAGACTAAAAACCTTTGTAGAAACCCACGGTCTGTACAATACCCAACAACATGGCTTCCAGGAGAAACTTGGTACAGAGACAGCTCTAGGATTGATTACGGAAAGTATAGCCATCGGGAAAGGCAGAAATGGAAGTGTCGACGTTGTGTTGCGAGACGTGTCCTCAGCGTTTGACAAGGTGTGGTTACCGGGACTGAAGAAAAAAGATCAACGAGCTAGGCTTGGAGAGAAACCTAACTAAGATACTCTGCGACTACCTGGAAGACTCAGAAGCAGTCGTGAAAATAAATGGCATCGAAGGGGAAGCATTCAATCTGAAAACTAGAGTACCACAAGGGGGTTGTCTCACCCCCAAATTGTATGCAGTGTATACTGGCGACCTGCCCTACTCCGACCAAGAACTCACCCAGTACGTCCAGCTGGCAGATGACATATTACAGACAATTGCTAGCGTCTATAAAAACCCAAATGATGTTACTAATAGGACGAGCAGGGCTATTGATAGTATCAACATCTACGAAAGGATAAACAAGATAAAGACTAATGTTCAGAAATTCAAAATGATTCCTATGAGCCGCCGGAAAACAGCGGACGTACTGGTGCAGCAAGAATTCTATGAATACTCCAGGGAAGGCCGGGTTCTTGACCTAAAGTTAACCTCAGATGGGTGCAACGCCCACTACATAGAGAAGATAGCCACTACTATGAGATTACTACGGGCTCTCTACCAATTCAAACATCTTTCGGCAAGCAACAAGAGGAAGCTTTATATGTTGCTAGTGAGGCCGGTTCTGCTATACCCCCCCATTGTCTTCCATACCCTGACCAAATCTGCTATCAAAAAGGCGCAAGTAGTCCAACACAAAACATTAAGATTCATAACCAATGTTACTCTGCGGGACCTCATTCCCTCAAATGTTTTCCCCAGTTTACGGACATTAAACCCTTAAATGTTACCCTAAGTAGACGGGCACAAAGTATTCCGCAGAAGGTTTACCAAACAATGCCAGAGGAGGTGCTGCACCCTATACAACTACCAAACGAGGAATTACAAAACTTAAGATTTAGACGAGCATTTAAAAGTAGTCAACTACTATCTCAACATGAAACTCGCTCAATTTATTGACAATTGTATCAGAAGCATAAACGACATATAGAACAGGCAAAGAATTAAAAGATCTGAAGTGGACACTATCTGCCTAATAACGAATCTAAATAAAAAGAAGACCAGAAATGATTAAAAACTTTTCTAAAATTGAATAAATAAAACAATAATAAAAGATCCGAAGTGGACAAACTTAATATGAATAAAATAAAATAAATAAAAAGATCCGAATTGGACAAACTAATGTTAAGAAGAAATTATTAAAAACAAATAAAGTTGCATATAATGAATAACAACCAGAACAAAAATAAAAGA
The DNA here is from genome assembly GCA_963969495.1 of Ceratothoa steindachneri. Lineage (NCBI taxonomy): Eukaryota > Metazoa > Arthropoda > Malacostraca > Isopoda > Cymothoidae > Ceratothoa > Ceratothoa steindachneri. Next base: position 94,506,203 of record OZ018332.1, read on the forward strand.
TCCGAAGTGGACAAACTAATGTTAAGAAAATATTATTAAAAGTAAATAAAGTTATATATAATAAATATCAACCAGAACAAAAATAAAAGATCCGAAGTGGACAACTTAATATAAATAAAATAATATGAATAAAATAAAATAAATAAAAAGAACAAAAGTAAAAATCGGAAGACAACAAGTTACAAAGTGCAAAGTCAAGTCGATTAGCATCTTCAAGAAGACCATTTATTAATGCAAAGGTTTGAATGCTGAACAACAGAAATAATAATAGTAGAAAATACTGAGGTAGCAAGACAACCTGGCACACTTATTCTCTCACTATATTAACACTTTCTCTATCTATTCTCTACACTCTATCCCCACAGCTTCTATCTTGAATCGTTGAATCGTTAGAAAGGGAGGATTATTCGAAAAGGATGTCAGCGTTAGGCCATATAGCTTGTTATTAAGCTTATAAATTCACATTAGTTGAGAGATAGGCGAATTTTATTTATGAAACTGATCTGGTTTCTACTTCGATAATCTATTTGAAAGTTATATAAGGTATTGAAAAACTATTTCCATATTTACATTTCTTGTTTTTAAATAGTTAAGTTTAATACATATATACCTATACTGCTAGGGTCTTATCGACATAAAGTTTAGGCTGACTTTTTAACATTTTTTTTTTAAGAGCTCATCTGGCGACTGCCTACTTGGGCATTAGTCGCCGTATTAAAAACTGCCTAGTATTAGGCTACTTTAAAATCTAATGCAATAATACAAAAAAAACAAAAACAACCCAAACAACACCAGAAATTGAAAAAGGGGAAAAGGAAACGAGTAGTAAGCAAGCTCTCATCCAGTTTACTTCAGTAAATATGTCAAAAAATAAAATTGATGGCCATTCGATATATTAAATACCTATTTATAGTGTAAATGTTAAGGTTACTGCAGGGTGAATGGCTAGAAATAAGTTAGATGAGACTAGTACATGAACATCATATCTAAGAAAAAAATATAACACGAGAAAATCTTATTCCATTGAGGATTAGTACAAAACAACCAAGAAAAATTACGCCATCAATTAATCTATCTTCTTTTTTCTTGCCTTAATAACCAAATATCATGCGACTGGACCGTCTAAGCATTGATGCAAAGAAGATAGATAGATACAAGGTGATACAGAACTACCCTAAATAAAAAGATAGATAAAAGGAAACAAAATAAAATAAATTTACGTCCTTCGTAATTTATAGAAACACTAATACAAGTACGTTTTAAAATAGGAACGTAACAATTTCATTCTGGCAGAGCTATTGGTTCTTTCGGCTTGAATGATAAATATCATCTAATCTGAGTTTATTCCTGATACTTGGTTTTAATAATTAATAAACCTGGTTGGTTGGTACATAGAATGACACTTCTACCAGTCGTTTTAGGTTTTAATTTTGAATGACGTCAAGGTTACGTCAATTCGGGTCTTTGCTTACGGTTCGCCATTAGTTTAAGGACAATACAAAATGTTTATATTACAATAATTTAAATATTTGATTAAATAAATTTACTTCCCTTTTATTATTTCCAGTACCCTGATGATGAATGAGACTGGCTCTCGAAACGTTGATCTGTTAATTATTAAGAAAAATGCATCTGTTTTCTGTTGCTTTGGTTCTCTCTCTCTCTCTCTCACACACACACACACACACACACATATATATATATATATATATATATAGGTCAGGTTGAAGTTGTTAGGAGTGGCTTCACTATTGACTTTGGATTCTATCCTTTTAACTCGTCCGACAATGCATTTCTCAAAAGGTGAAAGAAGAAACTGCCAAGTGACATGCCTTACGTCGTCTGACCTTCTGGGAAGACTATTGCGGAAATAATTAATAAGCTGTAATAACATAAAGTCAATAATGCAGCCGTCCCTGGCGACGTCGAACAATCCTGCCCAGCATTCAGCATGGCCTCTTTCCAGGATATTTATTTATATATATATATATATATATATATATATATATATATATTATTCCCTGTTCTTAATTCATTCTTAATCCAGAGATAGCAAACAATTAGTCCCGCTTTACTGCATTAATCCACTCTGCTTTAAACTCTAGTTAGATTTTTATCGCACAAAGTAAAAGAGGAAAAAAATATCATGATGAGTGACGTCAGAATATTAAAATTCCGGAGAAAGGAAGATAAAACGACGCAAACGAGCATTAAAAACAATTTCACATAGGGGGGAGGGGATCTCGCTAGCCATGTAGTTATAGCGTTGGTTTTCTATTGTCCAGGTTCGATCCCAAGCGAAAGCACAAACGAATGTCAGCGCACATTGAGCTCTGGCTACCGATTGGTGGACTTGCTGTAATTATCCGCTGTCAAGGGGTGGTTAGGTAAATCTTACGGAATTCTACCTACATATAGCCAATCTGAATACCCCCTGCTTTTTCTCTCCCGTCCTCACAGCACAATAACACACTCTTTTTTGTTCAAAGTAATCTTGAAGATGGTGTTATATCCCCGATTTTTTTTCTCGACGTATCTACCATTTCCCCTTTTTTTCCCAGCGAGAGAATGCAGTAGCCATACCAACTTCCTTTCAATCACCAAAGGTGCACGTGTGTCCTTTCTGTTCTCGAATTCAATCCTATATCAAGAGACGTGGCAAAGCATTTGATTCAGTTTTTTCTTGCCTCTGTCAATGAATATTTTGATTAAGCGAGACAGAGAGAAAAAAACTGGCTTCTTGCTTATCGCCCTCTGATAGACAACTATTTTGAATCCCCCTAGAGGCCCCGAGGTCAGGAAAAAAAGTTCTTAAGCGAAGAAAGGGAAAGTGCGCTAAACAAGTCTCTCTCATCGTCCTGGAGCAACCAAAGGTCCATGAAATTATCATAAAATGCCCTGCGATAAGCCCGGTGAACATAATTATTTAATATTAGGTTAGGTTTAGTTTAGTAAAGGTAGGTGAGGTTAAACTAGGTTTAGTTAGGTTAGGGTAAGTTAGTTTAGGTAAGGTGATGTTAGTATGAGTCAATTACCTTCGGTTAAATTAGGTTAGTTCAGGGTAGATTGGGTTCGTTTAAATAAGACCGAATTATTTTATGGGATATATATTTAGTTTAGGTTAAGTTTAGTTAAATTTATCGGAGCATATGACTCACTAAAACGAAATATAAACTTATACGCATGGAATGATGTGCATTTTCTTTTCCATAAGTGATTAGCCTAAAACCATACGCAAAGTTTTTGGTGTGTTAAACATATACCCAAATCTTTTATTTTGTAATGAATTATCTCGTTTCAAGTTGGGACATTCAACTAATCCTACCAGATCTCTAATTTGTAGAAGGACCCCACTTTACATTCTTCGTTGCCTCGAAAATGACCTCCGAACGACTTTTGGTTGGCTACATTATCTCCAAAACCGTTCGATTTGTTCAATACCTCAGGCTACTACCATGTACACCCCTACATGTCTGGCTCCTCCCCCAAATCATGTAGTAGTGGAAGTGAAGCAACCTCTTGGAGTCCAGACACGACACAAAAAACAAATACCCTCCCTCACTCCCAATCTCAACTCTCCACCCGGGATTGGCCAGGAATTAGCCTTCAGCTAATCAAATGACGAGTTTGCATTTTAGGCGAAGTATGGAGCTCTTAGCCTCTGAAGTGGGTAACTTGATGCAGTCGTGAAGGTCACAGAGGTGGTCTACGTTACGCCCATATCATACATTTTAGGAGCTCGTTTGGGTTTTTTTTTAATGGATAAGAGGAAGTTGACGATTCCAATGTATACTCTTTTTTTAAATCGACTCCAATAAAAATACCAAAACACGGGAGAAGAAGAAAACCATAACATCATTCTCATTCGCGAGAATCGCATGATAGTGTGAATATATTGTAAGGAAGCTAACGTAATTTGCATATTTTGAGGGTGTTTGAGATAATTAAGCAATAATAGTAGAAGAACCAAAAATAAGGATGTAGCAAGAGATTAATAATAATAATTACTGAATTTAATTTGTAGGAAGAATAGAGTTTGCTGGTTGCATCAAACGTAGTAATAATTAAATAAGACAAGAAATGCAACGGATCACAGTTCTGAAATTCACTGGTTTCTTCATCGCTATTAACGCGTCACCTGTCAGCAAAGCCTCATCGAAAAATGTAACAGTGGCGTCAATTAAACCAATATTATTTTTTTATGTTTTCAGGTTATCTAAGAGCCTTAAACTCGTAATTAATATAAACAGATTTTTAATATGTTTTTTATATAAAATTGAACCGTTTGATAGGAAAAAGGAGCCTATTTGTTCTAAATATTGATTAGGATTTCCTCGTTTCAACAGCGAACTAAAGATTAAATAAACATTTACCTTTGTTTGCCCCAGTTGTATTTCGGAGTTCACCAAACGTAGGTAGGTCTCCCAGACAACCACCACTCTATGTATCTCTAGGTTTTGCCTCAGTTGTACTTGTGCTTGGCATGTTTCTGGTTCTTGATAGTAACGAATGATTTCTGTATTTTTCATGCTAGTGCAATTTATGTATGTGTTTAGTGTTGAGTTGTGACTGAACCGGAGCCTTGCCAAAGCGATCCATGTGTAAAGTAGGTGGGATCTTTATTTTGAGTTTATTAATTCTTAAATTTACGTTGCAGAGGTAATTTGGATTAATTGCTGTGTTATGTGTCTGTGCAGTTTGCAAAGGTGGGATTCCTTGGAGCATCTCAGTATAGAATGTTTTTTGTTTTTGCATGTTCTGGGGAGGGTGGTATTAATGTTGCATGTGTTGCATGTATGTATGCAATAGCACAAGTGCTTTGGGTTACCAGTAAAATGATGAAATTTTGTTATACAGAGGACAAGATAGGGCTTTGTGGACACGACCTTTGGTCCTGATTGTAAGTGGTTAATTGAGGTGCTGAAAGGGCATCTCATGATGAGGCGGAGTTCTTTGTCTTGTGTTTCGTGTAATGTAGAGAGTGACTGGATGCGATAATTGGTCCCAAGGCTGTGGATGCATGAGTATATGAAGGTGGAATATATTGTTTGTAAGTATGAAGAAAGATTTCTCAGTTTATAAAAATGTGGTTTCCATGTGTGCTCGGATTGTGTTTGTTCATTTATGGATTGTCTTTGTGTTTTTCTTATGTGAAGTTGGGAGGGGTTATTCGTGTGTTCAGTATCTCTTGAGTTCTTTGAGTGTTTTTTGCACTCACGTTTGTGTAGTCACGAAGTAGTTAACATAGGTTTCCTTGCAGGCAGCGTTCGTCTCGTTATATAGAGTTGTATATGATGAGCTGCTTATGTGTGATTCGGGTGTTGGGTCAGGCTGATGATGTAATCGGATAAGAGTAGAGTGCAATGTTAGGATGTTAAGCAAGAAAAGATAGAAAAAGGCTCGATCTGGAGCTCCTCTCGAAGCATTTTAGAAGTTCTTGTCATCTGCCTCCTAGTTACCGCTGACTTCAGCTGCGTTCAATGCAGTTAAGCTCACAGTTGCGGTCAGGACGCAAATATTTGAGACTACTGTTTTTTCCAATTAATATAACTATTCAAACTTTACATATTGTTTTAGTATTTTTATCTTGGACTTTGAAGGTGAAATATATAAAAAATAGAGGCCAAAGCCATTTTATTTATAAATATAGTCAAATAATATAGGCGCAGTCAATATTAACAATGATTTCCCTTGTTCTTGAAGACTGTTTCATATCTTCTTTGCACGCTGGAGATCAAATTTGGGATGATAACTTGACTGAGAAAGCGCATTTTTTGTTCAATAACCACCGACCGCAACTCCTTAAAATTGGATGGCTTGTGTTTGATTATCGGCCCCAAACTCTATTTAGTTCGAATCTAGCCAATTTTAGGGCCAAATTCCAAAAGGTTCGATGTTATTTTCGATCAAGAACTTTGTTATTGATTTTGCTTTGTGAAAAATGCAGTTATCATCCACAAGTTAGTCCTGAAGTGGTGGAACAAGGTGCTACTGAAACACGTTTTGGTAACATTTTGAGTTTATGTCGGTGTTCTTGGGCAAAACCTTAGTGCTCTAGTTCCTTTAGATGAGGAGCATTTCCAGAAATAGTGTCCAGATAATTCCCCGTTCACATTACATGACTGGCAAAAGCGCTTTCCTTTTCTTCTCATAACGAAGGATCTTTCAGCAGCTCCAAAAAAGCGGATGAGAGCTTCATCCAAAGATGTCACTTTGCCCCAGTTTTCATTGATCCATTCTTTATATTTTCTACAAAACTGGAGCCTTATCGGTAAGGTTCTTCTTGATGAGATGAGGATTCTTCGCAGACATTCTAGACTACAGAGCAATGTAGGAAATTTTCCGCCCCATTGTGAGCGCTGAAGCGATCGCATTTGGCTTCTTTCCAATCGTGAGCAAACTTGGGAATAAATTAAACCCTTCCTTGAGCTAGGACCTTACAAAGAGGCCATTTTGGAGTTCATTTAAAGCGCTTGGGTATACAGAACACTTCTTCACAAGATTGAAACCAGTCTGTTTAAAGTAAGCAATGATCTTAAAGATGGTGCTTTTGATGCAATACCATTATATGCTATCTCTTTGTTTTTCAGGCCACTCTTTTGCAGAGCAGCATTGTTGCATGCCATTTTATGGAACAAAAACATTTCTGGAATTTAAAAAGATTCAAACATTTATTTTTACCAAAATTATTATTAAATAAATTATAATTACACAATGCCGTTCATTTAATCCAAATTTGTCACCAGTAGATCCTTTTGATCGAATAGCACATCTTCAGGGACTGAAACTAGCCTACAAAAACAGGACCAGAGCGCGGTCTTGGATTTAGTGAAGGAATGGACTGTTTTTTCTTATTATCCTTTAAATGCCGAATTTTTAATAAACTTGCACTAATGTAAATATTTGAATAATTATTCCTTTTACCTAAATCTTAAAAAGGAATGAAAAAAATGAAAATATATTTTAGTCTCAAACTTTTGCGGTGACTGAATATAGGAAGTCTTCAAGTGTTGAGGAAAACCACGCATTCTGTGACGACTAGAATAAATTTTATAATAGCCAATTAACACAGTCCATTTTAGGACTGTTAGATCGGTCAATTTGACACAACTACTTGCTTGACAAACATGAGGATCGTCTCCCAGATGTGCTCGATATACTGAATATAGTATGATTTCGAGCTATATCTCTTGGGAGTAGGTGTTGAAGTTATCTCGTGTGGAGGTAAATATGTTTTTTAATACAAGTAGGTACTTTAGGTGTTCTGTGATACTGCTGCTTCTTGTGGATTTAGCTTCGAATTCTAATATTTAATAAACATCGTTTTTTTACGTTTAAACACAACCATTGGAGAGAATCGTCTTTCAAAACTGATTAGCCTAAAATTCATCATGATGTATCGAATTTGTAGACTTTCCCTTAGGAAAATATATTAAAGATCAAGTCTGTACCAATTTGGCTTATGTATTTTCAATTAGTCGTGATGAATCAATTGATGTGACATCATCATCCGAACTGCTATTGTTTGCAAGCTATGTTCATTGAAGCTTAATAAAAGATTAGTTTTCATTTTCTTCTATTATTAAAAAAATACCAAACCTTCAGATATCAGATATTTCGGGAAAGCTTTCATCTTTCTTTGAATTATAAAATTGATTGGGATAATGTATGTGTGTGGTATATATATAGAAGGCCAGCTTTGGTGGGGCCAAAATCTGGAGTTAAGGCTCTGTGTAAAGGCAAGTTTTTAAAACGAAAACTAAGAAATGTAAGATCTCTCACCAATCATTAATCTAAAATAATTTCCATATTCACTTGTGAAAATTTGTGTCGATGGTATTAAAATTGTGATTCTTTCAAAGGATGAGTTTTCAAATTACGAGTTTTTGAGTAATTACACTATGTATTGATATGGATGTTTTTTTTTGTTCCATTGGTTCCAATAAAAACATATTTTACACTTTTATCGGTAGAGAGTAGCTAAAATTCCATTTTTTCGTCTGCGGTGTGATTAAATTGTTTGCCTATCTAAATGATAACTAATGGTTCGTGCGTCTTGCCTGTTTGGTTGACATTTTGGAGCAGGGAAATATATTGATTCTTTGAAAGCATGGAAGGAACACGTGTATCATAACATTCATATATTTTTTGAATGGGTACAAGAGAAAAAGCTGAGAAAATCGAAAAAAAAACTCACAACAAAAACTAAAGCAATATTTGCGAAACATATCAATTCTTGTTACTGCCACATATTTCCCAAAATGAAATTTTGAAACATTTGTCAGTACTAAAAAATGCGTTTCTGTTATTCTTGAACTGTGATGATGAAGTAGATTTAGTGAAAAGCCCAATTTAATTGACAGTTGAAATGGTTTGCAATGGTTATTAAAAGGATCTTTTGCTTTTTTTTTCAAGATCCCAGTGACATTGCATCCTTTGAAAGAAAGATGAGAAAATATCAACTTTCTCTATCGGGGTATATATAGAAACACCATTCTCATTACGAAGAGGTGGAAAAAATAAGTCTTCTCCATAAATGAAGGATTTTAAAGTAGACCACCATTTATATGGTTGAGTGATGCCAGTTAACTTATCACAGATATGTAAATAATTCAGAAAATTATCAGGTATTTTGTTTCTAGACCACTGATGATAAGCAACTTGCTTACGATTAAAAGCATCTCGACAAGCATCATTAAACCAAACTTTGTCCTGTGCCTTCTTTTAAATTATTGTTGAAAAGGGATTCTCCTTGATATAATTTGCACAAGAGTATCATTTAATGCAATATCAGGATCAATCGATTTAACACATTGACTGCCAGGTATAACATACATATTATACGGAATTAAGCTGAAACGCTGTGTATAACAGCAGCTGTGATATACGCTCAATGCATTATTTTATGGATATAGAAAACGTGGCGCCTACGGACAAGTTATACAAATATGTGTGGCGTCCTCTGGAGAGTTTGAGTTTTGAACATTTTGAATTTTCAAGGTTGAATTATTGTTGGGCAACGTTCAGCTTTTACCCCAGGTTTCTGGATGAGGACCCATTTGGACATGAAACCCATTTTTTGTTTATTATATTACAAATACAAATTAGTACAAAATAATAACTTAAAAAACACTTGAATTACAAATAAGTAATTATAACATAAATAAAATAATTTGCACTCCTCACAAATTTTATCCCTTTTGATCAACAGAAAATTGAAACAGTTATCCAAACGATTAATCCAAAAACAAGTATGAGTTACATAACATATAAAAAATAAAATTATTTATGATTTGTTCCAAAACATTCCAGACACATGAATGGCATATTCTCACATGCTGGACAATAGGTAGAAACAAGCTTCAATTTTTTTTCGCCACAGCACTTCCACAATCTTTACTAATTCTTGTATAGCATAATTTGCAGGATCTCCGTTGTCTTTTGCCATCTTTATCTTTATTTATGAAAAGTGTGTAAGCTTGAGCACTCCGTGGTGTTCGGTTGCGACTCGTTTCATTTACCCCCTAGCACACTTTCAGTGATAGCTTCTCTGAAGCTTCTAATTTTCATCTTTTTTCCTTGACTCTGTTCATAAATGATGAGGGTATTTAGAACCGTTATTACTAATATTAATACTATTCCTAATTTTCGTTAACATTTGACACCTTTGTGAAGGGTTGTTGCATATGATGACATTTGATCTGAAAAGTCGATCCCAGTTTTACCACTACATATTATATGCAACAACAGCAGTTGGGTTCATCTTCGTGGTGCTAAGACGTCTTCCCTATTATCTTTGTATTGTCAGAAAAATGTATAAATGTTAACAACAACTCAGACCTATTTCTCAAAATTGTCTTTCCCGCAACATTATTTGAGTATTTCTTTTTTTTGTGACCAGTATGAGGTGATACTGCCCCTTTGGTTTAGACCCATCCACAATATTAGGTCAAAGAATTTTCTAATTTCATCAGCAGTGGAAGCCTTCCACTTTATAAATCTTGATTGTGATTTTACTTGTTTAGAACTAATAGATTGATTTGCATATCTATTCGTTTCTTCAGCAATTTGGTTGATTACTTGTTCATCCAGAAATAATGAATAAATTTCAATTGGACTTGCAATTGGAGTTATTGGTATTTGAATTCCAGATTTTCCTATGAATTAGAATGAAGCCTACATTCCTAAAAACTCTTCCATTTGATATCCTCGTATTGAAGTTGGTTGTCGCAATATTTACTTCCTTATCATCAATATCCTTTTCAGTAGGCATCTGTTCTAGTTGATGATCAATATGATCACGCTCTTCTTCATCATTATTGAAAATATCCTCATTGGGATGAAAGTTGGATCCGCTACATCATCATCATAATCTGATATATCGCTTTCATTATCACATACATACTCGTGTACGTTTACGAGATTGAAGTAGTTCATTGGTTATATCTTCTTCAGAAACTAACTTTCCTGGCCTGTTTTCACTCATTGTCAAATAGGGCAATACTCTATTTAGAATAATTCAAATTTTATATTTAATAATAACTTTTATCTGAACTTTACTTGAAATATTATTTTAAATTTTATCTTTTATCTCAAATCATATGAAATTTTATCTGAAAAAGAAAAATGAAAAACATGAAAAAGACCTGAAAAAAATGTGTGTGTCATTTATGTAATACATGGCCTCCGACAAACTGTATTACACAAGTGTTATACCTGGCGTGTGTGGAGCCTACAAAGCCTAATTGTATTACATAGATATTACACGTGGCGCGCAAGTAACAAAACTAACACATATAAAAATTGCCTCTATCTAACTAATCTGATGTCAGAAATAAGTCTCAATGGCACCAATCATCTACTAATGATGCAGCTAATATGTTTATGCAATAACAAACAAAACAGATTTTGGCGCCCTGGGAACATGTTCTGATATCGGCCTGGTAATCAACGTGCTAAAGACATCACCTCATGCTACATCATTCAAATCATTGGCTATATTATTTCAGTTAGTACATACAACTTAAGATAAATTCTTCTTGAGTTAGTAAACTTAGGAACATTAAAATTGGTCATTAAATGGAAACTGACAGCAGAATGATCCGAATGACAATTGGTGGCTAGATATTCACCTCAAAAACATCTGGCAGAAAGTAATAAATCCCAACAATTGCCAGACTTATGAGTTGGGCCAAGGACAAGTTGCTTACATCCCGATAAATTGGAGAAGTCACGGGCAGCATGATCATGTCTGTTGGTTGGTCAAACAGAGTTTAACCGTTGCTAGTGATGTGCATTTAAATCTCCCACAAAAATAAAACAAGATTTATTATCTGATTTCTGAATCAAAGCTATCTTAGTTAGACAACAATCATAAATATTATCGTCTAGGTCAGAGTTACGATATAAACCAAATATATAGCAGTTGTTCATACGACTGGTAACCCTAACAACCTGAATTTCATGACACCCACACATAAGGTCAGGGAGTAAAGTGGCATTGTAACCCTTTCGTATGTAAGCAACTAAGCCACGTGCTCTTGGGAAGGCATCCCGAAGAATCAGATGAGGATTCCTAAAATTTGGCAATAGAATTTCAGTGATATTTCTAGATTGGGAAACTGAGGTTTTAGCACAAAAAAATAATATCATATTTAGATGATACAACCGTTAAATCATTTAAGTTACAAGGGGCGGTCAATAAGTTTTGTAATTCAGATATAAGGAAACGAGATATGAGGAAAAGGGTTTTATTATTTTTCAATATAACTACCCTCGACTTCAATGCACTTGCGCCACTTGTCCCTGAGGCTTCGAATTCCCGACAACCAGAAATCTCCCGACTGCTGTTCAATCCACTCTTGGACGGCGATCTGGACATCTTCATCGTCCCCAAAACGGCGTCCGCGCAGTGCAGCTTTAAGCTGGCGGAATAAAAAGTAGTCGTTAGGGGCCAGATGTGGACTGTAGGGGGGATGGTTAAGCTCCTCGAATTTGCACTCGCGCAGGGCAGCTTGTGTAACTCTGGCCTTGTGGACTTTGACGACGTTGAAGTCGATCATGGGACGTGAGGTTTCTAGGGACCCGACGGGCAGAGACCTTGGGCATGGCAAAATGGCCGTGGATGATGTTGATAACACTTCTATGTGATATTCCAAGTTTTGGCTCGATTTCTTCGACCTTCACCCGTCGATTTTCGAGGATCATCCTCTCCACACGGTTACGTCTGACGGGCGTCCTGGACGGGAGTCATCTTTAAGGGACTCACGACCATGGCGGAACGCTCTATTCCAGCGAGCAATGGTTGCATAGGAAGGGGCGGTGTCAGTGTACACTGCAACCATGCGTTAATGGATCTCTTTTGCATTCTTGCCTTCCTTGGTCAAAAATTTGATCACTGCGCGGTGCTCAACCTTCTCCATTGTTGAAAAATTTGTGACTGACGATCTGCAATCAGATAATGCTTCTTGAATAGGCGAGGCAGGAGCGTGCGGCTGCAGGTTTTGACTTGTCATAACTTGTGCTAACACCCCCACAAACAGCCATCCCCCTTCCTCTGTTATTCCCTACCGATTCGCAAAACCTATTGACTGCCCCTCGTACCATACAAGCCTCTGATATTACAATATAATATGCGACCTTCTTCTGAATATGGAGGGCCAGGGTTCAACTCAATGTCACCACATAATAACAAAAGAATAAATGAATGCATTAAATAACTTAAATTGTTAAAATTTTAAAAGTTAGCATGGCTAAAACTTAAAATAGTAATTAAAAAAATATTTAAAAAACAAGAACAAGCAAATTTGAGAATTAGAAAAACCATACTACATAGATATAAGACCCAAATTAAACGGTCAACTTGGCGGAGCCGGTAGACCAAGTAAGGCACTTATAGTTTAGGTACAGCCCTGATTTGCCTGAACAGGAAACCCGATAGTAACGATGGGAGAAACCCATCAGGACAAGTCCCACCCCTCAGCCTGTCTGCACACCTTGGGAAGAAAGAAGAAGAGAAGAGGTAAGATTGGATCGTGCCCTCCAATGCTAGGGAAATGGGAGAGTTGGGGAAAATCAGGCACATGACTATAGCCCCAGCTCTAAATATCCATTTTAGGGGTGCCGTTCACAGCACATATGCCCTATTAATTGATGTAATTGATGTGTGACTTTTAGCCTGTATCGCTTTCTCTGCATCGAAATAGCCTCGCAAGGTGACTTTTCAATGCTTACAGATGAAAACAAAACTACGAAGTAGAATGGATGTTTGGAATGACCTGCTTGGTGGCCTTTCTAGCACTCCTCCAAGTATCCATGATTTGATAAAAGAAAAAAATCCATCGAAGTTTTCTCATTAAGTGTAATTTTCATGAAAATAAAATGAATTACACCACACTAGCATTCAATTAAACCTATTTTGTGAAACTATGGTTTGATTAGTTTGTTAAGAATTTATTTATGAATATAAGGAACTAATCTACTTTTATTCAAGTTTTAAAATCCATATAGATATTTGCTATTAAATTTGTAAAGTTCACTATATATAACTCAAGTGTATCTATACTAATATAGAAAAACTAAAATATTTTCCATATTATACACATTATCGGATAAAGGCATTTTAAAATATAATGGACATGGTATATAGGTCCAAAAAGATTTAGAATCAACACAAGGAATTTTAACTGATAGGAGATGCTAACTTTAACCATAACCTTTGACTACATTTCATTTTACATACTAACAAATTTCACCTAGCAGCCCGTTTAAGCTCCCGCTTCTCCTGCTAAATTAAACTCTCATTAGCCTCGCTTCTCTTAAATTGGCTCATATAAGTTCTTATGCTTAAGATTTCCTTATCTTTTTGTGAAAAGTAAAATCTCATTAAACGCAGAGGCATATGTCTATACCAAGCTCATACATACCATCTTTAGGGAGACTTCACACAGTAATTTTTTTCTTACAGACTGTAATTCTCCCCATTTTGGCGAACTCGATCGTTTAATAACCTCGCATTTGGGTAATTATGAAGCTATACAATCGACTCCAAAATTTTCCGCTAACATCCAGAGATCCCCAATCGTTGCGTGTGTAATCGGTAATCGCCAATGTGACTAATTTTCAAGAATAGCATTAAATTAGAGGCTGAAAAATGCGTTCATCTCAATTAATTGCTGGAATATATATTTTATATGCTGTTGTTAAAGTAGCGTTGGTTACCATAGGTAGAATCTCTTATACATGAATTAGACGCTATAAACCTTCCATTAGAAAGTTTACACAGCGAGATTCTAGAGTTGCACACAATCCTAAGATATAATTTTTTTTATTAACTCGGACAAACAAGAAATAATAACGATGTTAAGAAATGCTAGTCTAAAGAAAGCATTTTTTTTTAGACTGAGACTAAGGCAATATTTAAAGTTTTTATTTAATGCCTATATTCGGAAAAAGTAAAAATGGTACTTATCAATCTCAATCGCCGGATTAAAGGAGAAGAAAAAATGGTTGGGGCTTCACAACCGATCTCCACTTAATTAATATGCCTTTTATTTTTTACCAAGGACCATCAATTTAACAATGGTTCCGTACCACGGGTATCTCAGAATATGGTAGCCGTAGTAGACAACCAAAAACGGATCTTCACCCGTAGACTTACCACCCTTGATGTGGCTTAACTTCGCTCTAATCTCAAGTGGAGTTTCCATTTCGCTCGGCAGTAAGGTTTTAAAAAAATAGTATCAAAATAAGTTTCCGGAAAATTTAAAACAACTTAAGAAGTTTTTAACTTGTTAAAAATAAAAATGGCTAACAATCAATTTGAAATTATAAACTAATACAGCAATCCAGAGTAAATTAACGATGTTCCCTTAAGAGAAATAAAGAAATACTACATATGCAGAACTTCTTCGGTTTACAAGCATTTTATGTACATACATACCTCAAAATTTAAATGTTCATATATTCAACTATGTATTAAACCTATGGATCCAACTGAAACTCACAACCTCACGAAAAATCGACGAGGAAACTAAGACCTAACGTCAAAATAGAGATGAAATAATAAAGACCCTAAAGAATAATTAGGCTATGTATGTGACAAGAATTCAAGACAGTAGTTGGACTAAAAAGATCAAGGATTGGACATTATTTGGTAATAAAAGATGGCAACAAAAAAACAATAGAAAGATAGATGAATTTAAAAAAATACCAAAGAATGGAAGTAAATTTCACAACATTCCCCACAAATTGAAAAGATAAGAAAGCATGCGTGTTTCAACAAAGAAAACAAGGGGCAGAGAGTCATATAACATGCTTCTCCAAGTTGTTAAGCCCTAGTAAGAGCCGTTACAGTACCCTTTGACGCGAGTCCATGGCTGTAATTCTCGAGGTGAAGCATTTTCCCGACCAGGCTGAGGGGCCAACTTTCACTATATATTGAACACTCTTTTCCGTGACTCAGATTACCTAGGATTGCCATTCCTCGCGACAATAAGTTGGTATTGTTTTGCCACTTATCTTCGCTCGTTTTGAGAGATTTTTTTTATTTTTCAGCGTAGATTCTAACCAAGAGCATCTACAGCATATGCATCTATCATGTTATCGACCAAAATCGAGAGATTTTCACTGTAATAACCTAATACGATGTGGCTTAACTCGCTAAAATCTGGGGGGGGGGTCAGACCGCTATGCCAGAGCCCTAGTGAGAAAAGGATTTGAATCAGCAATGGGAGGTATGCATATGCCGAACATGATGACATAGTTATCATGTAATCGAAATCTAATTCATTTTCAGGTTCACCCAAACGTTAATCACTATGCTGAATATAGTGCCTATTCAAGAATTCTACTTCACAATTGCGCTATGTTCGTCTGTTTTCAACCATTCAAATAGTTCAGATGAGTGCATTACTTCTTTAAAAGTGTGTGGGAAGCCCGCTCGCGACTCTTCCCACACGACTTGCAAACACACACACGGACATGCCAATTAGATCAGGGCGACCTCCAGGCGAGCTTCAGGGTATCATTTCGAGTAAAGGAGAGAGAGAGAGAGAGAAGCGGCCGTCCGCTGCATTATACATTTCCATTCCGGTTCCAGTGAAAATAATTTGCCCTGAGAGTTCATTCAAGTCAGATTTAAATCCACTTCTTCATACGCTAAGACGGCAAAGGAAAATTTCCTGTAATCCAATGTAATGGTTGCAGATGATCACTACTTATTCCTCAACCACGAGTGCCACGCATTGAATCATACATTCTCCATTAGTCCGCAAGTGTTCCATGCTGTTCTCTCTTAACTACAACGATGTCAAAGAACCTTTAATTGAAGCTGTGCATTATTACTAACTTCAAAATAAGATGAAAAGCCTAGCTATCAATTTCTATAAAATTAGATGTTTTTACAATACCCTAAAGCAAGGCGATAAATACATACAATGACACTGAACAACAAAAAAAATCTCTTATCTGGTGCCTGAAATATTTCAACGAATTCTTAAGTGATTTTGCTTCTACTAAATTCGAAAAAAACTTCTGTCTTTCCTGATCTCCATTTTGGCTCTATTAGATGCTAAACTTACGCATTAGTTGATATTAGTGATTTTTAGTGCAAATAAACAAGACTCTTTCTTTATTTAAACTATTTTAATTCTACAAGGGGCAATTAATATGAAAGAATTAAGAGAGCATAACACATAAACTAACAAAGTACAAATAAAAATTAAAATTGAAAATGCAGGTTGACAAATTCAGGGAATGAATTTACGCTTATTTGCGCACCGTTGAAGTTGAGTAACAGTAGTATCTCATTTTAAAAACGAGCAATAGTCTGCTATCATCACAGCGTCCCAAGGTTGTTGGTAACGAGTTTCAATCTCTTTGATGTGCTGATGGAATCGTTCGCCAAATTCCTCGAAAGAGAATGGTTTGATGATGTCCCTGGCTGAGATTGCTGTCCATACCGTGCACTCAGGGGAGTGTAGGTGCTTGGTGGCTACCTCATTTGGTCTGGAGGTCCCCCAGAAGACAGTTGTCTTTGAATTTACCTTTCCTTCAAGATGGAAGTGAGCTTCAACTGAGGTCCAAAGAAGGTTAAGAAAAGTTGGAGTCTCCTGAATCTTCTCCAGTATCTTGACTGCCATAGCCTTTCTCTGCTCCTTGCCTGAGGCTGTAAGGGCCTGCGTCGCCTGTATTCTGTGTAGGTAGGCCTTTACATCTATTTCTAGCACTCTCTTGTAGGTCTCACAGAATATACTGATGGATTGATTTAAAGAACCGATTTAAAGAAAAGGGCTCTCAACTGCGTTACTCCTCATTCTTTTGGGGGAGCTTGGGTGCGACTAACGAGAATTTTGGCTTCTACTGGTTGACTCAGTCACCAAGACCCAGGCTCTGATGGATGCTGGGGCAGTCGTTTGTCTGGTACCGGTAGGTTTTCTGAACATAATAGAGCAGCTCAGTTCTTCAATTGCAGCCAGGCAATGGTACTTTGATCCCAACCTACGCCAAAAACGACCGACTCTCACCATGGGGTTAAATCGCTACTTAACCGTGAACTTCAGTGTGGCCAAGGATTTTCATGCCATTCTTGAAGTCTATTTCTTAGCTCATTTTGATATACTGATTCATATTAGGTGGCGTATGTTCATTGATGTGCAGATCAAATTTTCCTGTACGAGAAAGCAGGTTGCCCTTACACCTGCCCAGCATCATTTATATATTGCGTACGCATAGCTGTTTTTCAATTTTTCTCCACTTGACCACCCATGTGAAGGATATAAGCCTGTGAAGAGGCAGTAACTCACCACATTGAAACACATGAGTCTGCAATTACTGCACCCGAAGGCTCCCTCCTCACCAGCTCACAGTGTCAAAGAAGGAGTTAATGGAGATGATGCGCTTCGCCATCATTAGGTCTTCCAATAGCGAATAGGAGGTCACTGTAAATATATTTCTAATATGTCCAAGTGAATGAAGACCATGCGGTAATTTCGTGAGGTTCAATTCTCCTACGAAGCTCGCCTGTTATCTCGTACCAAATATGCTTGAAGGTTAACCTAGTCAAAGCATAACATCAAATACCCGTTCACCTAGTCACTCGAGAAAACTGTCACTATGTTGGTGTTTATGTTTTTGGGGTGGATCATGATGCTGGCTGGGCTAAAAAATGAAGTTCAAATCTTTCAGTGTTTTATCAACTCTATGTTACATCTCGATTTGGTATTCGTTTTTCTGGATAAAATCTTTGCTGTCATGTTAGAATGCCGATGAACACATCTCCCATCTACAAGAAGGGGCACGGAGTCATATAACATTCTTCTCCAAGTTGCTAAGCCCTAGTAAGAGCCGTTACAGTACCCTTGGACGCAAGCCCATGGCTGTAATTTTGGAGGTGAAGCATTTTCTCGACCAGGCTGAGGGGCCAACTTTCACTATATATTGAACACTCTTTTCCGTGACTCAGATTACCTAGGATTGCCATTCCTCGCGCAAACTAGATTGAATCTCTCAATTCACCACCGTTCTTCGTGATGTTAAGGGGAAATTCAACGACATAGCACATAAAAACGACCGCTGATACCCATAATAACACAGCTTATTCGAGTGAAATTACAGAAGCCAAAAAGATGGTCAGGTGGCCGTAGTCCCGAAACCTTATGTGGAACCCTTCTGGTAGAAACCTGGTCGTCCTGAGACTTAATAACGTATCAGAATGGGCTTCAAAAAATAAAAAAGCGTGTCTTTTCGCGCCTAAATTCCATTCTTTTTCATCTACGGGAGAATCACTGTTACTTGTGGAGTGAGAAAAAGATTTACACATGCTGACATAGCATGCCAATGCGACCAGGTAGAATTCCAGCATAAGTTTTTTTTCCCTCGGACTTCTTTCATGCTTGTTGTTTTTTTCTCTCTCTCTGCATATTAATATATATATATATATATATATATATATATATATATATATATATATATATATATATATATATATATATATAAGAAAAAAAATCACAAAATGCACGTGAGTCAAAGTTATGCAGATACACCCAAAAAGAAAAAGTGAAAAACGATTCCGAGCGCTTTCGTCTTTATTCTTAAAGACCTTTTCAAGGAATGAACAGGAGGAAGGACATACATTGCCTTAAATTATGGAAGGTGGGATTAGACTACCCACCTCTGAACCTTAATTATGGGGTACAAAATCCTGAAAACAACTTTATTTGAGATTTTATGTATGTACTGATAATGGGGTCTAGCATGAACAAACCAGGGCTAAGATTGAAATTTGGGAACGCGATAAAGGAGATATATTCTAATATATTTCTCGAAATATAATTAATGCATTTTATGACTGGTTTGGCACTGTTCCACTTAATGCTATGGTTAAGATTGTACATATGTAGAAAAAGCGCAGATTGTTCACTGTGATTACGTACATTGGCTTGATGTTGCTTAACCAGGACATCTAGTTCTTTACCGGTTTGCCCATAATAGCATTTTTGTCAGTTGTAGCAGACTATTGAATAAACAATGCCAGGTTGGGGTGGAGGGTGGGGTGAATTTTTGACAAGGATGCGATAAATTGTAGTCTCGTACTTAAAAATAACATTTATGTTTACAGGCCTAAGTAAACGAGGTAATTTAATAAAAATATAGTTATAGAGTCAAACTAATAGGTTTTTGGCCTGAAACTTAGGGATATTAATATTAGTTTGATAACAGGAACGCTTGGCGGAGTTATAAAAATTGTCGAGAAAGTACAAAGGGTAGCACAAATTTATCCCTATTTTATATATTCTCTCGACTTCCTTGTCTAGGTATTCTGGTGAGCTAATTCTAAGGGCACGCAAAAACAAAGAGGAGAAAACACTTTGTTTGATGTTATTATGGTGGTTAGAATAAAAGTGTATAAAAGAGTTTATGGCTGTGGGTTTCTATATATTTCATATTTGGACAATGGTTTGTCCGATGAATTACAATATCTAGGAAAGGGAGTGTGCGATCTTTTTCAACTTCTAAAGTAAATTTAATTGAGGGCACTAAGGTGTTAATTTTAGTAAGAAGTGTATTAATATTTAAATTATTAGGCCAAAGGCAAAGGATGTCATCAACATATCGCAACCAAGCTATAGGGGTTTCATTAATTTGGTGAAGTATTCTAGATTCGAAGAATTTCATGTATAGGTTTGCGAGTACAGGGGACAAACAATTCCTCATTGCCATTCCAAAGATGTAGCGATAAAATTTTCCATTAAAGGTAAATTTTCAATTGTTGATGAACACCACAACACAGCTGCTCTCCCTATAACCACTTCTACCATCATTAAACTCATTGCTCTTTTGAAATTTAAGAGGTCATTCTAAATATAATAGGATAATAATTTCCTAAAATAAAACAAATGGTTAAAATTAATGGTTTCTAATTATAAACCAGTTTTGTCAGCAAATATCTATGGTAGTATGAATTTCTTTCATGTTTAATATTCGATATTTGGTGAATAAATATCTTGAATAGTGATTAATGAATCAATGGTTCAAATCTCCTCATTAACATATCTTTTTTTGCATGTGTGTTATTTGATTACGAAATTAGACTAATATTTTTTTCATTCTTTTATCCTAGCATCAATAGTTTTCCTTCTTTTGCCTAAAAAATATTGAAATATGTAACAGCTTCATTCACTCATTCTCCTTTGCCATTTGATGTTTGATACTTTTTTTCTGTTCAGCTGTTCTACTTCTTGTCTTAGGTTATGGGCAGTGAAATGCACAACCGAGGTATGAAAACAGGTTCTTTTCGAGCCTCTTACAAATTATCTGGTGGGACCTAGTCGGTTTTCGCATCTTATTTTTCACAATAATAATAATAATAAAAGTACATCTGCTTTAGAAAACTGTCGAGGAATAGGTCATTCCCCAGATAATACGTCTATATATATATATATATATATATATATATATATATATATATATATATATATATATATATTGTTGGGAGGAAAGAGATAAAAGCCACGAGAATATGTATATATACAGTTACATACAGATATATCCTCTAATGTACGTACGCGTCCTTCTGTACGTACAAATACGTAAATTTCGTAAAAGTAATCCGTTGATTACGAGGTATAAGAGAGCAATTTTAATACAGGGTCCGATAGCGTTTAATGAGTTTACCAAGTTGCAGTTCAAGGATGTATTTAAAGAGTGAAAACCAAAAATATATTTTTTAATAAGTCACTAGTTAACATATATATACATACGGCAAATATAGGAAATGTAAATAAGGATGATACTGACAGACTATAGAAAATTGTCAATCGGGTAGCGTTATTACTTGTTGGTTAGCTTTTAAATGTGATACTATAAATCAGTTATACAGAAGGAATATTTAAAAGTCGGAAAGCGGGTCGATTAACGGGAGATACAATCGTTTTACCTTAAAGGGAGGCCTCGAAGACGGGGACTCCTTTAGCGAGTCGGTGCGGGGAAATGGAGACTAAAAATGGTCGTAATTCTCGGCCGAATATCCTGATGGTGACGAGGATGAAGGGGGTGGGGTGGGTGGAACCAGAAGACGAGTTCACAATCCTCCTTGAAGACAGACGAAGGCACCTCTGCTCCAGAGAAGTGCAACCTCCAAAAATCGAGACTTTGACGCGGCTCGGCGTGAAATCCCACACGGAAAACTGGAGATCCTTGAAGGATGGTTATGATGAGATGAGAAGAATCTCGGCCAGTCTTCCGGGGACAAAACGATTCGAGGCTTTGCTCTGAACAAAGTAAGCCTTCACAAAAGAGATAGATCTGCCTGGTGAGATCCAACCTCGATGGTATACGCGGATACCAGGGACTTGGGGAAACATATACACGATCTGAACCGAAGACGACGAGATCTCAAACTCAACCTCCCGATCTTTGAAAAACCTAGGGTATTTATATGATGGCAATTTTTATCGTGCTCCTTTGCTGGAAGGCACAGACATCTGAAAGAAAGCTTTCGTCGGGGGAGAGGGATTAGCTTTTCTCGCCCGCTCCCGGTCTAAATCGTCTCCAAGGATGTGGGTGGGGGCTTTCGGCTATCCTTTTCCCGACTTCAGAGATTAGCATTTTATCGGTGAGGTGAAAGCTTTTAGCGCTCAGCTTAACTGATATTTAAATTCTTTCTTCTTTTATTTTTCTCCTTGGATGCAGAGAATTTTACTCCACGTGGAGTTAAATTTAGAAAAGATAGGGAGGGAAGGAATTCAAGAAACAAAGGAAGAGGGCATTCTTCTTAGCGTCCCCTTTTCCCTTACAAAAACTTTTATCTCTTTTGTATTTCTCTACTATCTCACATCTTACGATACTGCGGTCTTTTTCAGTCTATGTCAATGGACCTTAAATTCTCCCTTTGCTGCCAATAAAATTAATTTTTCTCATTACAGAATATTTTAAACAATGATTAGGTTTACCAATTACTTTTCTTGCTATAAAGAACAACAAGGGTTATAGTTGTGAGTTAAACTACAATGAGTACAACCAAGGTATGAGGTTAATATAGAAAGGGGAAGTTTCTTTGATACTTCATTGGGCTCGCCTATGACACGCTTCTTATCCACCCCTAGCAAACGAAAATCTTTTGCCAGGCGTGCGCGATGCAGAGTTAAGTAAACTTGCCATTTCTATAGCAACCGCAAAGAAGTCTTTTGAAGAAAAAATGCATCTATTTGCTTAAAGTGAAAATGAGGAATCAATTTCTCAAAGAAAAAAATGCGCATATTTAAAAAAAATAATAATTGGCTTTCAATTTATTTCAATATAAAAAAATACCTCCGTTTAATATCCGTATTGATCAAATAATATCATTTTTCTTTCGAAGAAAAAATAGTAAATCTATTTGTCTTAGTTATAATTTGGTTGGTAAACATTAACTGTGATAACCAACCATCCATACCTTCTCAGTATTATTTGAACATTTACAAGATTAATCTTTTAATTGCTCCTTTAGGATCAATTCTTCTTCTGCACTAATTACTAGATTTTCTTTGACCACACTTCCTATTTTCTATCTGCATGTTTTATTTCCTTTTACGCATGAGTTTCACTCAATTTTCATCCTCGAAATTAATGGTGATGGGTTTTAGATGGAGAAAGATAAAAACTTCTTCGTGTGGGAAATCTAGGTTAGCAAATATACTGGTTTCTGTTGGACGTTTGCGGCTCAAAATTTCACTTGATAGAGATAAACATCAAACAACTATTATTTAGTTATTAAAGCTCTTTATGTGTTGCTTATTGGGCAATGATTTTGTTAATTTCGACCACAACTCTACTTTAATCTTCTCAAACTACTAATCTCCTATTTTTAATTCCAAGGAATGTGATAAAGAAGGAAGACAAAAGTTAGCTTCGGTCTTGAACAGAGAATAATTGCCATGACAATTTAGTGAAGATTTCAGGAAAAGTTAATCAAATTGGAATGAATATTTGGCTACATTTTGTGCATAAATCATCCCTTAATAGATATATGATCACGGCCTCATAAATCGATTTGTTGTATTCTTCCGCTCTGTGAAACAGATGTGGTCACCGATTTATCGATTAGGAGTGAAATAGTACATAGCGAAATATGAAGATTTTACATTTACGAAGTTGGTTGAGAAACAATAATAATGGTAAAATTTTAAACTATATTTAATAAAACAAATTATTAATCTTTGTATTCCTGCAGGAGTAAGTTGAAATGATTATACAATTTTCACTTGTATAGTTTTTGTTATAACAATAAATTAATAAAATTGACGTTATCGACTGCAGTTATTATGAATTTCACTATCACTTTTGAGACCTCGGCCATTCAAGAGTTAACTTAGTACACGTCAAAAAGTTAATATTTGATTTTATTTCTAAAACATAACTATTCCAGCCACGCAATCAAAATCACAACTAAGTACCACATATAAAAGATGGCCTCTCATTTAATCTAGTACTTAGTATATTTTGATACATATTTTCTAGTTAGTGATTTAATGAAGAAATGTTTCAAATGATGGCTCACATTTTACAATAAAGGATGGAGTCTACTGAAACTCCAAAGTTATATACGGTGTATTTGCGTCATTTGCCAGAATTTTAGGAATTTAGTGAAATTTACCTTACCTGGTAACTGCTCCAAAAGTGGAGTCTTTACAACCCTTTAGAAAATTATGAATAATGCACATGTATTCAAGAAAGGTGATCCTCATTAGTACAGGGTAAGCCCTAAAAACGGAGCCGAAATTTCAATAGGCTTCATTTCTTAATTGTTTGTTGAATTAAGAAATGAAGCCTATTTGAAAGCTGGGTCCTGTTTTTATGAGGTTAAACTGTATACGTCATTCCAACTAACGTCTCTATTCGCGAAGCAATTTCACTCTTTTTCTATTCTCATCAGAGATTTACTTGTTTCAATTGGGTCCTCTTCACCTTGGTCAAAAATCAGTCAAATCCCATAGCAAATCCCATAATGCCCGTTTTATATGGAATCGATAAAGAAAATTTGGTTCAAGAGTGACTTGACTGGTTAATGGATTTAAAAAACATCCAATAGATATGATATATAGCCTTTAAAGGTGTTTTCATAAAACACAACTTTAAATTACATAATTTTAATTTTTACACTAAAGTATAACATTTTCCAAATTTCCACTTATACGCGTTTTTCCTCTTCTATTTTCTTTATTTTTTTTAATTACTAATTCGCTCTATGTGAGATATAGTTATTAGCTATTGGATAATGTCTGATAGTGAAATAAAGGTTATTCATTCTTTTACCATTTACGCATGAGAAAAAGCTGGCGTACTCCAAGATGAATGTTAAAAGTTTTTGGCCAAATTGGGGAGGAAGAAATATATTAACAGTAAATAAGAAGGATGAAGAATAATATACAGATACCTATTCTTTTAATTCGATGTTACAATGAGAATGATGCATTTGACGGAATCTACTCCACTGCCAGATTATATCTACTACCAGGTTTTCATTATACCGTTAATTTACTATTTTCCAACTCTATTCAAAGGTCCTAACCATAAAATGCCTTTAATAATTAGTTTTCTATTTACTCGATAATAAATATAATAGAATATAATGTGATTTCTTTAATAATCGTTCCTAAGAAAAATAATTATATAAGAAAAATACTTATTTTGCATATAGCGGAAAATAAGATACAGTTTCATTTGAATTTGATGACATGTAGATATATTCAAAGTGAGCTTGCATTTTGTATAGAATAGAGGAGTTGAGGAAGTGGGTGAATGAAAACGGTTTGGATTAGTTTGGGTGCGCTGGTGCTTGAGATTGCGTCATAAACCGATTGCGGTGTGATTTCAAGACCTGTGTTGCTACGTGTGGGAACATCTCATAATTTGAGTGAGAATTGCCTCGTATACACTGTTTCTAAGTAGTGATTGGATGTAAAAGCTTGCGCTTTTGTGATCTCCGAATTTTGAAGGGTTTGGATGGTTATCCTGTACAAGTATAATGAGATCACGCATCGGCAGGAGGGTGAACGAGGGTTTTTAATCTCCTGTCGTGGGTGAATTGAGTAACATGAGCTGAGATGATATAGGAGTCAGCAATCTATACTTGGGAATTGTTTAATTAACGCCCTTCTCTATGGCTAGAAAAAAATAATTCCCTCTCTGAATTTTGGTTCTTGTGTTTTTTATTTGTGCAAGAAATGCTGCAGCAGATATAATCCATCTGCAAAGGAATGAACTATGACAAAATGCGAGGCTGCAGGGGAAAACACTCCATCTGCTACAGACTAAAAGGGGCAAATATCGTACTGGAAGGTAGAGCAGTTGTGTAACTGGACCCTTCATGAAGTAAGGGTCTCTGATCAAGAAGCTACGCATGTCTTCGAGCCTGTCGACATTAAACGTATTTTAGTAATCCGTTCTACGGATCAGAGCTTGTTGTCCAGAGAACAGATGCTCGATCGGGATCAGACATTAGTTAGGGTTTTCCGTGAATGTGGCTGATCCTGCCCAGGTGGCTGTTGTAAGCACCTTTTGGGCGTTCGATGGCTCTCCTATTCATGTAGCTTCGCACTCTACCATGAACTAAGTGAAAGGACTAGTCTGTGTTAGGGAACTCGTTGAATACTTCCTAGAATACATCAGAGAAGGACTAGCCAAATGGTGGTGGTGAAGGTGTAATGACAAAACAAGGAAGGATCTCTAGATTCACTCGAGAATACACTCTACGTCGTGGTTAAGAAATTCGTGTCATTACCGCTGAGTAGGTTCCAATGTCAACTCTTTGGGCATACTAGTAGAACCCCCCGGTGTGCAAAGTTGAGTCAGTCTGAAACCTGTGAACTGCCCCAAAACTTAACGCGATACGGCTGTATAGTTCAAGGTCTAGTGTTTGAATTAAGGTAAAACACCCCTTGCTTCCTCGAAACAATAGTGCCCATATTTTTTTAGAAGAACCTGGCCCTCCAGGCTAAAAACCGAAATTCTTTCAAAGATGTTAAGGAATTGGTTCTGTTGCGGCCTGCCTTACCTGGGACTTACTCTGTCTCTTAGCTTAATAAAAATAATCCTATGATATTGGTCACTCTAGCTTTATGAGCATGGTAATCATACCGACCAATAAAATCCCTTCTGTGGGTTGTAACTTCTCATGAAGCCAGTCTGATGAAGTAGGTGGCAATTCAGGTTCCTGCGCTGCCTAGGCTAAAGCCCCCCCAACCCTTTTGCAAAAACAAAACCAACTGGCTGATTCAGCTAGTCGTTCAATACATATGCGGCAAAATTCCGGAAGGTGAGACCATTACTTGGGATTTTAAATCCTGCCTCCCAAAACGTGAATAGTTAAAAGGCAGCTTCGGTACCCTTTTAGCTGCCAGAAGCTGGACAGCGCACCTTGGCAAGTCTGACATGTCCAAAGGACGAGAGACCTCTGACCCGAAAGCCGTTCTAGCAACCAAAGGTTTCGAGTTAGGATGAGAAAAAGTCCCTTATGTCAAGACTGGGCTCCTTCAGTATTCCTCGAAGGCAGAATCACCTTCAGCGGGCTTTGCGACCAGCAGCATCCGTAGTTCTATATCTAAGAAGTTTACGGTAATTCCTTGGGAGTTTTAACGTCGAGGGCAGCCTCCGTGTCTCCTTCTAAATAGGTCTGGAGGTAATTGTTTTTCAAAGATTAAACGTGGACTACGGGCTAATTGTGAGGAGCTGCGGAAACTCGATTCTTCCCATTCCCATATACTCGTAGCTGTTCGTCTTCATGATAGCATGTTGTTACTTTTTCCCTGCCCACCCTCTCAGAGTTTATGGACTAAGCAAGTCCACCAACAAAGAATGGTGGCAGGACCGGTGGATTTGTAGTTTACAACCAAAATAAGTCGCCGCCGTTACTTTTAAATACTTTTTTTTAGCCAGTAAAGGTGCAGCCACACCTATACAAGAGGTAATATGGAGTTTTGGTGTACATTCCGCTGTCAGCCCCGCTGACCTTAATTTGGTTGACTTCCATCTGGTAGTCTCACAGTTGCCAATGCCTTTTTCCTCTTCTGAGATTAAAACGGTAAACAACGCCCCTAGTGGTACTACATGACCAATCCCAGGCGCTAAGACCAATTTAGCTGACGGGAGAGCTGCAGATCGGTGTTCTAAATAGGGATAATTTCACCTATCCCTTCCCGAGAAACGCTTTATTTTCGCAACTCACTCTATCTTTGAGATCTCCTGACATGCATTGATTTCGTGTGGAAGGTGGTCGATGACTTTCACCCCTAGTGATGACTTTCCCCTCAAAATATCTTTTACCTGTCCATTGCAACATGAAAACCTACCTCGGTTGTTCTTGTAACGAGCGCGATGGACCGCATTCGATGAAAAGACTAACTTCCCTATCTGAGTCGAAGAATTTAGGTCGGTTAAAGAGACCGTTAAATACCTGTCCGGAAATCTCATCACCGCGAGCCTGATGTCTCAAAAGTCTGGCCATTATGTACGCCTTTCACTTCTCTGGTAATTGGTCATGTCTGAGACCAGCCTCATAGGGCATATAAGAGCTAGAAAACTCTGCTCAAACGAATTTACAATGTGGGAAATTTTTCGGGCAAGGGTTAGGTAATGTTATGTTTTGACAAGCCACTCTTCTTGCTGTGTATTGTAGTTTCTCTTAACGCGGAGACAAAACTCATTGTAGAGGTGTGGAAGCATCTCCGATGGATTCGGAGCAAGTTTTTGCAAGACTTGAGGGGTCGCCAGTTATGGAGGTGTTAGATAAATTGTATTGTAGGCGACAAGGTTACTAGTTATGTAAGTCCTGAAGACTGTGCATCAATTGTATGTGAATGCAAGAGTTTTACGTAACCAACACCTTATTTAAGCGCGACGAGTTCTAGTTTGTAGGTGAAGGGTGGCGTTACGGCAAATTATTTATCTGACTCGAAAGATAAATGTTTTAAGGCTGTCTTCTACTTGGCTAGGCTTATCGAAGCTTTTAAGGCAAAATGGACATAGAAAATAAACACTTTATGCTAATAACGGAATATTACGGTGCAAGCGGTGCGACACGGAGCGTACCAGTCGGAAGACTAGTAATCTGTATATTTTCAACGCAAGTACGAGTTAAGGGCGAGACAAGACTCAGTGGATCAAATGCAGGAGGGCGAACGCGAGTGAACTCGTTACGATTGAATGTCTTAATCAATGAATGAAATCTGAATCTGAATCTCTCTTTTCTTTTCTTGCTCCTTCTTGTGTCTCACGTTCGCTTTCCTATATAAAATATATATGTGCATTTACAAATCCCATCATATTTATTATACAATATTGAATCTTAACATTTATATATATATATATATATATATATATATATATATATATATATATATATATATATATATATATATATATACATATATTAGTCAGGCATGCTTGGATTTAATAGAGTCAATTGGTGCCAGAAACCTACCTATTGCGTAGTCCGATTGATTGTCGATTAAGCCTACGGTTACTAGGAGTTATATCTAGCCCAATAGGGCAGAAAAAGGGAGTCCAGTAAGAAAGGGTCCTCAGTGTCACTCTTTATGCCGGTATCACCACAATGCTGCCCGAAGATGTTCTCGCTACGCTCGACGTAAACGAGCTTTCGATTTCTTTTGGTGCTGCACTGAACCTCATCTATCGCTTTGCCAAAGTGCAAGAGTTTCTTGTAACGGGGGACGGGGTGCAGGACTTAAGAGATGTAATTCATCCGTTCTCAACCGATTCAACCGAATGTGGACTTGTTCCTAAAGGTGGCTCACCGGAATGTAGTAGAGTCGCACCCTTCCTGTAGTAATGTATTTTACCTACACATTAACTGTAAGGCGCACATTCGCAAACTTAGTGTTTAAGAATATAGATTCTTCGTTCCGTTGCATTCATCACTTAAAGTTCTTGCTAGGGCTAATGTTATGCCGTTTCTTTGTTATTTCCATGCTAGCCTGCGAATACGGGTCATATATATCCGCATCTGAGCGTGAGGGTAAACTTGTTCCACTAGACAGGGCTCCATTTAGGAATCCATCGTGCCTAAAATCCGTGTCTGTATAGTCTCGCTGTTGGTGTTAAAGAGATACGATTATGCCCGCGAAAACAACCTCTTCGTTGGTTGCCAGCGGCTATCATTAGCCTCCACGGCCGATCTCGACGATTTTGTGTCGCTGTGAGACGCCAACTCCACCCTAGGTATGCTGGGAAGGCAACTCATTGGCCTCATTGGCCGATCGCGTTGGTAGTTATTCCTAGGATGTCACTATGTCTCTGATCCCAGAGCTTCTACAGCACCTAGAGTAGGTCCTTCGTATTTCCTAGAACACAAATCGTGTCTCTCTGGAGCAGTGCCAGTTTAAACGGATGGCTAGAATTCACTTGAGTGCCCGAAAGAGGCGGATCTTCCTCCGGCACCTGAGATACATTCGAAGGCTTTTTTATTTGTATTGTTTATTTTGGTTTTGTTCTTTTCTGTTGTTTTATTCTTAAGTAAATTAGCCTAAATATAAGTTTGATTATGATTTCGATTAATGTTGCATTGGTTGCAGACACAACAAGGTATCTTTAAATATATTTTTACCCTTATTTGCATTCACGTTCGCGAGTATTAGAATTCCTCTTTTAAATATTCGAATTTACATTCGCATTTTCTCTCCAACAACCAAATATTTTGAGGTAATTGCTTCTAATTCAATTACAAGAACTAAGTCTCAGCCCACATAAGATGCACAGCAGATTCTGTCTCGTGACTCACCACTGTGGAAATGAGCTCATGACTGCGAGATTTCAATGGTTCCGGCAAATTTTCTAATTATAGAATTCAAATATTTATTTTATAGCTTGGCATCTATTCAAGTGAATGTGGGTGGTATATAGTACCTTATTCATACTATAAAATATTTCATTCATGGCAGGACTTAGAAAAAAAATTAATGCATGTTAAAGTTGTTTTCTAGGCCAGAATCCAGGATGCATATAAAATGAATTACTTATGAGCCACCAATTTTCCAGGGGAAAAAGTCTTGAGAAAATTTGTCTTCCATCGAAACTTGAAGCAAATTTATGATTAAAGTTAAACACAAAATATTCGCTTTCGTTATAATTTTCGCAAATATACAAACTGGTTAACCGCATTCACATTCTGGCCACCACTAGTACCCTCTAAGCAGGCTACGAGTAGTACCTTCCATTCTGGCCACAAACTATCCTCCATTCTAGCCAATACTAGTATCCGCCATTCTGGTCATCATTAGGATCTTCTTTTCTGGCCAGCACTAGTAACTTTTATTTTGACACCACTATTATCTTACATGCTGCCCAATACTAGTATATTCCATTCTGGTCAATACTAGTATCCTCTCTTTTTGTGACAATTAGTATCTTCTATTCTGGCCACCACTAGTGTCTTCCATTATGCCAAATACTATTATCCTGCATTATTAAGGCCACTAGTATTTTCCATTCTTGTCACTATTAGTGTCTTCCATTATGCCAAACACTAGTATCCTGCATTATTAGCACCACTAGTATTTTCCATTCTGGTCACTATTAGTAACTTCCAATCAGGCCACCACTAGTATCCATTATTTCGATCACCATTAGTATATTCATTTTGGGGCACCACTAGTATATTCGATTTTCGCCAATACTAGTTTTTTCTATGTTGGCCACCACTAGTGTCTTCCATTCTGTTCAATACTAGTGTCTTCCATCTTGGCCACCTCTAGTATCTTTGATTTCTGGCCACTATTAGTATCTTCGATTCTGGCCACTACTAGTGTTTTGAGAATCTTGTCAGAACTAGTATCTTCTATTCTGACCACCACTAGTATCTTCCATTCTGACAACTACTATTATCCTCTATTCTGGGCAAAACTAGTATCTTCCATTTTGATTGCCATAAGTTTCCTCCATTCTGGCCAGCACTAGTATCTTTCATTATAGCCAGCACTATTATCTTTCATTCCTGCTACCACTATTATCTTCCATTAGCGCCACCACTAGTATCTTGCATTCTAGCTATCCCTAGTGCCTTACATTCTGCCCACCACTAATATCCTCGATTCTGGTCAAAATTATGATCTTCCATTCTGGCCTCCATTAGAGTCTCACCTTCTGCCCACCACTAGTCTCTTAAATTCTGCCCACCACTAGTCCCTTGCCTTCTGACAACCACTAGTCTCTTAACTTCTGGCAAACAGTAGTCTCTTACCTTTTTACAACCACTAGTCTCTTACCTTCTGGTAACCACTAGTCTCTTACCTTCTGGCCACCACTAGTCTCTTACCTTCTGGCCACCACTAGTCTCTTACCTTCCATGTGCCTTCCATGTGTCTTCCATTATTGCCACTACTACTCTCTTAAATATATTCCCATCTGGCCACCAGTAGTATTTTCAAGTCTGGAACCCCTAGTATCTTCCATTAATGATGCCACTAATATTTTACATTATTGCCCCAACTAGTGTCCTATATTATGGCTACCATTAGTATCTTAGATTCTGGCTACCATTAAATATTCCATTATGGCGCCCACTAGTATCATTCATTATAGGTGACCACTAGTATATTCCAATCTGCCCCCCCTAGTATCTTCCATTATGGCTACCATTATAATCTTCTATTATGGCCACCACTAGTATCTCTCATTATGATGACCACTAGTATCTTCCATTATTGATGCCACTAATATTTTTCATCATTGCTTCCACTGGTGTCCTATATCATGGCTACCATCATTATCTTCCATTATGTCCACCATTAGTATCTTTCATTCTGCCTCCCCCCACTAGTATCTTCCATTATGGGTAACATTATCATCTTCTATCATAGCAACCACTAGTATCTTCCATTCTGGCTATCATTAGTATCTTTTATTATGGTGCCCACTAGTATCTTCCATTATGGTGTCCACTAGTATCTTCCCTTATGGCTACCATTATTATCTTCCATTATGGCCAGCACTAGTATCTTCCATTCTGGCTACCATTATTATCTTCCATTATGTCCACTACTAGTATCTTCCATTCTGGCTACCATTATTATCTTCCATTATGTCCACCACTAGTATCTTCCATTCTCGCTATCATTTATATCTTCCATCATGGTGCCCACTAGTATCTTTCATTATGGTGTCCACTAGTATCTTCCATTCTTCCCCACTAGTATCTTCCATTATGGCTACCATTATTATTTTCCATTATGACCACCACTAGTATCTTCCATTCTGCCTACCACTAGTATCTTCCATCCGATTTTACTTCACTTTTTCCTCAACCTCTTCTTTGAGACCTTTGTTGGCTTGTTTTCTTTTAAAGGAGGAAAATTCCTAATATCTTTATCCTTCTTGTATCCTTCTAAGCGTCCTTTTACCAGTGATAGTGCCTTCGTTGGTTATAAAAGCTTCCTTTATCGCGACTTCCAAAATAAATGCCAATTTTTATTCTTATTTTTGTAAACTGCTTAACGACTAGTTGGGTATATTAATGCATGTGAAAGAATGGGTATAAAACACAAACCAAGATAAAATTAGTAAAACAATACTTTGAAATAATAGATTAGTGACCGTATGGTGATGAAGCGAATCTTCTCAATCTAAAATCCTGGGGGCAGAAGGGCACGATCGAAATCACCCTGAGTCAATTTATACAGTGTATTGGAACTCAAGTTTAACACTGGACTTAATAAGAAGGACAAAGAACTGGAAGTCTAGATAACTAGGGACAAGTTCCTGCGTCTTGATCACTAGGAAAAAAATAATCTCGAGACTCCCTTCTCCACCTATATTGGGGTAGGTCGAACAAACAGAATCCTGAGAACGAGAAGCAGGAAATATTTAAAGGTCCAAAGATGAAGGACGAAGAATCAGTGGCTCTGGGCTAACAGAACCAGGGCTGAGAAGCAAATTTCTAGATTACTATGACCATGTATACATATTCTCTAAGTACCAAATTACAAGTGAACTTACAATATAAAAATGAAACCAGTTAATCAATTAAATTAATTAGTAATTATTTTAATTTGAATTGAATTACTTATTAGATTTTATCCTTTTGAAGTCATATTTTAGGCTAAAATATGCATTTGATCGTCGTTCACTGCAATTAATTTATTTACCATCGAGGTTCTATGCCAACCACTCTCTCATTGGTTTTCTTCTTTTGTTTTACTCAGTCGTTTCTCCTCTATACTCATTGACCCCTTTTCTCATTTTACATAATCTGATTTATTTCTGCGAATAAGTATGAAAATCTCAGAAAAGTTTCCGCCAAATACAAATAAACCCCCAAATTTCTAATTTCAATTTGTGTCCTGGTACGATCAACGCCTATGGCTACGTTAGGATGATTACAAAAAGAAGGTGAATTGTTTTGTTAGCAGGAAGGAAAGGACAGTTTTAAACAAACATTTCCAGCTAGATTAAGATGAATTGTGTTAAAAAAAACACTCTCCCCACTTGCCGAATATGACCTCTGTTGAATTAGAAACAAGAACAAACTTCGAGTTTTTTGTGTAAATTTTGGCTGGAAAAAAGAGTGAAATCAATGATCTTTGGGGGAAAATTTAGCCATAAACTTTCCTCACATCATTCAATATTCCACTCATCTTCAAAAACAACTCGACAAAGCATTCCATGTTTATCCTTTCTTTCATCTTAACAAAGGTCATATTAATCGGATGGGATGGGATCTGTTTGAACTGTTGTTTCCTCCTTCAACATTGACCATGACTTGATATTTGTACACAATATGGTCATAGGAGTTTAGCATAACGGACAAAAATTCAAATTCAATATTTAGTTGTTTGTTTTTTAAATTCGTATTTAGGAACTTTTTGAAGACACCTTCATTGGCAACTAATAGACAAAAGTAACTTTGGAATTGTAAATTTTCATTTTCCCTCAACTCTTTGAAGACTACTTGATTGTTATCTACTCAGGATAATTGGCATTTGACTTTGCAATCTATTGTTAAAAGATTATTCAGTAGTCATCAAAAACGTCTTTTATCCTTTGACATTAACAAAAACTGAGCAAATGAAACGCATCTACCACATAATGTTTTCCTTCTTTATAGAATCTTTCCTTTCTAATTGCCATAATTCTTTTATTGCCTTTATTCTTTGTGATAGTTTAATTATTTTTACTTTAGCAATATATAAGATGGATCTTTAGTCAGTTAAGTCTGATTTACTTGAAGCAAGATATAGTAGGGTACCTACTTGTTTTTAGTCGCGTGCGAGTCTAGTTGCAGATGACTCTACATCTCACTATCTCGGTCGGTCGGTCCCAGTTTTGATTTTCTTTTGTTTTTGTAATAACATTGTAACTAATCGGCCGATTTTAACAAAATTTGAAAACCTTATGTTGTTTTGCATTCTCTTTCGAATGCTATAATGCCAAACGCCTCTCAAGGTTGGCGAGTGGATTATTTTGTTTCAGCAATAACATCATAACTATTCGGCCGATTTTAACGGAATTGTTAAACCCTTATGTTGTTTTACATTCTCTTTCGAATGATACAATTGCCAAGGTCCTCCAAAGGTTAGTCCGGGAATTATTAAAGTCTTTAAAGGTCGTAAGGTTATAGATCAGAATAAGTGAGAGCACGCGACTTTTGGTCAGCAGATATTGTTTTAAATAACATCAGGTTCAGGTTTTGAAATGTGCAATAAACGTAATTGTTAAAAGAAGCAAATTAATTGGTAAACTAGTAAAAGAAGGTAAAATTATGGCAAAACTGTTATTGGGAGGCAAACGAATCGAAAGCATATGGTTATTCTGGTGATACTGAGATGTTTTAAAGAAATATATAATAACTAAACAATATCTCAAATATCAAAGAGTCGCACTAGTTAAAAATGACTAGAGAGTTTACAAAACAAACCGATGACACTTCGAGAGACACAAGTATTAATTTTATATTTATGGGTTAATTTATGCTATAATATATTATAACATATATTTAATTATAGATATATAGGTCCAAGAAAATGTACCTAATAGACTTTGATTTCAGTCATTAAATTATCCTACCGTTAGTCACAAGGAGTCACAAGGAAAAGTTGTACCTCAAAGGACATTGTTGTCCATATCATGGAGGTAATATTTTGGGAAGGCCCTAACCTACATATAGCATAAGAGAAAGCGTAGCACAAGGGAAGGACCTCCCCTCCCACCTCTCCCACCCGCTTTTGCGGGCACATAAAGCGGAAAAGACACCTGCTTGTGATGTGAAAAAGGTTCACAATCAGGAAATTTTAATAGTATAATTGAAATCTATCTTACTTGTTTCTATATTCTACGGTCTAGACATATTCATGGATTACATCATCCAGTAATGATTTTAATTGTTCGACAGAGGAACTACTCACCACCTCGACCGGAAAAGGGTTCTATGTAGCGCAGATCTTATTCGAGAAGTAATTTCTGTAAATACTAGTCTAGAATGGGGGAAAATCCAGCTTGTAACCATGGTTACGGATCTGATTTGTGTTCAACGTGAACATCCTTCTGTAGTTCAGGTTTTCGACACTCTTTAAAATCTTGAAGGTCTCTATTAGCTTGCGTCGTAATCGGCTGGTCTCCAAATGGAAAAGCCCCAATTCTTGAAGCCGACGCTGATAGCTTTTGTGCCTAAGGGAGGGAATTAACTTGGTGAACCTAGCCTGGACACGTTCCAGTTTTATTATGTCCTTACCCAGTGTAGTGGACCAGAATTGAACAGCGTACTCCAGATGAGGTCTGACTACGGATTTGTACAATTTTAGGACAATCTCTTTGTTTAGATAAAGAAATGCCTATTTATGCACCCCAATAGTCTTTGTGCATTTTTTCTACATCGGCACACTGCCTGGAAAACTTTAGGTTGCTGCTGATTTGCACATCCAAGTCATTTTCCAGGTGTGTCACCTCTAAAACTCTACCTAACAAGTGGTAGTCTTCTCGAGGATTGGCATAGCCAATATGCATCACCTTGCACTTGTCAAGGTTAAATGACACTCGCCAAGTCTCAGACCACTCCCCTAAGCTCTGAAGGCTGTTTTGTAGGTTTTCCGCCCATTGGCGTGAACTTATGCTGCCTCCTAATTTTGTATCGTCCGCGAACTTGGATATCGAGAAAAACAACCGATCATCTATAACATTTATATAGATGATGAACAAGAGAGGACCGAGTACCTAACCCTGGGGTACCTCACTACTCACTGGGGCCCATCTCGTGCCAAGCCGTTTATTCTCACTCTTTGTCGCCTGCCTAACAACTAGTTCTCAATCAGCTGGCTACCCTAGCTGTGATGCCAACCACGCGGACTTTGCACATCAACTTGCTGTGTGGCACCTTATCGAAAGCCTTTGGAAGTCCAGTTATAAGATGGCCACAGCTGGACTACGATCGTGTTTACCCAAAATGCCGTGAAAGAGTTCTAGTATGTTTGTGAGACACGATGAGTTTCTGCTAAACCTGTGTTGGGAATCCAGGATCAAGTTGTTTGTTTCTAAGTGCTTCACTATTTTTTATGCCTATTATGCTCTCTAAATTTTTGCCGACAACGAAGGTAAAACTTATAGGCTGGTAGTGACTCTGTTTATTGCGCTCTCGTTTCTTAACTATAGGAATCACATCCACTGTCCTCCAATCTTCTGGTACCTCCCCGGTGTCTAATGATTCTTTAAAGATCGCAATAAATTGTGGAGCAACCTCACCACTTACTTCACGAAGGACTCTAGAGAGAAAGCCATCTGGACCTAGAGAACCTCTACGAGTTAAGGTTCTCTATTCTAGCCTCCCCCTCCTCACCGTATAATATTATCTCGTTTAGGTTTTCTTCTTCATTGAGACATACCCCTGACCTCGTAGTGAGAAGTAGTCGTTCAACACGTTAGCCCTATGCCCTAACGAACTGGTTTGTCCCTATATACGTGCAGGAAGAATTCCTTCGGATTCTCCTTGGAGAGGGACGCGACCCGAAGATTCTCATTGCGTTTAGCCTGACGCACTAGTGTTTTAACAGTTATAATATTTTTTCTATAATACATGAGATTTTTGTTGCTACCATTACTTCTCAAATTAGCATAGCTCTTTTTTCTGTTCCGAATTGCTGAGGCAGTGCTGCGATTGAACCATTTAGGTTGAACAGAGTTTTAATTCACCTCTTGTTGGGGAACAAACCTGGACTGCTGGTTCACGAAGCGGTCTGTGAATCTCAGCCAGTTGGATGATGCACTTTCACCGCTTACAGGGTCGAGTCGATTT
The DNA here is from genome assembly GCA_963969495.1 of Ceratothoa steindachneri. Classification (NCBI taxonomy): domain Eukaryota; kingdom Metazoa; phylum Arthropoda; class Malacostraca; order Isopoda; family Cymothoidae; genus Ceratothoa; species Ceratothoa steindachneri. The sequence goes on from OZ018332.1 coordinate 94,543,974, forward strand.
ATCGCATCTTGTGTAGACTGTTGAGGTTATCGTGGAGGCAATGGAACACCAAGTCCAACAAGTTGTCACCTTTCCTCGGCTCTTCGAACCACCGTGTCAAAACATGGAAACCAGATTGCAACCTCTGGTGGGGATCTCTAGTATGCGAGAAGAAGAAACAGGGTAAAAAATAGGAAGACAAGGGGAGTTGCCAAATCAGAATCAGCCATGAGTGAATCGGTGACAGCTTTGGTGGGCACAAAGGCTGAGAACACCACTTTGGCTGGGGGTATAGGTAGTGGGAGCCGGGTTGCAACCTCTAGTAAGCCTCACTTAGGAAAAAAGAAAAGGAAGAGAAAAGGAAAAAAGAAAAGGCAGTGAATGGGAGTTGCTGCAGAAGCAACGGGCGAATCGGCGACACCTTGAGGGGCACAGAGATACAGAGTAAGTTGGGCTCTGGGAAAACGAAGAAAAAAGCAACGCATCTGAACCGATTTGCACTGCGGTAAAATGGGGAAGTGTAAGGTGTTGTGATCAGGGACTCTCAGGTCCGAGGCCTAGAGCCATCTTAGAGAAGGTTATGGATACAGAGGAGAGGTCCGATGCCTTCCCAGTCGGTGCAATGAGGCACTTGGGAGTCAAGTCGAGAATGTGAAGTTTTCCTCCAGAAACTCGTCTCGATTGTAAGTTGGAACGATCTCTTCTTAAGAGAAGGAGGGGTCGATAAAACTGAAGCCATCCTGATGAATGCAATAAAGACTGCGAATGATCTTTGCGCTAAGTTCGACCGGCAATTGTTAGTAGGGATTGTACCCCGAAAGTTTGCGAATGTGCACACAACTAGCAAACTTCTGGGTATTAATGGGAGATTAGGGCACCTATGTGCAATGATGGGCGTCAAATTTTTGGTTCAATTTGATCGGTTTTTTGGATTTTATTTCATGTACACAGAATATAGCTTCCACCTTACATAGTAGCCGAGATAAAGAGGGCTATAGCTAATCTCATCGACCAGAACATCATCTGGCTGATTGGGGCGGCTTGAGAATTCCTGGTAGAGCGTTTAGGGAATAGAACAGGGTTAAGGTCAAGAGGAGTTGGCGTGGAGGCCCCCGTCACTGGTAGACCCAACGCACCTCGAGCGGAGGGAAGTATAAAAAACTCTGCTGCTGCTGAGGAGGAACCGGGTTCTCATGAGAAGGGAGCAGGATTTAAGCTTAAAGAGATAAACGTCAGTGCGCCCGTTTCTGGTGAACAGGCTTTATCTCAAACTGGGAGGGAGGTACGGAGCCTTCTAGCATCGAAGAAGATCCAGATCTCCCCGGGGCAGATCTCTGCAACTCAAGTGTTGCTCGAGGTGCTGTGCCCGCTTCAGGGTACAATAACTCGCCTGTACCGGGGAGGAAACTAGAGGAGTAGCCCGCGTTTCCTTAAATGCCTATTCTTTAAGTCCAGGTCATTACAAAACAATTGAGAGGACCTTGTGGTCCTATTTTCCGGTCACACCCGAATAGACGTAGTTGCTATCGTAGAAACCTGGCTTCGCACTGATACTCGAGATTTCGAGGGTGAGTATTTGATTCCCAGTTACACGATGTTCTACCACGATAGACCCAATCGAGAAGGTAGCGGAATATTATTATACGTCCGTAACGGCTTTCCTGTAGTTCATTGTAATGTTAGAATTTTCTACGAGATCCTAAGAGTAGACATAAATCTTGGCAACTCCCCATACCGACTCGTAGTGGTATACAGACCCTAACGGCAGCCAAAGGAAGCGGACTCCTGCCTGTACGCTAAACTTGCCGAATTGTTGGAAAATCGCCTAAGCCTGTTATTGGGCGATTTTAACTATGGTAGAGTTGACTAAGCTTCAATTTCTTGAGCATTAAGACTACCTAAGGTGTTCAATATGTCCAAACCCAATCAATCTTTGTGTGATATGTAAACTAAAGGTCAAATATTTATGTAGTTTAACTCTGATTTCAGCTATTATTCATAAAAAAGAAGTATTCATATTAAATCTAACAGTTAGACTTCTGTAATTAGGCAATGCAATGACCACTTCTACCTCAGTGTAATTATACCACTTGTAAAACCCCAAATCCGTTGCTTCCCGATGTAGGTGTATGTTCGTAAGTTTTCTTCTTTCGTAACTTTCAATACAGCTCTCTACGAATTTAAGAATTAACAAAGGTCTCCTAGCAATGATCTAAAGCATTTTACTCCAGCTATTAACACTAACTGGTTCTTTATCTCTACATCTAGAGACTATGGAAAACAGTGTTCGAGGATGAACCTGTTTCATTTCGTTTTTCTCTACCCAAATACACAAAATTAGATTCATGCACCATTAATGTATTATGTAGATACATCGCTGCTTTCACCCTCATCATCTAGGCCACTATTTGTTTTGAGTCGCGTGCGGGTCAAGTCGCAGGCGACTCTACATCTCACTATGTCGGTCGGTCGGTCGGTCGGTCCCTGTTTAGCTTTTTTTTTGTTTTTTTATTAACATTGTAGCTATTCTGCTTATTCTAACGAAATTTGAACCCTTTATGTGTTTCTTTACATTCTTATTCGCTTGGTATAATTTCCAAAGTCCTCCAGAAGTTCGCACGGGAATTATTTTCTTTTAGCAATAACATAATAAATATTTGACCGATTCTAACGAAATTTTAAAGTTTAGGTTGTTTTACATTCTCATTCGAATGTTATAATTGCCAAAGCCCTCGCAAGGTTAGCACTGAAATTATTTTGTTTGGGGAATAACATCATAACTATTCGGCTGAGTTTAACAAAGTTTGAAACCCTTATGTTGTTTTACATTTTCTTTCAAATGGTAGAATTGCCAAAGTCCTACCAAGATTATCCGGAGAATTATTTAGCAATAACATCATAACTTTCTGGCCAATTCTAACGAAATCTAAAAACCTTTTTTTGTTTTACATTCTCTTTCGAATGATGGAATTGTCAAGGTCTTCCCAAGGTTAGTCCAAGAATTATTGAAACTTTCGAAGGTCGTAAGGTTATAAATCTGAATAAGTGTGAGCAGGCGCCTTTTTTTCGGCATACCTCGTTTAACATTACTCCTGTCCAAATTTTATTTTTTTTTGCTGTCAGATCACCTATTTAGCTTGTCCTTTATTATAGCACTTTCATTTTGGTCAAACATATTAAGCAAGATGTACATTATATATATTATATATATATATATATATATATATATATATATATATATATATATATATATATATATATATATATATATATATATATAATAACAATCAATAACAATAAATAACTTTAAAATCATAGCGAGCAATAAATGTCCGACCACACTCAGGATCACAGAATCAATATATATTAAATCTTTAAAACCTACTCTTAATTCAGATAATTTGTCAGTTCCTCTTCATGTTCTGTAAAAACCACAATCTACCAAACCTTACTCAATAATATTATTCAAATATTCGTCAGTCTGAAATATTTCACCGCTTAGTGTTAAGGTGTGTTTTTCCCTATAGTTACAAAAAAAAACTTTTGTATATCGTAAGTTGCAGTATTATTTATTTAAATTGCAGAGAGTGCATTAAACATTCACCCTAATTTCCAGTTATTGCAATCAATTCATGTAAGTAATCTGAGGCAAATTTCTCATTATTGTTAAATTGCTAATGAATTGTCATATATTCCTAGGAACCAGAAGATGAGCGCACAAGCTCGAACCGTTGTTTTGAATAAATGGATTTAGAAAAATGATTGGATTATTTTTCGTCATCGGCTTTATATTTGAAATTAAATTGCGCCTCGCCAGCAAATCGCCCCATCGCCTACTATATATATATATATATATATATATATATATATATATATAGTGTGTGTGTCCCCTAAAAGTTGTGATACATAGCTAATAGTCTAAACAAGAAAAACAACAACAGTTTGGGGGGCTGGTGGATTTTTTTTATGTTCTCAATGTATGGCTTGTGATAATATAGAAGTCTAATCACCTAACTTTTACGTGTAGAGACTAAGTTCAGACCAGGGGGTGAGGCTCTTAAGTTAGTTTTCCATGTATGATGACTTTTGGCACCCCCCCTATATAAATATATATATATATATATATATATATATATATATATATATATATATATATATATATATATATATATATTGGGTATTCCAGTTAAATCGATTCAAAAACCTACCAGCACACGCGATTTTGTCTGAGAATGGCAGCAGAAGTCGAACAAACGGTACACCATACTCGCGTCCATCTGCTCCAGAAGAAGAGTGAAAGTGAGTGTGAATTTGTTTGACTACCAGAGAAACCTCGTTTATAAAGTGGAACGGCAGTATGATGAGGGTGAGAATAACGACGAAGTACTTATGGTCATGTACAGAAATGTTCTCGCCTCTTTGATGGTCATGAGCTTGATCATCAGCAACGAGAGCCGCAATATGCCTCTTCACATCTTCCCCGATGGCCTCAATGACAATGCGGACGTTTACATTGAGAGCCTGGGGACTGTGGTCAATCCTTGGATGTAAAAAGTAGCCGGGGGAAGACTTTAAATTTTGCAGCAGGAATCTGCTCCCGTACACAAGGCAGGGAAGACACACGTGTAGTTGTTCAACAAGTCCCGCACCACTCTTCCCTGACTTGTTGCCACTCAGCTCCTCTGACTGAAACTTTCTAGATTATTTAGTGTAAATGGTTGTTGAGAAAGATGTCAACGAGGCTGCTAACAACACTTTAGGATCTCTGAGGGACGCAATTCTGGAGATAAAGTCATCCATTGACAAGGACTCTCTAATCAGTGGATACAACCATTTAAGGTTCCATCGGGAGAAGGTCGTGAATAAAGACCTTCGAATATATATATATATATATATATATATATATATATATATATATATATATATATATATATATATATATATATATATATATATATATATATATATATATATATATATATATATATATATATATATATATATATATATATATATATATATATATATATATATTAATATTTGTTTGTAAATTTTAATATATTGTTTCGGTTGGTAAACAATTGGTTTTCTTTTCCAGTTTACAATTTGTATAGATTTACCTGAAATCTCTCTTTCTCTTAACTATATTTCAGCAAAAAATAAATATATTTGAATGGACATTTGTGCAATTAGTCTTGATAATTTTAATCAAATTATTCTATGAAATCCACTTCGGTTTGGATGGTTGCTCAACTTTTAAATTCATTCAATCAGCTCACAGCTTTCTCCGAATCAGGTAACAAATTTTAGTGTATTTATCGAAGTTTTTCTTTTTTTCTAATTCTAACTTTATTAATTTCGTTTGAATTGATTTATTTCTATCTTAATATGCAGATTTTATTGAGGAAAGCCTCAATAAATACACTAAAATATTTTACCTGATTCGGAGAAAGCTGTGAGCTGAATGAATGAATCTAGTTACTGAATTTTGAGTTACTGAAATTAGATACCTCCCTTTATCATTCAATTTATATATGCTAAGATAAGCATCTCCAGTTTTTTATTTAGCAATTAAAAAAATCAAACAGGAACGTTGCTAATATATTTTCAAAACTCGGTTTGAACAGAAACTGGTGAAAATAAGGGGCATTAAAATAATTAGGTTATTCATAACTAAAATCTACGAGTACTTTTTGAGTTATGGAAAAGTAAATTAATATTCCTAAATCTCCTGCTTTAGCTAATTACTTGCAGTAAGCTCAAAATATGACGGTCTATCAGGGGATTTAGAACTAGCCAGAAGTACCTTTGAGGGTTATACGAAGAAATTCCATTTCGAAGAATTGCGAAGAAAGTGATATGCATGCATGTATAGCAGACTCATGAACTCAAGGGAGTATACTAAAGTCATCGGGTTGAACCATTGCTATAAAATATGGGGCAGGAAGTAATAAGATGAAGTAGCGGATGTTAAGAATATGTGGAGAAAAAACTGTACAGGTGGGAGGGAGGAAGTAATGGGATGAAACATGTTTCGAGATTAGGTGTGATAAAAAATTGTATTGGGTTTGGAAAGAATTAATAAGAGGATGTAGAGTAGATTGTGGCTAAATAATGTTAAAAAAATATCTGTAGGTGGAATGACGTGGCTTGTATTAAGAGTTCAGATGGATATAAAAAACAGGACAAGGTGGAGGTAGTAATGAGATGAAGTATCCTGAGTTGAGAGTAGCTGTTGATAACAAAGCGGGGTTATGAGGACTCGCTAAACTTGGAGATGTACTCAAAAGAGCAGCCTGTTTATTAGCCATATGTGAAGATGTCCTCAAAAGGACAGCATGATTATCAGGAAGTTCACTATACGTGAAGATGTCCTTCAAAAGGACAACGTGATTATCAGCAAGTTAGCCATACATGAAGATGTCCTCAAAAGGACAACATGGTTATGAGGGAATTAGAAAATAAGATTTCCTGAAAAGGACAGCATAGTTATGAAGGAAGTAGCCAAATGTGAGAATGTCCTAAAGAGGACAGCATAGTTATGAGGGAAGTAGCCAAATGTGATAATGTCCTGGAAAGGACAGCCTGATTATGAGGGAGTTAACCACACGGGAAAATATCATCAAAATGACAGCATAGTTATAAGGGAGGTAGCCAAAAGTGAGGATGTGCGGAAAAAGCCAACATGGTTATGAGAGATTTACATAACCATACGTGAAAATGTCCTCAAAAAAAGATCATGGTTATGAAGGAGGTAGCTAAATGTGAAAATGTCAGGAAAAGGACAGCATGATTATGTAGAAGAGCACCATACGCGAAAATGTCCTCAAGAAGACAATATGGTTCTAAGTGAAAAGCAAAAGAGATGCCCGAAAAGAAGAGAATAACTTTGAGAGAGTTAGCCAATGGTGAATAAGTCTTGAAAAGGACAGCATCGTTATGAAAGAGATATCTAAAGGTGAAGATATCGTAAATAGGACCGCTTGTTTATGAGGGAGGTAGCCAAATGTGAAGATGATCTCAGAAGGAAAGCATGGTTATGAAAGCTTAGCCAATCGAGATGACTCCCAAAAGGCAGTGAGGTTTTGAGAGAGTTGGCCAAACGTGAATGAAAAGGAATGAATTTTAAGTGTAATGAATAGAAATGATAGAATTGTATGAAAGTATTCAATGAACTTCTTAGGAATAGATACAAAGTTAAAATCTTGAGAAAAGTTATCATTGCGTGTGAATAACTCGTTGCCACTGCCAGGAGTTCAGTTTAAACGTGAATTAAAAGTATCAAAACTATGGCAAGTAAAACCATATCATAACATTAATAAGTCAAGATTGCCGTGGTTACATCTCCAGGAAAGTGACGGAGAAACCAGCAAGTACGGTCTATAAAAAATTATAGAAAATTAATGGGTTGAAACCTCTACGTAAGAAAGTCGTCAGCGAGGATGGATTAGCTTCAAATTTAAGCAAGGAAAAGGATAAATACTTGTCCTTTGCTAACGCAGAAGAAACCAACCCTATCTCAATCACTGTTCGCAGATCCAAGGAATATTGATAGTAAGTTGCCACCTATGGCAGTTCATCGCTGATGAGAGGGCAAAGACCGTGTTTGTTTCATTGAGGTTTACAGGTGGTCTCTCTTTTCTCTGCTTGTAGCCTGGGAAGACCCATGAAGGAATTAGATGGTATTTCCGCTAAGGCAGTACTGGGCTTTCCCCTCTTGTGCAACGTGGTGTTTTCTTGATCTTTTATACTTCAATCTGTAAGGACGTAACGACTTTTGCGCTTTTGATTATTATCACTAAGGTTTGTTTATTGCGAAACTTTGCTGTGGCTTGATAGCTGGAGTTGGTTTGAAATGCCACTCTTTCTTTATTTAATAGCTACTATTGGGAAAATTCGCTTTAGTTATCTGAATTAAATATGGCTTATAAATTCTATTATTATGGAAAGGGCCACCACAATGGTAATTTGCTGGAGATAATAGCCAAATAAAACCAGAACTCATAACTCTCCTGAGCTGCCTTTGCCTTTTTGCTCCGCAAAGAAAGCATATTATATTGCTGGAGTCATTAGAGAAAAATAAGATCAGAACCCACAGGCAATTTTTCTAAAGTTTGCCACAGGGCCATAACTTTTGCCTATTGCGTTGAACCTTTCCTTCACAGCATATGACCCGCATATTTCAGGCGAATGTTGATCGACCAGATTTAATATGAACTGCCTTTTTTTCTCAAGTCAACTCATCTTTCTGATAAATATATTTGAGCTCCAATAATATATTTTACTTTTCACGCTTCGTATAGCAAAATGAATAAAAACAATCCCCTTAAAAAAAAGTATAAAATCGGCAGTGAATTAAATTTGGAGAAACTTTTCGAAACCAAAAATAATGCCAATTATTTAGTATTACATAACGAGGAAAGTGGATGACACGTGGGATAGCTTGCAATACACCATTCCCATAAACCCAAACCAAGGAATTTGAACGGTGGTATGACAGGGCAAGCAATCTACGTTTTACTCGGGTTTAGTAATTAGATAACAAATTTCGCTTATATTTCATTTGCGGAATTGCCTAAAGAGCAGCCACGTTGTTGTACGACTGACCTTTTAATCTCTGGAGATTGGTTAGAAATCTCAGTATTAGCAATTAGCTGGGAGGATCCTTGTACCAGGGATATAATAATGTTTGTGGTTGGGCGTGGTTCAGGATCTAATATGGCTAAGAATTCGCTGAGAGTTAGAGCTGCAGCATAATGAGTCACGTTTCATTGGAGCTCCTCTTATAAAGGCATACTTTAAAACTTTCTCTTGGCAACCCTTGATTTTATAATCATATATTGCTTCAATCTTAATCTATAAATTGCAATGCAGATTCTATTAAAATCGAAAATTTGAACTGGTCTAGAATTGATAAAATATATGATTACAGAAATTGCATTCGTGAATGAAATATAATGAAGACGTTGAGAGAGTTAAAAAAATGAAAATTATTTTCCCCAAACACTTATTGATTGTAAGAGTTCAATGGAGGTTTTAAAGAAAAATCGAAAATTTGCTACAAATAGGAAAGTTTATTTTGCACTTTAAAAAATATTTTCTTAAATCAATAATAATCATAAAAACTAATACTTGAAACATTTTTGTAGAAATATACTGCACCAATCAATAAATCATAGAAAACTTTATTAATTAAAAAATATTGTCGTTATTTTTTCTCTGCATATCCTTCTTTGATTTAACCCATCTCCAAACACCAGTTTCGCGATCATTGCTACACTCAAATTAGACCCCTCTCGAATTCCCGTCAGTCTTGTATAGAAAAGTAGACTGACATGGAAATCCAGAGCAACTTAACGGACGGGGTAAGATTTGTCAATGAAATCCTTGTGGGACTCCCCTTGTTCCTCTTCAAGAATCATCTATTGCATTGTATTTAAGTAAAAAAATCCCTTAGTCGAATTTTCTTATCTCTGTCTCGTTATTGCAGTTATCAATTTTCTTAAAACTTCTTCATAATAAATCCTAATGATTGTACATTGTCATGAAAGAAAATATATCAAGATTACTCCTTTGGAAACTACCAAAACAGTCAACATCTGCTCAGTTCATCTATCTACTTTGAATATGACTGCTCTGAGAGATGGCCTCAGAAAACACCGTTTTAATTCAATTTTCTCACTGGAAGCCGACCTCTCAAGTGTATTAAGGAGATGACATATACACAGTCATGTGTGACATAAATAAAGCCGGTTTTGTTTACAGTATACTCGTGTTTGGATTTTGAACCCTTAAACTCAAAATCTTTGAAGTCTCTTTTTATTTGAATCATTATAACCTTCGATATCTCCGAGTGAAAAGCAAAAAGTCTGTTAGAGGAATTACATGGATGTTGATAAATGCATATTCTAACATGTAATAAAGAGCAAAAAGGTATCTATGCTGTTATATTGACCTGCTTCAGCTTTTCATATGGCGGAGAATAATTTAAACTTTGAAATTGTATAAGAAGTGAAGCAAATAATTAGTAAAATTTGCGTAATAGACTATATTTTAATAGGGCATGGGGCCCATATTTGCTTATAATAAAAATTCTGCTCATGTTCATGCATATATTTGCGTAAAGATTCTTGCATTAGTCTTCTCACAAACTACCTTGCAATGTTTATTTGCTTAAGAGATATGAAGTTATGTGTGTGTGTGTCTGTGTCTGTGTGGTGCGGGGTAGAAATATTTTTAATTCTGTTCCTTCTAAAATTGCTTACAGTTCATTCGTCTCATTAAACACGGGTGATAGCAAAGGAAGCTTAGTGTACATCTTCGTCTTAGAGGAATTCTGATGAAAATTGAACCGCTTCAGTGATAATTCCTCGAGTAATCTTGTTGTATTTAATTATTAATGGATCATTAAAGTATTTTCAGTAATCATTCTTTGAATGATCTTATAATGCTCTACGTGCCGGATATTTGGATTACTACATGATGAATCTTTGACGATCATTTGTTAAGGACATTTAAAATCATCATCTAATTAGGGAAGATACAATCCCATGTTTTTTTTGTTTTTTTTTAACTCAGCCAAGTTCTAAAATTTAGAAATTTGGCCGAACATATCACTAGTCGTCTTAAAGAGATTGGTTCCCTAGACGGGATTTAGCTTTCCTTTTGTTGAAAGTCGCTGTCGTCTTTGGCGTTGTTCTACTTAAGTAATTTTACAAAACATTTTTTCAGAAACTAAGGTAATTATACAGGCTATTTAACGCATTGCTGTCATCTTTAATAATTTAAGTTTACAAATATAATTATTAATTAAGATTTATCTCTTTATGTCACTTTCTGTACTTATATTTTGACTCGTTTTGTCTCTCGCAGAAATATAGACAAGTCATAATGATTAGCCCTCGGTTAAGCTGGTTTCACTGAATGACATTCATTGGCTATACGACAATTTTTACCCTGGCTGGTTGAGATAACCAGTTTCGGTTGTAGAAAAACACAACATTTTAAAAAACCTTAAAATAATAATGGAATTATAAAACTAGATGATTCACACTTTTTGAGTTGTTTCAGCAACATCCAGTCAATCCATCCACTTAGGATTATTATTGTTAGTGCCATTAAAAACTTTTAAAACAATTTCTAGCAGACAATGAGTTAGGTAGAATAAGCAAAGTAATGCACTGGGAAAATTAACATTAATTCAAAAATAAAATGAAAAAAATAGCAGAACCTAAAGTAGTATATTTAGGACTGCAAGTAATACCCAATGAAGTTCTATTAACCCAAAATGCACTGACTAAAAGCCGGTATTTGCCTATATTTTGAATGAATATCTTTATATAAATTATATTGAGGCGAAGAATGTATACTGAGAAAGTATTTTGATATTAATTCCCCTCCCAAGAAAGTTTGTAACTCTGAGCTTATGTAATTTTTGTGCAGAGTGATTTTCACAAAATTGATATTACCTCTTCCACACCTTAGTATTAAAGTGATTATGTGTATTTATATAGCCAAAAGAAACATTTTTGATGCAATTAACGCTATTAATATTAGTAATACTATAATAATAGTATAATAAGCTGTCGCCTAGCTTATCAAGTATTCCACTATTGTTGATAATTAGGCTGCAATTTTCCTAGAAACCTGCTGAAATTCTAATAAAAAATTAGAACACTTTCACTTTGGCATAATAAATATATAAGATCAAACAGCAAATTTACCCCTTGGCAAACGTAAACAACAATTTAATCGATTTTAACAGGGGGATTTTAAAATTTTCCTTGAACTTTGAACCGATTATCGAAATGAATTCTTACACGAGTCTAGTTATTTTTCATTGTTATAAATGGCGGCGAACAACAGATTTTTGAACACAGAGAGAGAGAGAGAGAGAGAGAGAGAGAGAGAGAGAGAGACTTTTTGTTGTTTTAACTTACCGTTATAAATATATCATAATTAATGGTCAACATTACGATAAAATACTAACACATTTTACCTAAGAGAGAGAGAGAGAGAGAGAGAGAGAGAGAGAGAGAGAGAGAGAGAGAGAGAGAGAAAAGCCAACAGCGTGGTGGGTTGATTAAATTTAGTCTTTGACGTTTTTACCTTTTTTTGATACTTCTTTCTCAGAGGCGATCCTTTGTTAGCCAAGGCGTCTTTAACCCCCACCGTGAGTCATCATTAGTGCAAACAAATACAAATACGAGTGAGTGGAATCCAATCCAATTCAATATAAGTAGTGAAGTAAGCATAAGGGAAAGGTGAGGGGAGTAAAGTAGGAATTTTTGAAGAAAAATAGTGGCGAAATGTGAAGAAAGCGATAGGTGTGCAAAGAGATGCCAAGACACCTGGTGATCAGAGTAATCTCCTTTATTTTGTTTTTGGTGTGGTTATAAATTATTGCCCTCTATTTGGTTTGCTTTCAAGCCCTTTTGATATATTTGTGTGTTTTATCTATGGTTGTATTTGTTCTCGGCTTAGGTTGTTGATGTTTTTTTATTTTTTTCTTCTGTGTTTAGTGTTAACTAATGTATTATTTTGATTTTAATTCTGGTATATTAGAGGTTTCTTATTCGGGAGGCAGTTGGATGTCAATTTCAGGTGCTTAGTCCATATAATCAGGTAATTGGTGGTCGTAGTCGATTATTTTTTGTCGCATTCGATATTCATGTCACATTACCTGCTAAAATTCTTCGCAGTTTTATTTCTTCTCGGTTGTTTTGGTCGTGTTTTTATATAGATTTCTTCCTTTTTCGCACAAATTGTGGTGCTTCTTTCCATTTTCAATTAACTTTTTGCAGCTCTGGATTCTTACATGGCTTTGCTCTACTCGGTTGTTATTTATCAGTTGTTTGAGGTCTTTATTAAGTTTTAAAATCATTTTATCCATGAATTAATTTCTTTGTTCTCTCTTATATAACTCTTTATATGGCCTATCCCAATGGCCCTTTACATGCACTCCTGCCTTCGTCTTTCTCTCCTGTGTGACTTGGACCATTTACAACTTTCTCTTGGTGCTTTCTTTAAGGTCCTTTAAGTTAAATTTGGTTTTGGCTTCCGCTGATGCCTTTGTCATTTGCTTTGCGACGTGCCTCCTCTACCCGTTCAAAGTAATCTACATTCCGAGAACATTGCACTCTGTGGCATAGGGATAGTGTCTATCTCACACCCTCACATCCGATATCAGCGTATTTCTAAGGAGTTACTGTATTATTTGAATGATATCCTCCTGGAAATGAATGTTGAGGCAAATGGGGTTACCAGATGCTTGGACGCCTATGTACGCAGTTCTTTCCATGACATACTCACATATTCTCTCTAAGTTTTCAATTAGTTCCAGCCGTAAGATTTCAAACTGCATCCACATCTGCCACATCTTGTCACATGTTTTAAACATCTCTCGACATACAATATCGACGTACGCCCTTCCATTTTTGCATGAGCAATGTTCTCTGTGATCACTTTACTCGTCATCTCCGTGGTTCTTTTCTTTCTAAGCCGAATTTATATGACTTTTATAGGAAATTTGATTCCAAGTAAGCGATGAGTCCTTTATTTAGAATATTATCGAAGAACTTTCCGCCAAATTTTAATTGCGAAATGTGGTTCTAGCAATTTTTCTCGTCAGCAGCTTCCCCGATTTGGCTATAAAGATCATCTTATCCGTCTTGAAAGCGTCACATAAATATTATGCGTTAAGGTAATCGTCGAATATCTTTCCATTCCTTCTAGTATATTTGGTAATGCTTTTTCGTAGTTTAATTTTGTTCGCCACCAATGTCATAGGGCTTCTGGTAAAACGAGCGGAGCGCGCCTAGTATTTATTCTTATGTTATGAAGATGCCTCCTTTACGCTGTCTGCTTCTTTCAAAATCCACCTGATGGTATGGATGCGTCGCATGGATAATGGAGCTGAGCTCATCTATAATTCCGTGCTCGAACTCTACATTGAATTATTTATTCTCCTCTTCATTAAAGTTAAATATACACTTAAAAAATTGTCTAAATTTTTATTCGATGTCTTCCGCTTCTGTTTTAATGTCACCGTCTTCTGATGCAATTTTCATTTTTCTTTTGGCGGGTGCTCCTCTCCTTCTTCCTTGTTCTGCCAAAAAGTTCGTGGATTAGGCACTCGGCGTGACGTATTTGGGAAAGTCGGAAACAAGACGCTTAACGTTGTTCTTGTCTAGTAAGATGTCGAGACATCTCTTGATTCCAAATAGTAATCCTGTAACCGGACTCCCGACATGTCGCACGGAGATCTCCATGAGACATGGGGGGAGGGGGCCTCCTGCTATTTAAGAGAGTGAAAGACAAGATTGGTACAAAATATCTTTTAAGCGGGTGGTATACAGTTACAATTACACTCTTTACTACGTCCACCTCAACCTCCAAGGCTAGATATGATACTATAAGTTTTCTTAGTCGTTTGGAACTGTTCCTTTTCTTGATTGCTTTAGTTGCTCAGTCGTACTGTTTTTGTCTATTTCCTAACTAAGGCGTCGTAATTTCATATCCTCATAACTTCCTTACCGTTGTTAATTCTGTGTTCTTATATTAAAATTATATCTGTATCGTTTTATCTGAAGAAATTTCCATATAAAACTTTATTTTCCAGTCATTGATGTTTAGTTGCAAGATTTTTCCGCTTTTTAGAAGATCCATGCTTTTTCAAGCTTCTTAGGGCGAGTGTCTTCAGATGCTTGGTCGGTTTCTTTCTTTCATGTTGGGTCTTATTAGGTCTTGGGTTATTTACTTGGTTTATTTGATTCTTACGCAAATCATCCGCGTAGATGATTTGCGTGAGAATCTTAACGTTTAGCTCTTCAGCGATGTTTCGAGTAGATACTCCGATGGTTGTACTTCTTCTTGCCTTGCTATGCCGTTGTCGGATAGTATCATTCTTATTTGCTTACATTCCTCTTTTTTATTTTTATTTTTCTGTTTTCTTACTGAGCAGTTTTGCGCCATAGTTCGGTGCTCGTCTTTGCAGTTGAGATACCATTTTGTTTCGTTCGTATAGTCGCGGAATCTGATGTACCGTGCCACATTTGCTTCACAATAGTTTGTTCTTGTGCGAGCAGGTTGCAATTGTGTGTGTCTTGATATTGTAGCATATACAGCTGTAGAGTGAGTTGAATTCAATTAAATTCTATTATGTGCAGTTGAAAAATTCAAAATTGCCTCCCTCTTTGCCAAAATTATCAAATGCTTTTGATTTATCTTGACATACAATGTCTACGTAACTCCCCTTCCTATTAGCTTAGTTAATCTTTGATATTTAAACAAAAATGCGCTAAACCATAGACTATTGTTTCTACCAAACTTAAGAGAGAAAATTTTCAGCAATTAAATAATGCTTAAATTAAAGAAAGGCAGAATGTATTAAGGGAATAAAAAGAAATCTTTAGAGAGGGCAAGTGAAAAGGGAAAGCAGAATATGAGGAAATTAGGTTGGGATTACGAATGCGAGTGGTGAGAAAACGTGTTTCAGGCTGGGCTTCGGTACCAGATAGTGAAGTATTTAGCCATAAGTAGTCGTCTAATGAATAAAACTAAGTAAATAAATGACACACAGCACAGTTTTTAACGCGGATGCACTTGCTGACCTATTTGCGTGATTTTTTTTACGAAAGTATGTATCACAACGTTTCACCGAGATCAAATGGAAGTTATAGTTTTTCACGATTTCAAAAGGTCTTTTGACATCGTTCCACATACAGAACTAATAAAACTAAAATGGCCTAAAATTAGTGCAATTCACTAGTTCTTATCAATGAAACCAGTTTATCATGGGCATCAGTTGCTAGCGGCTTTCTTCAAGGATCAGTTATCAGATCCTTAGTTGTCACTTGGCGTATTTAAAATAATTACAACTACACGGACTTCTAGTTATTTAGCATTTAACTAGGAGAATCGTGATCTTATTCATTTTGGAGTGTGTAGGGGGATTCATAGATTTCGCAAAGGTCTATGGTGTAGGGTCTTCGGCGTACGCTGTGCACAAAAATGGGACGCAAAGAAGATTCTTTTTGAGTGGCAAAAGGAATGGTTGCACTTTGGTGCACTAAAGGCCATCCTATGTACGGTCATACGGGTCTACTTACAATAGAACAAGGTCTGCTGACCAAAAGTCGCATGGTCTCACTTATTCTGATTTTGAACCTTACGACCTGCAAAACTTTCGATAATTCCTGGACTAACCTTGAAACGACCTTTAAAATTATATTATTCGAAATAAAATGTAAAACAACATAAGGATTTCAAATTCCGTTAGAATCGGCCTACTAATTATGATTTTATTGCCAAATAATTCCCCGGCTAACTTGGGAGGACTTGTGTTCATTGGAGACTTAATGAGTCCTTCAAGGAAGACTGCGTGCAAGGTGCAGTTCAAGATGGAGGAGGCTCCGTGTAGTACTGGGAGTGTTTTAATAATGCACAATGTGTCTTTTGGTTAAGATGAAAAATAATTTAGATCAGTATGCCTTAATCGAACTGTTAGACGATCAAATTTCGATATTTGCGATTCATATTACTGTTTACCGTAACATTCATTTTTTTTCCCAGTAGGCAACTCCTGCATTTATCCGGATAGAGTTATGTCTGCAATGATGAACATTCTGAAGTAATCCCCTATCTGAATTGGATTGGCCCACAAAATAAACAGATCTGAGCTTCATCAAAGATCTCTGAGGCTACATCGAACAACGTGCTAAATCTCAGGACAACATCCACACAATATGATCAAATTAGCCAATTCTATGATACCAATAAGATGTATAAGATTTGGTAGCTATTGTCTTGGAAATTTATTGCATATAAACTTGAGAGAATATTATACATAATTGGTATAAATACTAAACGAAAAATTAAATTTTCTAAAATTATACAATTCCTTGTAAAGTTTCTAACCTTGAATTACTTCGAAACGTCCATCATAAAAATTTCAGTGGAAATATGGAGATTTTAAAGGTTTCTAAATCCTAACAATATTAAATTAATTTTAACATAATTTTAACCAAATCTATAGTAAACGAGAAGGCAAACACAATTTTAATTTTTTTGCCTCATTATTAATATCTGTAGTTCAAATATCATTAATTTTAAGAGAAAACTAGGTCTTTTATTCATCGAATTTACGGGCAGTTGGTACTAAAAGATTTATTAATGATAATTCCAAATTTAACCCTGAAATTGCCTTTTATATTTATCTGAATTTTCAGGGGAGGGTTTTCATAGAAAAGCTTAATTAATGTATTTTATCATTTACAAATTAAAATCTTCATGGAAATGTTCAGAGTATAAAAAAAGGATTTACACGAACCACCCCCCACCTCACACATCTGTAGCAATTAATTTTGGTTTGTTATTAAGCTGCCCCGGGGGCCTCAAATGGGTTAGGCCTGAAGACTAAAATGGTGCAACATCCGTGAAAATTCATCTGTCTCTCTATCCCTTCCTTTGTTGACTTTTCAGAGAATCTACCAGGTGGATGTGCAAACCCTGGTGAAATATTACACAAGGTAATTCAACAACTGGTATAAGTAATACCTTGATTGAAATTTTGCACAGTTGGCTAAAAATACACAGTAAAAAATTAATATTTTACCAAATAATAATATTTTCATATTATTTAGAATACCTGTAAATATATTTGAGCTCAACTAGTTTTCAATAATTTTGAATCAACTATAATCCATAATAGCACTGAGACCTCAGAACCATTAAATGCATCAATGTGTCAACTAAAATAAAGTAAATAAAATAAATAATTAGTTATATGTGAAAAATAGCAATCAAATCCAGATCAATTTTATAATTAAGAATCCCATCGCAAATAAACACCAGACATATCCTAGGAAGTGCGGAAAGAAGCCTAGGTAGACAGATAACAGACAGTCGTGATTATCCCTCTCTCTAATGAAGAATGGTTCAATACTCAACATTATATAACATTAAATCACCTCTTGATTACGCAAAAAAGTTATTGTATAATAAGAACTGGATGACGTCACATGGCTATTCAGTCTGCTTTATCATGACATTTAATAGCGCGAAATAGAAACCATTAATTTTGTGATTGGAACCATTGAAAGAAAAATCATTTGGAAGTCTCGAGCAAGGATGATGTTTAGTGATTAATGACTTTAGAGATAACCGCCCACAAAACATACATATATATAATATATACATATACTTTGTGTTTTTGTCTGGAAAAGTATTAATATATTGGGTGATCCAGCATAATCTTCAATAAATTTAAATTTAAATGACTGTCAGATAAAATTGTATATAAGGGAGGTTTAGTAGACTAGTCTATTGGTATTTTTAATTAACTCAGAATTTTCAATAAAATAACTATAAAATTATTGCTACAATTAAATAAAAGTCGCGTAAGAATCTGCTTGCCACATTGCTCCGGACAAAAGATAATGTGAAAAATAAAAAATAAAAAATCAAAATCAATATATCTTTATTGAAATAAATGATCAATATATCCGCCTTCTTGGTCACATACAGCCCTTAATCAAGTTTTAAATTAAGAAATACATTTTCTGATATATCGTGTTATGTTTTCTCATGTAAAAAGAATTTTTACCTTAAGTTTATATTCACAAAATTTATTTTTTTCTATTTGTATAAACTTTTTCTTGAAGTAAATTACATATATAATACTCTATAGAGTTACAGTCAAGTAAATGAGAAGGCCATTAATTCTTTTTAATAAAATGATGACAATTTTCTTTTAATATTTTTGTGTTTTGCTATTATTAGAATAGAGCTGATAGCAAACGGGAAGCAGGCCAAAAAATTAGCTCGATGTAATTTTTTAAATAAGCTTTGAATATTTCTGTATCGATAAAATGAATCTTCATTTTACAATTCCATGACAGTCCCGTAGAAACCATTGTGTTTTTTGCTAAGTCTTCAAGAATCATGATAAAAGTGGTATGGATGGATGTTCTTTTTATTTAACCCATAAACTCTATTATTTTGACTATTTGTTGGAACTTCCAAAGGGAAATCTCTTTCGTCGGTAAACACAAAATTTCTTGTATCTTGAAATAAATAGCTATCGTAGAACAACTTACAACGTTTCTTTCTACGTTGTCTCCCATTAATATTACGACGGCAAATACGTTTTCTTTTTTTAAGCTTCTAATTTTTGTCATTTTAAAATCCGCTGCACAGAAGAACTGGAAATACTTAATTCACTGCAGATCTTCCTTTGTGATAGATGAGTTCCGGGTTTTTCTTACTGAGATAAAACCAAGTCTTCTATTTCAATCATTTTATTATCTGTAGTAGCAGTTATATTAAGGCCATCCCTACCTTTCTTTTGAGATATCAAACCAGTAGTTTTTATCTTTTTAATTAAATTATGAGCACTTCTACGAGTACAACTTCGTTCTGGAAGTTCAGGAAAAATTCTATTTCTATTCCAACCTTTTCTTTATTGCATGTGTCGATTATAGCTTTGCTATTTTAACTTAACACCATTGTCATATGGTGTATAATAATACAATTTATCAGTTTAACGTTTAAATGATAACTGAAAGAGAGAAATAAAACAAGGTTACTTATAGCATAATAGCCTTGGCATGTAGATTTTGTATTACCTACACACAAATATCGCATGTTTTCTCGATTTGGCATGCAAGTTTTGACTGACTATTTAATGATTTTAATTGTGACAAGACTATTATGTTTATATTGTTGAAATTTTCAAAATGATCATGAATACATTTGCGTTATAGTATACGACCTTTCATTTATATGCAATTATATTTGACTTAGTTATTCGAGTTTGAATCTAGTAAATTCTTGTTCGGACACTTTTATTCGAAACCTGCCGCTTCTACCAATGTTCTGTTGCAACATATGTATGTTTAGAAAAATAGAAGAAACCAGCGTTGCCTCAAATTCTCGAATATTTGGTCCATATTTTTCGCAAATACTCCTTGCCCGAAAGCTCTAACTGCCATCTAATCTACTCATTGTTCCCCCTTTGTTATATCCATTCTTGCTTACTTTTTCTTTTTCCTTTTTACATGCAATCTCACATTCTTGTCTCACTCTGGCTCATCCAAAGTTCTTTCACTTCTGTTTCTCATTACTTCACTGCTATTATCGCGTCCTCTCATCCGTACTCCTTCCAATTTAAGTTGGATAAGAACATTTATATTGTTAGATAGTTCAGCCATTCTTCTTCCACATTCTACACCTCCATCCATTTTAAATTCGTATTTATTAAGTGCAAGAAACTATATTTACCTTGACCAGTGGTACAAATTTGATAATATCTACCCTAGACTAGTCTTTCCAGTATCAATGAAACTTAGAAAAAATCCGTAACTTGTCGATTATTCTAAAGATAGTCATAATTCAGTATATTAAAAAGGGTTAGAAGCAAAATTAATCGAGTCTGTAAATAGTTTTGGTAGTAATGGCCAGACAAATGTAGATACGCAGATACGAATTTATAAGATATTTTTATTCGAGGCTATTGGTAAAAAGCAATGGTGTTATCTTTGGATAGAGACTTGTATTTTTTTCCCATATGAAAACAAAAACCCCAGTTATAATTCGTGTGAAATTAATTTGGTTATATTTATGCCTGGTATAAAAAGAAGGAACTGTTCTTAATGCTTAAAATTGCTTAGTCTATTTATCTTAGCTGTGAAGCTGATATCTCAGAATCGGATAAATTAGGCTCTTATTATTTGCATAGACCCCGCATTAGCGAAGTTAAGTCAAATTATGAATATATATCTCCATCAAATATGAACATGATTAAAGTAATCGAATAAACATTAAAGCTTCTGCGATAAGCTGTAGCGACCAATCGTTGGTATCTCACATTGAAAATGGATTAGCACTGAGCTTGGCATCATATTGTGTGAATTAATCGTAAAATCCTTATCCATACAACTACTATCAGTAATATTTACAGAAGAACTTACCAGCCAAGACCATAAGGTCAACTTAGAGGTCATTGAAATGTGCTGATAATTAACGGGAGTAGTTTTAAGCCCCCTTTTTTAAATACGGCTCACATTATATTCTTTTAACACAGCAGCAAATATATCTCAATGAATTATCGATTTGAATTTGTTCAAAGAGCTTTTTTTTAATTTGGTTTAGCAGGAAAAAAAATGCCTTAAATTACCATTAAAATAAAAAGATTTATCATGTGTAACTCGAGATTATTTTAAATAAAAAAAAATAAATACATCTTTCTTTAATATTAAATTTCAAACTCTGAGAGTGTGTGGTATGCAGTTTCTCTTAAATGATCAGTTTGGTTCGGTTTTTAACAGAAGATATAAAGTGTATTATTCTGCAGATTTTAAAGATAAAAGAAGTATATTCTTTTTATTTCTCAAAATACTTTCTTCAAATAACCCATCACCATTTTTATAAAGTTTCCTAGGCACGAAAATATATAATTCAGATTTTATCAGAAAATTCTGCAAAGAAAATAACAAGGGCAGATATCATGAAAATAGACATTAATATGACAAAAAAACATTACATCTTTAAAGAGCGTTCAGTTAAACAAGGCAGGATTCTGTTTATTTGCCATCACTATAAAAAATACTCTCTTGTATAAAAACTTCAAAGAATCAAGATTCACGAGAATTGGAATGATTTGCGTATGTTAAATTGTAGACATATTCTTTGTTGAATAGTTAACTTGTTATGGGAGGATGTTCACATATGTACCAAAGATTAATTTGTAGTATCTTGAAGATAATGACTTGAAAGTAGATATTTTTGATTACCATTCATGGTTCTACCATAAATTCTTTCCTTAAAGGCAAGTTGATCCTTTACATGTTATTGGGTGAATACAGTATTTTAAGTTGGAGCTGACTTATTTTTTAAGTCAGTTCTATTTTGGTGACATATATAGAGTTGTTTTTAGAACAATGAGTTTTAATAGTGTTCCTGAAAATTGCGATTTTTTGAATGAATTATACTCAACAAACCAAGCTTTGAGAAGTGACGTCATTTTGCATCTTACATCAAATCTGTCCTATCATACTAAATCATTTCTACAGCTGGTATATTTTAAAAATTTATTTTAATTTTATGTCTCCTTGTTCTTCTTTCTTTCGCATTTCACGGAACTGTTTCTGCTGGTTACAGCTACTACATGAGTTATTAACGAAACCAGAGGAGTAAACTTGTCACCCCCAAAATATAAACTTTCAAAGCGTTTAATACGTCTCTACGTAGTCTTCTTAAAGAGTGAACAAAAATCATTTATTTCGCGGCCCGTTTCCACTATTTGGTAAATAGCTACAGCTTAATCTTCTTTAGATGTTTGAATTTCAGGTATATATAATAGTTTTTCTCTGCAATGAAAGGTAACAATTATTGCTATTCTATCAACCTTTTCTACGCCACACAAAGTTGAAGTAGCTTGACATCCAAGTTTAACACCAAAGCTTTGCAATACGCTTGACTAAATATTTCTTTAATTTCTGCTTGCCACTGCTGCCTCATTTGTTTTCGTCAAAGTCTAAAGAAAGTACTACTAATACTTAAGCTTGTAGTATTTCATTTTAATCTTCTTCTGCAGCTATTAAACGATAAACCGCATTTCGGTCGCTGATATTTATTTGTCTAATGCTTCAGACAGATCTTGAGTGAAAAAATCTATGGTACCTCTTGTATTCGAAGGACTAGTTTCATTCATTCTAGTTGTAGCACTTAACCCTGGCAGTCTATCTTCAGTTGTATCTTACTACAATGCTAGCTGTCTTCTTAAACTTCTATATCGCTGTTTAAAATGTTGGTAGGTGAACCATGACGTTTAGTAACATTTCCTCATATTTCTCTTTCTTTCTCTTTATTTTGTTTACACGAGTTCACGATTTTTTCCTTTGCTCAGGTTATATTTGCAATCAATGCCAGCTATTGAGCTTGTCTGTCTATTATTACGCTTCAATATTGTTTATTTATTTCGTTTTTAACGATGTGTAACGTATTCTCATCGACAATATCAAATAAATCATCGAAAAATTCAACTCCTTTATTCTCTTCCACATTTGATTATCTACTCAACGTCTTATCTAAATCTCTCCATTCTTTAGGTTGTGATTTAAGTTTGGAATGCAATGATCAGTTCTTTGTGTGGGAATTCGTGCTGTTTATCCTAAAACTAGAGCCTTATTTGTAATTAAGTTCTCAAATGTTTTGGTGGATCCTTTAACTAGACCTAGATTGAAGAAAAGAACGCTGAGTAATTATCGATTTTAAGATATTTTCGATCCTCTAATTAGGTTTGTTATGTTGCCGATTAAACTGAATTCGTGATCTCTCTATACATAGCGCGAAGATTTTAAAGTGGACTCTAATGCTGAAATCATTATATCCTAGAGTGCGATAACATTAATATATATTCATTGAATGAAAACGCATTACTGGCTCGAAGACTCTAACAAAAATGACTTAACGGTGTTGAGGCATACCGTTTATATAGACCGTCGGTGCAGAACATTTTAGAATCTTTCAGAATCGGGGGTTTTACACACTTATGATATTCTCCATTTTTGGTGAATATATCGTCCAATTCTGTGCGATACAAACCACGAAAATGCAATGAGCCTAAACGCGTGCCGTGGGTAAATCAAGAGATAAAATTAGCAATTAAAGAAAGGAATAAATATTTCAGTAAATTACCAGGTTCAATATATTTTTTATAATAGGAAAGTTAACAACTATTAAAATAGGCAAAAAGAGAGCATAAAATGTAACTTGAAAGAGTAATAAAAAGTACTACGAAGAGATTTAATTCGAACGTAAACAACAAGAAGCCAATAAAATAGAACATAGGCACGCTAACGTCAAAAGATGTTTGACTTGTAAATGATACAGTTAATATAACAAAAGTTCTTAACGACCATTTTGCGAGCGTATTTAGCCAATAGAATACTACTATTTGCCAACAGTATTGGATATAATTAGTTTTTATGACAATTGGGTACTTTCAGATGTTAGAATTAGGGAATCTGAGATAATAAATTATAGAAATAAATTAAAGCCTTGAAAATTTCCGGGCGCGTGCAAGATCTATGCAATTCACTTAAAGAAATTAAAAAAGCGAATTGGTTAAGCTTCTGTGCAAAATATTATATTACCTTTTCCCAACAACTTTCCAAACTAAAGGACTTTGCCACAAACACCAATATTAATATAGGCTTTAAATATAACCATACTATAAAAAGTGTTTTTCAAAGAATAAGCCATGTAATAAAAAGTCTGGAGTATATCTTTTCTCATGGACTAATTGCAAAATATCTTATGTATGTAGTGGAACGTTAATAAATACATATATGCACATGAGTGCGATATATATAGTTTGTTCAATCACACGAGTAATTTTAGTTAAAAAATTGATCTTAATAATGTCAAATTACTCTATAAGTCTGATAATTATTGCAATATTGATTAAACAAAGTCTAAATTACCAGATGTCTTTTTGTTCACTTAAATTTAACAGATATCCAAAATATGCTTGGCTCAAAGCAGGTTTTGAAAATCTCAAAAATTGACTTGTTCCTTAATCATTAATTTACTCTGTTCTCCCTTTCATTCCCTGTGATCGCTGATGTATGTATATGTATATATATATATATATATATATATATATATATATATATATATATATATAATCATGGGCAAAAATTTTAAAACTAAGATATTTGTTCATATAATAATATCAATAGAACTAATTAAACTTTGCATTTTGTTTTAATATGTTTGTATCATAATTTGAAAGTTAAATATACAAACTTAGGGCACAACCCATTTTATTGATAAATACAGGCAATTACTATATTGATAATGATATCCTTTGTTCTTCATGAGTGCTGCAATTCGTTTTGGTAAGTCGGAGAGCACATTTCTGATGATATCCTGACTAATATTACGCCATATTTTTTCAATAACCACTCGCTACTGATTACAATTGGATAGCTTCTGTTTAGCAATCACCAGTTTAATTATCGCTCACAAAATCTATATTGGGATCAAATCTGGCAAATTTACGGACCAAGATACAAAAGGTTCGATGTTATTTTTAGTCAGAAAGTTTTTAGCGCTTTTAATGTTTAAAAATTTGCCCCTTTATAAGGGAGAATACAGTTATCATTCCCTATATTTGTCCTAAACTGTTGCTTAATGGAGCTGATGAATCATGTTTTTCTACGATTTTGATTACATGTCAGTGGAGTTGGGAAAAATTATTCGTGCTCCAGTTTCTTTTGAAAAGAAGGAGACAAAGACATGAAGAGTGCCCGAATGCTTCAAACAAGAAGAAGGTAACTGAATCAGATAATTTCACTTTGCTCTACTTTTCAAAGGTCCATTTTTTATATTTTTTACAAAAGAGGAGCCAATCGGTAAGGTTCTTCTAAGTGAGATAAGGTTTTTTCTCTGCCATTTTCAACTTGAGACCTTTGTCGAGATATCTCCGCCTCACGGTGCGCTCTGAAGTATCCATACCTGTTTTATTCGAATCATGGACAAGCTTGGCACTGGCGGTAACCGTATCTTTGAGCTGCGATCTTACCAGGAGGCGATCTTGGAGTTCATTTAAAGCTCGTGGACATACAAAACACTTCTTCACATCAGTATAACCATTCTTTTTAGAGTCATTAATTATTCTAAAGATGGTAATCATTGACCCAATACTCTTATCCACTATTAGCCTTTATTTCAGACCGCTTTGGTGCAGAGCAACATTATTTGCAAACTTCTCTTTTTTAAAAGAACCATTTCTCGAATTGAAAAAGATTGAAACATTCATTTATACAAAATATATCATGAAATAGATTATAATTATACAATACCATTCATTTAACCCATATTTCTCCTCATTTTACCCTTTTGATCAAATACTAAAGCTGTAGGGACAAATTCTCACCTGCTGCGAGAAAAGGATCTTAGATCGATTTTAGATTCAGCAAAGGAATACACCTTTTTTTTATTATTTTTTAAATGCTAAATTTTTAATATACCTCCAATAACTTAAAGATTAGAATATTTATTCCTATAATGTAAATTTTAAAAAAACAATTAAACAAATAAATATACATTTCGTCTAAAATATTTTGCCCGTAATTTGATATATATATATATATATATTAGCGGCCAAAATGTTTCGGACACTTAGGTATCCATCACAAAAATTACAATAGATTCAAATCAAAATATGGTAAATAATGCATGATAAATTACTGATATAAATTAAGCATGGCTATAAGTTGTACCTGTAAATTGTACACGATAGAATGGATGAAAGTGCAAGTTACGTACAAAAAAGCATTTTTATTGCAAAAATATGGTGGACAAAATAATCCGGATAGATAAGACAAAAAACAGAGATGAGAAGATTTAATGATATAAGTTACTCAACAAATAATTTTTGGTTGTTACAATATATTAATACTTGGTATGTAGACCTTTACTATT
This sequence comes from Ceratothoa steindachneri, assembly GCA_963969495.1. Taxonomy (NCBI): domain Eukaryota; kingdom Metazoa; phylum Arthropoda; class Malacostraca; order Isopoda; family Cymothoidae; genus Ceratothoa; species Ceratothoa steindachneri. The sequence continues at coordinate 94,570,443 of OZ018332.1, forward strand.
AATTTCGCACAACTTCTGCTACAGGAGCGACTAACCGAGACATTCTTCTGGTGTTTTTTTCTCCCTCGCTCTTTTAATATTTCTCAAAGTTCTTCGACGGTATTTGGGTTTCTCTCCTTACTTCTCTCTCTTAGCCTCTTCCACAAATTCTCGATCGGATTGAGGTCCGGACTCTGGGCAGGCCAGTCCACGACACTTACTTCCTCCTGATCAAGGAAATTCTTCGTCAACTTTGCCCTGTGACAAGGTGCATTATTCTTCATAAAAATGGTAGGTTGGGCAGAGGTAGCTGTCATATGGGAAACAGGATCTGCCTGCAGAAGTTTTTCCTAGACTTACATATTTACTTCGCCCTGCAAGGCGACAAGTGGCCCAGTACCTTTCGCCTAAATTATGCCCCACACCATTACTCTTCTTCCATCAAACTTGACGGTTCTCTTCACGTAGGTCACGAATAATCTTTCACCAGGTCTTCAACTAACGAACATCATGCCATCTGAACGAAACAAAGTGCACATCGATTCATCGCTGAAGTTTACTTTGGACGATTGATCTTCTGTCATCAGAACATGATCAATGGCAGGGGATATCTAGCTTACTTGTTCTTAGGGCTGATCAATGACTTGACTACTGACTGATGTGCGAAATATTAAAGATATTTCCGTCAGGCGGCATGCTACTGTTTTTCTTGAGACAATAACACCCAAAGTTTCATATATTTCTCGGGAAATCCTGGCTGCTATCTTGTATCTGTCCCTTTTGAATTTTTAAATAAAAACGATGGCTTCGTGATGTTTCTTTAAGGTTTTCCTAGGCCTACCCGTAGCAAATCCTCTGATATAGGAGCCTGATATAATATCATGTACGACAATTTGAGGGCGTTTAACCCTTTCAGCTATGGCTCTGATATAGAGATGATTCTATTGAAGTAACTTAACAATTAACTTCTGAATATTGGAAGATCAAGTGAGTGCCCTTGCATGTCTGCTCCTCTGAACTTGAGAAGATAATGACTGAAAGTGCTAAGAATTCATGGAAGTAAGTTACTACCCTAATTTAGTTGGTTGTTTCAAAGATAGAAGTAATTGAATTAGGTTGTCCGCATCATTTTGACCATTATATATTTAGAATAAAATGCTCTTTTGCTCGTAACGATTAATATCTAGTAGTGAAGGGCACATATCTGAGAACTGAATCACAACTCCTTCCTGGCCTCTCATAATGACCCAGTGTGCTCAAAAATGCAACCACGTAGATAGACCGAGGACCTGAGGAAATCAAGGGTTTGATAACGGAAAATCCCCATACTATCATCTCTGGATCTATTACGCAGTGGGATGACAAGAAATACACAAACAGACACAGTGACATCGAACACTAAGTTTCCCCTATAAAAGCAGAGGTTTCTTAAATCAATCACCCTTTTTTGCATAATACCTTTTCGACAGGATCTAGGTTCATGTTAGATTTAGGCCCACTCTCGATTTTTTGGATATATATATATATATATATATATATATATATATTGATTTAAAAACCATTTTTTGAATGTGATGTTTTTTGGGGGGCAAATTAAAAAAAAAGTGCTTCTGGGTGTTTTGTTCTTTTAGGCTATTGCAATCGCATCATATTGCATTATATATAATTTTTAAGGTAATTTTTAAATAGAAATTTCGCTCTATCCCTTAATCGGGGTGGAGTTATACCCCATGCCCCTGACAATTAAAAGAAAACTCGTGATATTCTTAATTCGAATTCAAAAGGTGATTGTTATCGCGTTCCTTGATTTCAAACATATGAGCTTCATCCCCGAATACCTTTTAAATCAATCATATTTTCTTCAAAATTGATTAATATGAAATGTCCAAATCATATTTTAATTCAGAAAAATCAATTCAAATTGATATATTCGAGGGGCGGTCAATAAGTTTTGCGGATAGCTAGGGTAAAACAGAGGAAGGGGGATGGCTGTTTGTGGGGGTGTTAGGAAAAGTTATGACAAGTCAGTACCTGCAGCCGCACGCTCCTGCCTCGTCTATTTAAGAAGCAGTAGCTGATTGCAGATCGTCAGTTATAAATTTTTCAACAATGGAGAAGGTTGAGCACAGTGCAGTGATTAAAATTTTGACCAACGAAAGCAAGAATGCCAAAGAGATCCATGAACGCATGGTTGCAGTGTACACCGACACCGCCCCTTCCTATACAACCATTGCTCGCTGAAAGAGGAAGTTCCGCCATGGTCGTGAGTCCCTTGAAGATTACCCCCGTCCAGGACGCCCGTCAAACGTGACCAACGAGGACAATGTGGCCCGTGTGGAGAGGATGATCCTCGAAAATCGTCGGGTGAAGATCGAAGAAATCAAGTGAGAAGTGGAAGTGTTATCAACATCTTTGCACGACAATTTGGCCATGACCAAGGTCTCTGCCCATTGGGTCCCTAGAAACCTGACGCCCCATGATCGACTTCAACGTCGTCAAAGTCCACAAGGCCAGAGTTACACAATCTGCCCTGCGCGAGTGCGGATTCTAGAACCTCAATTATCCCCCCTACAGTCCAGATCTGGCCGCTAACGACTACTTTTTATTCCGCCAGCCCAAGGCTGCACTGCGTGGACGCCGGTTTGGGGACGATGAAAATGTCCAGCTCGCCGTCCAGGAGTGGATTGAACGGCAGTCGGGAGATTTCTGGTTGTCGGAAATTTCGAAGCCTCAGGGACAAGTGGCACAAGTGCATTGAAGTCGAGGGTAGTTATATTGAAAAATAATAAAACCCTTTTCCTCATATCTCATTTCCTTATATCCGAATTGCAAAACTTATTGACTGCCCCTCGTAATACATTATAATGGGATGTAAAATTCACAATATGTTTCCCAAGAGGGCGGCCAATCCATTTTACGCTATAACATCATATTTATAAATTTGCCCACATTAATTTGTGAAGAAGCTATATAGAGTATATCTCTCATATACACTATATAACATTTCTGGTATTTTAAAAAAATTGAGATACCTAAAACAAAGTTCCCTCAAAAATTCAGGGGGGGAAGGGGGTATAAACCCAACATTAACCTGATGCTATCATGCTCCTTCGAAACTCCGTCCATTGGAGTACCACTGCATTTAAGTACAAAATTAATTTTGTATTATTAATTTTACTCACACACAACTTATTCATTTTACACACAATTTATTAATTTTACTCACGCACAACTTATTCATTTTACCCCCAATTTATTAATTTTACTCAGGCACAACTTATTCATTTTACACACAATTTATTAATTTTACTCACGCACAACATATACGCTACATTGATTTTAAAGGTGGCTCTGCGCTACTCAAGCAAGCACGCTCTGATTGGCTTACTTCCTCACGCAAGCCAACGCAATCTTTGACTCAACACGCTCAGCTCCACCCTCTACCAACCAAAACTCGGCGAGTCTGCAACCAAGGCAAGCATGCATACACGCGCGCTCCCGCCATCGACACTCATACCATCGGTCAGTACTCAACAAGTATCTAACTATCTAAGGTCAAGTACTTTTCTAGTCTCTTTTACTCATCCAAAGCAGTCTTGATCTCCAAATCCCCCCTTTTTCTTTATCTCTCCTCTCTCTTATTTTTCAATAAATATCTATTCTTCTAAAATATCTTAAGTTATTTAAGGCTATCCATCATCTATGCCAATGACTTATGGTTGATGGCGATTTAAGATGGTACATAGACAACATCGGAGATCCAACAGGAGTCGGGGCTTCATTCTTTGACTTAAGTTACCCGGTTCGGTTTAATTTCAGCTGTCGTTAAAAGCAGTGATGCCAAATGCTTTTAGCATAGTACCTTGTGTAAGTTACATTTGAGTTTTATTGTAAATAAATGCTTGAATTAGTGTATATTACAATATAGGAGGGGTTGTCAATAGGTTTTGCAATTCGGATACAAGGAAACGAGATATGAGGAAAAGGGTTTTATTATTTTTCAACATAACTACCCTCGACTTCAATGCACTTGCACCACTTGTCCCTGAGGCTTCGAATTCCCGACAACCAGAAATCTCCCGACTGCCGTTCAATCAACTCCTGGACGGTGAGCTGGACATCTTCATCGTCCCCAAAACGAGCGTCCACGCAGTGCAGCCTTGAACTGGCGGAATAAAAAGTAGTCGCTAGGGGCCAGATCTGGGTTGTAGGGGAGATGGTTGAGCTCCTCGAATCCGCACTCGCGCAGGGCAGCTTGTGCAACTCTGGCCTTGTGAACTTTGACGACGTTGAAGTCGATCATGGGGCGTCAGGTTTCTAGGGACCCAACGGGCAGAGACCTTGGTCATGACCAAATTGTCGTGGATGATGTTAATAACACTTCCATGTGATATTCCAAGTTCTCGCTTGATTTCTTCAACCTTTACCCTTCGATTTTTGAGGATCATCGTCTCCACACGGGCCACATTGTTCTCGTTGGTCACGTCTGAAGGGCGTCCTCAACTGGAGTCATTTTCCAGGGACTCACAACCATGGTGAAACTCTCTATTCTAGCGAACAATGGTTGTATAGGAAGGGGCGGTGTAGGTGTACACTTTAACTATGCGTTCATGGATCTCTTTTGCATCCTTTCCTTCCTTGGTCAAATATTTGGCCACTGCGCGGTGCTCAACCTTCTCCATTGTTGAAAAATTTGGGACTGATGATCTGCGATAAGCTACTGCTTCTTAAATAGACGAGGCAGGAGCGTGCGGCTGCAAGTTCTGACTTGTCATAACTTGACCTAACACCCCCACAAACAGCCATCCTCCTTCCTCTGTTTTGCCCTACCGATTCGCAAAACTTATTGACCGCCCCTCGTATCTTACACTTCACTATACGAATACAATCACAATAAAATGTATTGAATCTTTTTGGGGTTGTTCAAGGATAAAACTATAACATGTTTGATAAAAAGGATATTTTTTTTTAGCTTCAGCAGTTATATTTAAAGTTGAGACAGTTTAAATCTATAAGCATCATATACTGCATAACCTACATCATTTTAAGCTCAAACCTTTGTTTAAAAAATTAAATAAACTATAAAAAGTGGAAACCTTAATAAAGTATAAAAAACGTTTGTGCATTTCAATTTATTTCATGTTATGTAAAAATATATTCAAAGTAATGTAAAATTTAAGGTTTACATTTGATTTATATTTTATACTAAATGTATCGGTTAACTATATCATACACACATAATTTATATTAGAAACTAAATTTAAGACTAAATGGCTTGAAAGTAAAACCAAATTCTAGTAATAATGTACCAACTACTAAACAATTTGGCAAGATGTTGAAAAGTATAAATAGGGAACTATTTGTTCTTATTTCTGTTTCAAAAAATGCCACTGAGGAAGTAGAAATAGGGAACTATTCGTTCTTATTTCTGTTTCCAAAAAATTCCATTAAGGAAGTATAAATAGGGAACTATTTGTTCTTATTTCTGTTTCAAAAAATGCCATTGAGGAAGTAGAAATAGGGAACTATTCGTTCTTATTTCTGTTTCAAAAAATTCCATTAAGGAAGTAGAAATAGGGAACTATTCGTTCTTATTTCTGTTTCAAAAAATGCCATTGAGGAAGTAGAAATAGGGAACTATTCGTTCTTATTTCTGTTTCAAAAAATTCCATTAAGGAAGTAGAAATAGGGAACTATTCGTTCTTATTTCTGTTTCAAAAAATGCCATTGAGGAAGTAGAAATAGGGAACTATTCGTTCTTATTTCTGTTTCAAAAAATGCCATTGAGGAATTAGAAATAGGGAACTATTCGTTCTTATTTCCGTTTCAAAAAAATGCCATTAAGGCATCATTAGGAATCTTTTGAGAACCTAATATTTAATACGAAGCTAAATGGAATACGAACAAACTCAAAATTCACATTGGTTTGCGAAAAAGAGCACCTTAATTAAATATATATCCTATCGAGTAGGTATATTTCGGACTAGAACGCTAAATGGCTTCATTCTTTTTGGATTTTAATCTGAATCGCACAACATAAATGAAACTGCTTCATCAAAAAATCATTTCCAAATTAGAAATTTCTGATGGATATCAATTTGAGCTTATTTCGTGGATAAAATTCCAAAGAAGAACTATTTTGAAGAAGGTATTTCAGGAAACCTTAAATTAAACCGGTGTGATTACATTGTATGAGGTCATTTATGAAATCAAGTATTTCTTACATCACCGATAAATTGTGATGATTTGAGCTCCTATCATATATGAAATCAACTTCCCAAATAAGAATTGCGATCTTATCAAAAGCGTGATGCGAAAAATGAGCGGGATAACAGCCTTGTGCTGGTGGGAATGACAGCCATGTTGAGAGACGTACAAATTAGGGAGTAATAATTTATTATCAGTTTTGTAGCCTATTCGCTTTCATTATAGCTTCAACTAAGGGTATTTATTTTGTTTTAAATATCATAAACATATCAACATCCCTACATAATATGAAAGTAAACTAAAATACATAATCGTTTACATATTCTTTTCTTACTTCTTACAAATGATTAATTTTAATGAAACAAAAAATAGTTAATCAACGACTAATGTAAATGGCGCTTATTGATTTAAATGATTCCATTTTTAGCGAAACAGCTGATGTTAAAAATAGAGCAATACAATAATAATAAAATAATAATTTATACTAATGATATTATTAAGTTACGTATTTGTCATAGTCTAAAAGCACAACCAGCTAATTTGACTAGATACCCATAAAACATATTCAATAAATTTGAGAGGGAACTTTTACAAAAATGAGACTGGTGTCCTCCAATCCAAATTTTTTTTGTTTAAGTTACTGTATCGATATGAATATTTACTGTTCTACTTTTCGTAACTTTTTTTCTGTCCATCTAGCCTATGTTTCAACATAAACAATTCAATCTCCCCTACATAACCTCTGTTGTATTGTCCCTCTTTTAATTTTCTAGTTGAATTGGCATGTATTCCTTCTATATTAAATGTCACCTTTCACAGAATCTTAAATTACTCCTAGTCCATTTAGTTTTCTGTCATCACCGTTTTAACGCCGTCACTCTTTCACTCCCAAGTCCTTGCTAGCTCAATAAAATTGATTTAATTTGTTCCTATTATATTAATACTTTTCAGGCCTCAACCACGATTTGGTAAATAAATTCCTCTTCTTTTCTAATACTTTACCAAAACACATGAAAACGTTCAACTCCTAAGCAAACAACAAATATACGTTTAATTCTTCTTTTCTTCCAATTCAAGCTACAGTTTTATCTCTCTGTTTCTCTTTCCTTTCTAAAAAACAAGAAAAAACATCCTAAGCCCAAATTTTAAATTCATACGCTACCGACCTAAATTTCAAATCCAAGCACATATTTGTTTTAAAATAATGTATACTTTGGCCTATTCTCTTAATAATTATCTCACAAAATTGAATATCGCAAGAACTATTTCAATTAGTCTGCGCCATTAGTCGAAAAATAATATTGTATATCATCCTCCATTACACTCAGATAATATCTACAAGAAGGATTTTTAAATAGCGCATCTATTTAAGTTCGGCTCATCTCTTCAGAGAAAGGCTCAAATTCTCTTCGCTTGTCATTGAGACTTTGTGACTATGCAATATGGTTCAGAGCGCGATGTTCACTGCAAGGATGAATAAATATAAATCGTTTCTCAATTGAATTGAATTTGTCGCCTTCTTTAAGCTGCAAAGCGCTTTATGCATGGTTGTAGATAAAATAATTGAATTTAATTTGTGTGATATGTCTGCAAAGAGGTTTATATGGAAGTTTATAGCATACTCACACCGGTAAGAATGTTCAGGGAGAGTGGGTATTTAATTTATGAGAATTTCCAAACAAAAATCAAAGAGAGGATCTCCACCTAAAACTTTTGAAGATAAATTCGAAACGAAATTGAAATGAAAATATGGGGGAGTCATACAAAGAATACACAAGGTAAACTGCGGGGGATTGAAGGCTGTGTAAATTTCTTAATTTGACTCTCAACAACAAATCTGTGTCTGATTGTTGCAAATGAACAAACACACATTCACCAAGTGAGGGAAATTTATTGATTATTATTACTCAAACCTAAGGAGCAAAAACGAACAAGTTAATCTCCAGAATGTTTCATTTAATCGCAGATCCTCCTGGTAGTGTTGATCCTCGGAGGAAACTAACTCTTCCAAATGTCAGCTGCAACATGGATGTTCATGATATATCTGACACCTTCTTGCGGACCAAGAGAGAAAGAGAGAGAGAAAAGAAAGAAGCCAACACTCTAACTGTGCATGTATATAAATTGAGTACAGGTTGATGGCAAGAGAGCGGGCTGTAAGTAGATCCCGAAATTAGTCCCATTGAAATGAACATAGAAAGAAAGTTGGGTAAAATGAACGGGTGGAAATCGCGCTCTGATCACTCTGACAAATCTAAATTATGTTTCCTCTCTTTTCTTATCATCGAAGAGCGTCAATCTTTTCTTTGAAGAAACTCGGCCGAATTTAGGCAAGGCGAGAGGGGCGATTGTATCACGATGAGAATAACAACAAATTTTGTCTCGCATTTCGACAGGATATACAGAAACCGAGATATAAAACCGTCGCTCGACTGAGAAGTAGAATTCAATTAATTGTGTTTTCTATGTATGTGTACCTTGGTGGGTGTGTATGCTTGCCTATGTGTGAAACGTGTCCTTATACTCGTGTACAATCTGGAAAAGGAGATATATTTTTACTAATTCTGGGTAGAGTTCTGGAAAATATGTGTATAATAGGATGAAATGAAATCAATTTTCTTGATATCGAGATTTATTTTTTTAGCTCACGAGCCATTGTGGCGTTTCACAACGGAAATTGAAAGAGCATAGGAGTAAAAGAGATAGAACAATATGTAAATGGAACATTAATTATTTAAAATACTTAGAAAAGTGATAGGCATTAACTAAGAAATTTACCTACATTCCATCAGGAAATAATTATGAGTGAAAAGATATCAGATGTTTGGTGTGGTTGACTAAATTACTTATATTAAAATATGGGCGAAAATGGACAGAGAAGTAAAAATAGACATGCAAATTATAAGAATAAGGAAGAGTAATATTTGTATCGATGCATCCTAGAAGGAAAGGAATTTTGGCTAGAAGGCCGTCCTAATATTGTGGTAAAATTTCACAACCTTACATTTATTGAATATTTTCCTCGGTCACTAGTTGTTTTTTTTGGTTCATTATCTCAATATTGTGGTTCAATTATATTATAATTACTAGAGTAACGAAAGATTTCACACAAATAAATTAAATTAGAGAATATATTAAACGAATGATTAGAAGGAAACGGACACCAAATGAAATTTTGACAGCACCAAGTGAGGAAGAGTGATAATGAAAAAAATAGTAAGAACAAGGGCACAGATTTAGTTCAAGTAAAAGCAGAGGATGTCAGATGTATGAAAGAAAAGTGAAATTGTGCCAATTTATAAAGATAAAAACGAATTTCAAGTATTGGGTAACTGCGAAGGTATAAAATTGATATCTCATATAATCAGGCTACGAAAATGAGAAGGAGAGTAAATATAGACTGAATATAAACCATTGTGGATGATCAATTTTGTTTCATGTCTGAGGGAGGCAACTGATATAATTTTCATTGTATATGGAAAAAGATATGCAAAATCGGATGAGTTTTTAAATTGTATGAAAAGTTACTTCGGGAGGAAATATGGCTTTGAGGACTAAAAGAGGTATCCAAAAAATTACTCCTATTGGTAAAAGATATGTATGAGGATACGAATTGAAAGATAAACATTATTGACTTTAAATAGTTTTCCAGTTGAAGTAGCCCTCCATTAAGTTTCCTGCTTAAGTCCATATATACTATTTATGTACTCGTTATTGGCGAAATGTTAAAAAATATACAGCAAGAGTTATTCTTTCGAGAGTTGACTCGTTTTAAAGAAATGATGATAGGGATAAGTTGGAAATAAAGCATATATGTAGAAAATAAAAAGAAGATAGAGTAATCAAAATTAATAGGAAGAAAACTGAGTATTTATAGTTTATTCGGATGAAAAATAGTGGTATAATGTCACTCTCTAATGAAACCATCTAAAAGAATGGAAGCGTTAAAAGATCTGTGAGGATCATATGGAACTTCAATGGATCGCTACAGTCTGAAATAAATCATAAGATCCCAGCATGGGGGCAGAATTTCAAAAACTATTTCCGGTATAGTGTGTGAGAGTAGGATAAGTGCACCATTAAATTGTTGTTTTCATAACAGTATTAATACCCACAAGGACCTACAAATTGGAAAGTTCGCCAATAAATTAATTCCACAAAAAAAATAGGTAGATGTGGCGGAAATGAGGATTTTGATTTGTATGTGTAGCGTTATCAGGATAGACAAGATTGAAAATGAGAAAATAAAGGAAACGTGGAAAGTAACAATTGTGAAGGAAAATATAGATTGCTGTGGTCATGTAATGAGACGGAAGATCACTATTTCAGATAAAGAATTATGCTGATAATTTTCCCAAACAAAATAAAGATAAAAAAATGATGGAAAATAGGGAGATATTGCGTGGCAGTAAATTTGAGCCAGAAACGGTTAGTTGGCGATTAATCCGAGTACAGAAAGGAATAGAAGTGTTGAGTGTAGAACAGCAACCCCGCCTAAACATGAAAAAAGGTAGCAAAAAATTATTATCAGGATTATTTTAATCTTACATTTTAAAGAATGCGACTTTAATTAAAATATTATTATCCTCTGTATTAATAAACAAAATTTATATTCAGGTTCTCTATCTCCTCCGTTAGACACAGTCTTGCTTGATGTTCTGTAGATATAAAATTTTGTTTTAAAATTCGATGAAATGAGAGTTTAAGAAAAGCTGAGATCTATGAAAGAACTTATGTTCTCCCAACACTTTCACCCTTCAAGCTCGCCCTACTATCACATTCCATCCTGACTAAATGCATAAATTTAAATATTTAATTTAATATTCAATTAGTTGGCAAATTTAATCTCATAAAAAGTTTATTTAAATGAGAATTCACATTTTTCTTTCTTTCGTAGCACAAATTAGATGAAAAAGTAAAGTTTTGTAGAGTGGAGATGGATTATCGTTTCGGGAGTTTATCAATCATGTTTTCAATTTTAAGGTAATATTTAACGTAAGATTTCATTAATAATTTGAGACTTTAATTTTCTTCCTTAATCAAATTTGATTTTTTTTGCTACTTTGAATATTGATGTTTACTAAAAGTCATTATTTTACGAACTTATGGATTTGAATTTAGAATCTCTAATATTCTATGTAAATAAATTAGATTTTTTTAAATGCTGAATTAAAATATATTGATTATTATTTATACTTATATTAAAATGAAACCTTTATTTCGCCATTTTGAAGAATTAATCATTATTTATAGTATCAATTTTAAATTTTCTCTCGTCTTTTGGGGATATAATGAAATTATTTATTGATTTTAGTTTTAGTTTAAGGAAGTCTCTAATTAATTGGTATCGGTTGAAAATCATTTACTGATATCGTAATTTTTTGTACTATTACTTTAGTATATTTTGTTACCTAAGGTAGAATTTAATTAGAGAATTAGGAAAGACTGCTATCAGTAAATATAAAGAATTATTGAGGTATAATTTCCTCGATAAAGGTAATTTAAATAAGTTTTTAGTCTAAAGTTATTAAGAAAAATGGTTTTCACACGAATGTCGTCAATACTTCTTAAATAAAGAATCTATAAATTAAAAATTCTTTAGTATCACTTCTAGAATTGAAAACAAATATTTTGGCGGTTAAAAATTAATTGAGATAAATTTCAATACATCAAGTCTTATATAGTATATTGTCTGAGTGTATTTATCTACTTACATAATTCATGAATCTTATGAGTATGTATTTAGCATAGGTGAGCGTTATCGCGATAACGATATCGGGTTATCTGATATTTTTTTCCGCGTTATCGATTAATCGGTATCGTCGATACTTTTGCTTATCGCTCCCACCTATGGTATTTAACGTAAATAAATACGCCATACATTTATAAAAATATATATTCCTACTTTTCCCAGGTAAGGTGATACATTTTTTTCCGATTAAAACAAGAGATTACAGTCAATAGTAATCTTAGTTTACTATCTCAGATTACGAATATATAGCATCGTCCTTCATTCAAAAATAAAACAAACCAGCTAAGCCAACGGGCTATCTCTGAAGATCGCTTTCTATGGAGCGTTGAAATCCTCTCAAACTCATAAATCTTATTTATTCGAAGGTCTAAGAATTGGCGTGTTATAGGAGCGTTCGCCAAATACATTTTTGCACAGCTGAAACAAAAAGCGACCCAACCATAAATTAGGAAATGTGTCAGAGTAAATAGAAGCGAAGATGTGAGTTAACAGTAGCAGGTTTAAAACAAATTATTTTCAAGTTTTGTACCTCAGCTGAAATTACCTGGTTTGAGGCAATAATTCTTTCACTAAATCTGAGATTGACAGAAAAGTATTATTGAAATTGATAATTTTGCGTATGATCCTATAGCACAAAAAATACTTTTGCCTATGTGAATTATCCTTTTCTTAAATTGTATTTACCAATATTTTTTAGCCATTTATTCACTAATGACTCAAATCATTATAGCTTATCGTACAACATAGAAAGCTTTATTAAACTACTTTATTCAAAAATAATTTAAATTTTATGTTTATATATATATGGTATATGGATGATAGGCATCTATACCAACACGATGTATGCATAATAACGATAATCACACACACTTATCATATTCATATTAGGAAAAAAAAAAAAACTTCACAGGCCATGAGAATATGGCGGGTGCTGTTTACGGTGATCCTTTCTCCTCAACTTTTTGACTCGAAGGGCGCGTAAGAGGTGTTTGGATTTTATAAAAGCCGTCAGCAGGAAAGAGAAGCGCGAAAAAAAGGGATGCAAAAAATGAGCCAGACATAATGCGTCTCTTTTTGCGGCTTTGTGTTCACAGTGGGTAAACCCCTGACAATAAAGTGGCCTGATCCTTCTGAAATCCCCTGAGTTAGGCACAAGAAGTCTCGTTGGCTCATAAGCGACTGGATTAACAGTTGAAGATGTCTTAGGAATAGCATCAAATTCTGAAGCTATTTTGAATCCCAAAATTCTAAAGCAGATTTAAACGGAGCCAATATTGTTTAAAAAGCTATTTTTATTTTTTTTCACACCTTTCCATCATTACATAACTACATAGTTTCACACAGTTTTCTGAAACACACGTATCTACCTATTCACACGCAATCTGCTCGATATTGGGTATGAATATACACATTCGATTATACGTTACTAAACTCCGAAAAAAACTCGTTAACGAACATTACACTGGAAGGCTTGAGAAAAACTGCCGACCCTAGGCTGTTCTCAAGCATAGCTGACCAGGGGTACAGTCACATTGTCCTCTTCCGGCGGCGAGATCTCCTGGAGAGAATTCTTTTGAGGGTTTTACCAAATCCGCTGTCTGTCATCGTATCGCATTGCCATTGTTACCCCGCTTGGAACTTCTCATGTCACTCCCCTTTCAATCAGACCCTTTTTTTTATTCGAATCTTCTTCTCTTCATATTCAGCTACATCGCAGATTCGAAGCAAGGTTTACTAAGTTCAGAAAGCCGTTTTTTACGGGACCTTAATCACACACTTATGCTTTAGAAATGATGGAAAAAAGCTGGAGTAAAGAAATGGATTTTTTTGCGATTAAATATTTTTTATTCTAGTATTGTCCTAATTTATTGTGTGTAGGTGTATACATATACCTGTGGGGATGTTTGCACGTGATTTTTTGGTCAAATTATGCTCATGTTCCCCTACATTACAAATTCAAAGCACATGTGTTGAGTCACATCAAACACAAAGTAATTTTACAATCCAAGATCGGGGTTTTGTATAGTTACGCCGACCAAATGTGTTGTTCTCATTATTCGTCTCCCATAACATAAGTATCTATTTGAACTCATGCTATTTTTTAAAAATTTGTTTATAGGGTGGAATAACCTGCGTGAAAAATAAACTATAATTGTTCATAGGGCTTTCGTCTTATTCAGGAAGGCTTCATTCAGGAAATATAGGCAAACGTGGTTGGAATCATAGCTTTACTTTCTACTGTGCTTCATTATTATTCTTAGTCTCACACGAAGATTTTTTAGATTTTTGTACTTTTTTTATAGAGATATAAGTTTTAAAAGTTCAAGTTTAAGGGAGGTGAAACTCTCAGGGTAATTAATAGCTCTGTAATTTTTCATCTTTAACACACTCACTTAGTGTATTTGTGATTTTCGGAGAAATTCGAAAGTTTTACTTGTAAGGAAACGGTACTTTCGTTATAGATCATAAACATTTAAATTTAGGTTTCTATTGTCATAGTTTTGTGTGATCATCTTTTTAACATCAGATGTATACATATATTTCTCTCTGTCTCTCTCCTCTTCCCTTTCTCTTTTTTAAATTCCCCCTTCACGTATTTTATACCATCTACTCGAACTCATTCAAATACCCATTCAAAGAATCATAATTCAATTAAACGTGAATATACATCTTTGTAATCGCTTTTCCATTACCGGAAAGAGACGTAAAGTGTAAAACAAACGATTTAATTTGTCCTAATTAAAATTAAAATCTAGTTTCATTCATGAGTATTGAGATTTCTCTTCCAAAATCACGAAAATTAAACAATCAACGAAGAAGTAATTAGAAATCAGTTACATTTAAGAAAAAACTGGCAATCTTCCAAGATACAATTAGAAGCCACCTATTTTTTTCGGCTCAATGAAATCCAATAAAAAAATGGATACAACTAGAGGTGACCAACATTTTTCAGTTCGACTGAAATCCACTACAAAAATAATTCAATAGAAGCAAGCTACATTTATCAGTTAAACTAAAATCTACTAAAAATAATAAAATTCGAAGCAAGCTACTTTTTACAGTTCGATTAAAATATACCAAAATGTATACAATTAGAATCCACCTACATTTTGCAGTTCCTCTGAAATACACTAAATAATGGAAAAAAAATAGAAGTCAGTTACATTTAGCAGTTTCTCTGAAATCTACTAAAGAATGAAAATTTAGAAGCCATCTACATTTTTCAGTTTGACTGAATTCAATTTAAAAAAAAGAGATACATTAGAAGCCAACTTTATCTTTCAGTTACTTTGAAATCCTTTAAAAAATGGAAAAAAATTAAAAGCCCCCTAAATTTTTCAGATCGACTAAAGTTCACTAAAAAAATTATATTTACGACTAAGATGAATGACTCTATGCAATGTGAGAATTGAATGTTTATTTTTGGTACAATACAAGGTTCTTGCCTTTTCGCCTCATACTTATGCTGTAAGGAAGTATTACTTTTTATAATATATGGCAGTATATCTGTGCGCATAATGACTTACCTGTCTGTTGATAGTATACATGATGCATTTTAATTAATATATATCAGCTAGTTAACACACATCAAGTAGGGATTTAGCTTTTTTTCTAAGGCTAAAGGTACATATAGTTTCCGTGAATTAGAAATCAGCGTGTACAATATACTAGTTAGTATTAATTCAAATTTGCAAACTATATCTCAAATATATGATGATCTATCAGTCTATCTATTTAGACATATTGTGGCTACTACTAGAATGTATATTTTCAGCTTTAGCTATACTTTTTAATATTAATTATAAATATCATTATCTTATATATTTTATCAATACTATAAAGAAAGTGTGGATTTTCTATTAGCTACATATATATCTATTCTAAGCAAAGTTAATATTTACTTTCCGATTTTTGTCCTTCATCCGAAGTTTAGAAATAAAATCTTCCGCCAGGTTTATTTTTCAGTTTAATTTTCGTGGATCTTTTTTTTATTAGCTCAGATTTTCTAGGGGGTGTTTTTCGGGAATACATCTTTTTCTTAACTCTTTATTTTAGGATGGCAATTTTTTTAACAGTTTTAATTTTTAAAAAATCGCTTAGTTCAAGTGGATTTTCTATCTTATTGTATTTTTATTAAAAAATTTAAACAATGAAATGTTTGAAATTGAAAGCTATTATTTAAAGTTTTGGAGTTTTTATTAAATAAAAAGACATTGGCAAAGAAAGAGAATCAATGAATTTTCAAAATTATTCAAATTAAGGTTGTTTTTTTTATTAAAGTTCAGAAAAAATAAATATGAATATTAAATGTTTTGGAATTTAAAAAAAAATAAGTGCACATGGTCAAGTTCAGAGAATGCATTCAAATTAAGGCATGGTTGTACTTTTGTATTTTTCGTATATAAAAGGAAATTCAGATGAAAAAAAAGAGTTCTGATGATTTTTGCCGTATATTAAAAAAAAATTCGCATCAGTTTTTCTTGCCTTTAGGTTTAAAAAATAAGCATGGATCAGAAGAAAATAAATAGACCAAGTGAAAATTCTTAGGAGATACGTACTGGAAACCTTTTTAATTTTTTAGAGCAAAATTCCTTTGCTAGAACCAGATAGGTTGTAGACCAAAGCCTGAAAGTCTGCCTGCGAAGCGCAAGCTTCTCCTGTATCAGAATAATACTATGTTAGCTCGAACCGTCGAAATATTAAACTGTCATGCATTATCTATTTGCATTATATATATATATATATATATATATATATATATATATATATATATATATATATATATATATATATATATACATATATATATATATATATATATATATATATATATATATATATATATATATATATATACATATATATATATATATATATATATATATATATATATATATATATACATATATATATATATATATATATATATATATATAGAGAGAGAGAGAGAGAGAGAGAGAGAGAGAGAGAGAGAGAGATACATAAATAAGTTAGAGATGAAGCCAAGAATGAGACAGCCTATGGTTCTCATTTAATCAGCAATGATGTTTCGGGTATACTACCCACCTTCTGATTCTATAGATTACAGTTTGGTAATTAAAACTGAATACAAGCTATGGTTCCCAAAATGCGTCATTGTCATAAAAATTAAGGACATATTTCATAAATGATAAAAAATTAGGGCGGACTCACACTGAATAAATATAGTAATTAGGGTATTGAAGTAATGCTGGAAATTTATTATTGCTTAAACACAATAAAAACCTTTTGCGAAGAGCAAAGGCGGGAAACTAAAGAATTGAGTTTTTACATATGACGTCATAAAATTGTTAGGTTATTAACTTTGCAACTAGGAGGGGAAGGCGGTGAATTACGCCTGGTTTAATTGTTTTATGAAAAGTGACTCCAGGATTCGACGGAAGGTTGAGACTTTTGAATTCACTAAAATTCTACTTTATCTATTTCTCTATTTTACATTGAATAGAATAATCACGAATAGTGTACTTCTCTTTATATATATATATATATATATATATATATATATATATATATATATATATATATATATTGTATTCCATTGGATAGGGGAAAAAAAGGTCTCCTTCTAAATAGCGACAGTGATAATAGAGGCCAAAGTACAATGAGAATGGCGGTCGAAATGGTAAGAGCCGAAGAATGGAAAGAGCGGTGGGATCTCGACAACAGCGTCGTCATAGGAAAGAAATGGCTTCGAAGTAATCTGAGATGACGTTTCGGGCGTATCTACGCGTATCTTGTAGAGGCGTAACAAAGGTGGTCACGGGAAAGGATTGAGCCCCTGCAGATGCCACGGCATGTCTTAGCAACGTATTGTAAGGTTACGGGAGTACGCGCGTATGAATTTGAAAGAGTATGAGAAAAAGAGTGAGAGACCAAAACAAACAGAAAGACCTACTGATGCACCCTGTTCATGTAATAATTAAATGTTACATCGTAATTTTAGAAACTATTATAAAAGTTACGCTTCTTGTAGTGAACAACCTTTGCACACACCATGTCATACACTTTTCCATTTTACCCCTTAATAAATGTTACTGGATATCAGAAAATACGAAATAAAAATTATTGGTCTAATGATACTAGGGGCAAAATACTAGCCTCCCTGGGCATTAGATGGGCATCTTCTGCATTGTTGACCTCAAGTGAGACCTATTTCACTAATGTTCTGCCATAATATGTAAACATATTTATCGGATAAACCACATAATTTCTTTTTTATTCATTCGATTAGCTTTTGGTCTATGTAATTAATATCTATGTAATTTATAGACCCATCTTTATTTAGTAATCGGCTTAGTTATTTGCTTATTTATTCTCATAGATTTTACCTTCGCAACTATTCCTATCCTATATTTATTAGGATACGTGTTATATCTATGTTGCCAATCTCATGCTATGTATAATATTTTTGTCTTATGTAACATTCTTACCGAAAAACACTTGACGTTTGAGGCGGGAAAAAAGAGATGAACAAATTGTGAATTCTTTGTTGTAGGTGTATCTATAGCAGGTCGTGGGATATCAATTTCCCCAATTGTGAAACCTTACCAGTTGTTCTACAGTTACAATAGGGTTTTCTAATATTCTAATTTCTAAAAGTTCCTGATCAAATACCACTGATCTTTCTGAACGGGGTTCATCTTTGAGACTAACGTTATCCGAGCAAAATTTATGAAACTATCATTGACAGTGACTTAGACTAATTTTTCCTTCAGCGTATAGTTTACTCAAATTTTATGCTAACTTAACATTATTGCCTTTTCTAAACTTCCAAATTATAACCTTGCGAGTGTCTTCTTTTGACCTGTCCAGAATTTTCCTGATTTAACAATACGACACATTTATTTAACAATAATAATAAAAAAATATTAGCCCAAAAGATGATGACTAAGTTATGTCGAAAATTAACCCTAGAATAAGGCCATATTTAATCCGGTAGTATAAAATAAATGATTCTTGTGCATAGGTAATAAGGAAATAAATTTACCTTTTTATTTTTCTTATATTTTAACATCCTAGTTTTCATTATTTTTGAGAAAAGAGTATTTAAAATCGTTCCAAATGGGTTGAAGACAGACAACATATGTAGTAAGGCATATCAATGCATGTTTTATTAATTCCTGGTTTCCGTACTGCTCTTAGAACTAAGATATGAGATTAAAAAAATGGTTTTCTTAGTTTCCGAAGGGCATGGAATCTTTTTTATATTCATTAACTTCGGGAAATAATTGATCAAAATCCTACATATGATCATATATACTAGTAACTTCTGAAACCTCTTTATTCAGCTATCTGTTTTCACACAAGTGTTTGTATTATTCTGTTGGTTCGACTTGTGTAATGAATTTGTATGTTTCTGATTGCGGCATTTTTAAATAAGTCGAATTTAACTTAGAGACCATGTCATTACATTCTTTCTTTCTTTTAAACATTTTTTTTATACAGATTGGCAACTAGGCAGGCAATACGTTTAGTCTCAGTTTTCATAAGGGCGGTAATTATCAAATCGTCCCGAGGAACTTTACCATTTTTCATACTCTTAAGTTGATGCAATATTACGTCCCTCTTTACAGGTTTCGGCTTCTCATATATTGATAATTTGTTATTCCCCTCAATTGTTGTCATTATCATCATAATACTCGTATATACCTTTTAGGAATTTCCATATTTTTTTAATGTATATTGTGTATTTGCTATTTCATTCGCAATTTTATACCTTAGTGTTTTACTTACTCGTTTTCAAATATTAGGTGTTGTTTTATCTATTTTATTGATCTGTTGTTTACAATGGATATTATGTTAGATTTGTATTATTTATTCCATATTTTTCGAAGAATTGTTTTGTAATGAGTTCAATACTCTTAATTCTTATCCCATTTTTGCATAACACAAAGATGTTCAACTAGACATAAACAAAGAAGAAGCTCCATTCCTTGTCAAATACGGATCACTCTGACAAGGCTCCGGTGCGGCCACCAGCCTAAACTAAACATACAAATATCGCACTGCCTTGACCGATACAGACATCAGCCCCTCCTCTCACCGAGAAACGGAGAGGATTTACCAAATATACAGAACATGCCCGACATTTGCACACATAGGACAAAATCTACAGATGGACAGAATGGTAGCCCGTCGATGTAGCTAGCCTAGCGGCACGACCATACGCAGGTACAAAGTAAGTGAATGTAGAATTTTTCTAGTATCCGCACCTTTTCTTGTGTTAGATGAATTTAATTCGTTATTGAGTGCCAAAGATGCACATTGTACAATAATTTCTATTGCACTCTGATAGAGATATAATTCATCTGTCGTAATAAAATCGTTAAGAAGACTTCCAAATAATTTAATAATGCAATATTTTTATAGCATAATCTCGCTGTAAAGATTAATGCATATGCGTTTGCGCCAAGGCAATTAAAAGCGATAATTGCTATTCATAGCTGTCTCTTAATCTAAATCCGTTATCACCCTTCTCTGATTTCCTTTCATGCTAATTTCAGGCTTCTCAATATTGTCGGGTTTCCGTAAGGGAAGCTGCAGACGCATTATCTGACTATCAGCGCCCATTCTCTTTTAAATCTTCTAATTGAATGGAATGTAGAGGATCAAAGCTGGAATGAGCCTAAATTGGCCAGTGGTATAACGGCTTTCTATAACTAAATCTATTTCTAAATTATCTCCGAATCAGATCATTTGAGATAAAGTCCACCATTATTTGCATATATTGTATATTTGATATGTGAAGAAATTTAATGATTTAGCAATTAGATACTATGCCTTCTACTGTTTTTTTAATTCTTTATCCAACGAATTTATGGATAGAATTTTATAATTTGATATTTTTTAGACCAAGATGCAGCATTTGAAGTAAAATGCAAGCTACTCGAGTACTTATGTCTTTGATACCTAAAAGATTGGTATTTTCTCTCAATAAAGCGGTTTACTCTTTATATTAAAGGTTGTTAGCGATTTCTTGATATTCGAATTACAGTCATAAAAAAACATTAAATATCCATAGTTATAATTTAACAACTTTATTTGAAAGTTAATGTAGGATTTAACTTTTAGAGCCATTGAAATTAATTAGTTTTGAGTGTTTTCTGAACAAGGTTTGTGTAAAAAGAGGAAACAATTCTATTCATTGTGCTAGTTTGGGGGACTTTTTGTGCATTGCTTTATAGAGTTAATATCAGGCTAATTATTTGGTTAATTAAGTGGTTAGATAGGACTTTGCTGCTGAGATTCTGCCGTATTTATGAAACGCAACAGAAATTTCATTTCCATCAATTCACAATCGTCTTATGAACATATTTCCTTGAAAACATTGACAAACATCCTTCCTTAAATTGACGAGATTAATACACTTAACTTTGTCTGCTCTTCCACTGTCTGACAAAGCTAATTTTAAAAACAATTATTGGTCAAATCTCACTGGTAGGATGGTAGTACGTATGAATGAATATGTTTCACACGGTTAAATAAGAAAAAAAAAGTGAAATAGATATAATTATTAATATAATAATAGTCATTCCATTCCCCAAGATGAAAGAAATGAGTCAAAAATTTTAACTAGCTAACCATGTAGAACTAAAATTATATTAAACTAAAGAAAAATAATTTAGAATTCCTAAGTAGGGCTGCAAATTTTGAGCACCCGTCATTTATTTAATTAGAACGTTGAAAAGATCGACACACACTAATAGCACAGTATTCCACTGTATAGCACAATATACCATAGCAGATCAGAGAATAGTATATTATAGAATATTATTGCATATCAAGGTATAGTATAACATAGTATATTATAACATAGAATAGCATAGCATAGCACAGAATAGTATAGCATAGCATAGTCTAGCCTAGCCTAAAATAGTACAGTATAGCCACATACTTTAGCCTAGCATAGTAGAGAATAGCCTAGCTTAGCCTAGCGTAGTATTGTCTATCATAGCATAGCCTAGTATAGCCTAGAATAACCTAGCCTACACTTGCCTAGTATAGCATAACATATCATAGCCAAGCATAGCATAGTATAACCTACCCTGTTTTAGCCTAGTATAGCCAAGCCTAGCCAAACATAGGATAGCCGAGCGTAAAATAGAATAGCTTAGCTGTGCTGGGGCTAACCTAGCCTAGCTTAGTATAATCTAGCTAGCCTAGTATAACATAACACAGTATAGCCTACTTTATTCTACTTTATCTTAGTATAGCTCATCCTATAGTATCCTAGTATAGCCTAGCCTAGCTTAGTAGACCCTAGTCTAACGTATCATATTATAGTAAAGCCTAGCTTAGCCTAACCTAGTATAGCCTTGCCTAGCGTAGCATTGCCTATTGTAGGCTAGCTTACTAGAGCCTAGCCTAGCCTAACCAGGTATGGA
This sequence comes from Ceratothoa steindachneri, assembly GCA_963969495.1. Lineage (NCBI taxonomy): Eukaryota > Metazoa > Arthropoda > Malacostraca > Isopoda > Cymothoidae > Ceratothoa > Ceratothoa steindachneri. The sequence goes on from OZ018332.1 coordinate 94,592,805, forward strand.
TTAGCATTGTATGCCAGAGCCTAGTGTCACCTAAAGTAGCCTAGCCTAGGTATATCCAAGCTAGAATAGACTACTATAGTCTAGCCAAAATATCCTTGCATACGATAGCCTAGCCTAGCATAGCGTAATATAGGCTAGCTTGGTATAGCCTATCCTAGCATAAACAAACCGAACATAATATATCCAAGCGTATCATAGTATAGCCTAGCCTAATATATTCTAGACTATTATAGCATATCATAACCTAGACTAGAATAACTTTGCATAGCTTAGCCTATTATATACTTGGTTAGCAAGCCTATCGTAGCCTAACATAGTATTACCTAGTATAGCCTAACATAGCCTAGTAGAGCATTCTCCTCCCTAGCCTATTATACTTTAGCCTACCCTTGCATAGCATTGTATACCCCTGTCTAGCTTAGGATAGTTTAGCATAGCTTAGCCTAGCCTAGCATAGTAATACGTAGCTTAGAATTAACTATCCTAGACAAGTCTAGCCTATACTATCCTATTATGCCCTAGTCAAGCATTGCTTAGTATTGTCTAGCCTAACATACTATATGCTATCATAGCATAAATTAGCATAGTATATCTTACCCTTGTACATTATATTTAGCATAGCTTAGCATAGTATAGCCTAGCCTATAATAATCTAGCATAGTATAACCTATTCTAGGCTCTCCTAGAAGATTATTTAATATTATAGCCTAGTCTAGTCTAGTAGAGTATCGGCCGAATAGTTATGATGTTATTGCCAAAACAAAATAATTATTGGGCTAACCTTGGGAAGACTTTGGGAATTATATCATTCGAAAAATAATGTAAAAGAACATAGGGTTTTAAATTTAGCTAGAATTGGCCTAATAGATATTATGTTATTGACAAAACAAAATAATTTCCGTGCTAATCTTGAGGGGACTTTAACAATTATAGCATTCGAAAGAGAATGCAAAACAACATAAGCCTTTCAGATTTCGTTAGAATTGATCTAATAGTTATGATGTTATTTCAAAAACAAAAAAAGCAAAACGGCGACCGACTGACCGACATAGTGAGATGTAGTGGCTCGCGTCTAGACTCGCACGCGACTAAAAATTGCTTCTATATGATCTTTCTCTCTCTCTTTCGCTCTCTCTCTCTCTATGCTTCTATCTCTCGCTCTTTATGTTCCTTTATGTTTTATTATCTCTCTCTTAATGTTGTTTAGAATCGCTATGTTTCTCTCTCTCTTTCTTTATTTTACTTTTTCTCCCTTCTTTTCTTTCTCTCTCTCTTTATACTTTTCTCTCTCTTTCTTTTTTAGTTTTCTCTTTATGTTTGCCTCAACATATATATATATATATATATATATATATATATATATATATATATATATATATATGCGGTTAAGGTAATGGCAAAATTAGACAACTGCTCTGCTTCAGGTCCAGCAGGTGATCCTATCCTCCTTGAACTGGAAGACAACAGTTAGGGATGGATGGGTCATCCCTAAGTGTTGTCTTCCAGTTCAAGGAGGATAGGATCACCTGCTGGACCTGAAGCAGAGCAGTTGTCTAATTTTGCCATTACCTTAACCGCACCAATTTGTCTTGGATATTTTTCCATATATATATATATATATATATATATGTATATATGTTTGTTTCCCTCTCCCTCTTTATGTTTTTTTTCTCTCGCTTTATGTTTCCTCTATCTTTCCCTCTTTTTATCTGTTCTCTCTCTCTCTTTAGGTTTCTCTTTATCTTTCAATATTTATCTTTCTCTCTCTATCTCTCTCTTTATGTATACTCTTTCTATCTATCCTTATGTCTTTCTCTCACTCTCTCTTGTAGCATTTAGTCTCTATCCGTTTTTTTCCGTTTATTTAATTTTCCGTACCTCTAGTGCAGAATTCTAGCTCTTATTCTAGCATTTATTTCTATCCTTTCCCTTTAATTTCCATGTAATTCTAACGCAGATTTCTTGAACTTTTGATTTGGGATTTTTCTATAATTCTATAATTCTAGCGGATATGTTTACGCCTTATTCTAATTAAATTTTCTTGCATTACGGGAATAAACTTATACATAATTCTAGCCTGATTTCTAGCAAAGATCTTAGCTAATATTTATGATTCTATCGCTCATTTCTTCATCTGACTTTAGTTCGGATTTTTTTTTTGTGTTTTCCAATAAGTTTATGTAATTCTAACGTATTATTTTGGCACTAGGTTTATGTAATTCTATGTTATATTTTTAGCGTTCAATTTTAGTCTTGTTTTCATTATTTTCATAAAAAAAATATAATTCTTGGGTTAATTTTAGGTAATGACATAGTTCACAATCTTTGCATTTTTCCTTAATTTATATGTGATTCTATCGCAGAATTCTACCATTCTTTCTAATTCTGATTTCTTTGTTTTTATTAAAGTTCTATGATTAAATTTGCACTGATTAATCGAACTGATTCTAACTTTGATTATCTTAATCTGTAAGCAAACTTTGCGCACAATGCTAGAACTGATTCTTGCTATCCTTTCATGCGTTTTCCTATATCTTTTATATAATTGTAGCGCTGAGTTCTAGCACTCATTTTAACCTATATTTCTTGCGTTTTCCTATAAATTGTGTAATTATTTCAAAAGATTTGTATTAGTAATTCTAGCATGGGTTTCGTGCCTTTTCCTTTAATTAGTACCCAATGCACACTCTGATATCTTGAACTGATTCTTAGCTCTGATATCTTGCCTTTTCTAATAGCTTCTATATAACACTAGGATTAAATTCTAGCAATGTAACTGTAGCTCCGTTTTGGCAGCCTTTTCTAAAATTTAGAGTTAATTCTATATAACAATAGCGCTATATTCTAGCACTATTCTAGCTCTAATTTCTTACGTTATCTTATAATTTAAATGAACTCTAGCGCGGAATTCAAACAGATTCAACGCTAATTTCCTCCGTTTTCCAATATTTTTCAATACTAGCGCAGAATTCAAACACTTTTTCTAGATCTGTTTTCTTAATTCCTTCTAGGTTATTCCAGAATTCAATTCCAGCATTGCTTCTTCCTCAGAATTCTTTCGTTTTGGTATAATTTTATGTACTTATAGTGCATATTTCTCGCATTAATTCTATGTCCGTTTTCTTGCATTTTTCTATAATTTCTGGACGTCGTAAAGATCCGTAACCCCAGTGTACCCATGTAAAGAGTAGCTACCCCACATATTAGCTTGTAAAGAACAGCAACCCCTTTACTGAGCTCTTGAATAAAATCTTCAAACATATACCTTCAATCAATCAAGGATAGTGAAATAACAAAGTAATGGAGCATCTTTATGAAAAACATTTCCAGATTAAAAAAGTGAACATGTAACAATAAAACGTTCAATTTAATTATATTGATCAGCAATAACTTTTCAGAATGTGTGAAACGTGTCATGTTTATTTCTTTCCCTCCACATAAATTCTTGAATATATGAATGTAAAAATTCCATTTTGCAACCTTTCATGCTCCTGCTAGCTGATTTATGCCTTTCCCAATAGCTTTAAATTGATTGTGTATGCACACTTGTATGTGGCTCTACAAAACATAGAGAATGGTTGACTGTGTCGTGCTCAAGACCGAGGTCTCGTTGAATATTCGAATATGCATTCCACTGGTTATTATGAATAACTGCTACAGGCCTGACCACCTTTTTTATCATAGATATAGGGTCATAGCACTAAGAGCTTCTACAGTCTGAATATAACCTAAATAAGGCACTCTACTTATATCCACAAGACCAAGACCCCATATGTGTTCATTTAGTGGATCTGCCATTTAGTATTTAGGATTATGGAAAAAAACATGATTCGTCAATTTGAAAAATCACTCATGCACCACCAAGCTTATTGGGATGTTTATCGAAGTAATCTATGCCATTTCAAGGTAAAGAAAATGTCTACTACTTTTACTCTTGAAAGATTTATGAAATTTACAGTCTGAGTAACACATATATCTTCATACCAATATCATATTGTTGTATCCATTTAGGAAGCAACAATCTTGATCCCTACGAATCGAGGAGGTTTGTTTGTATTTTGCACAGACGTTTTGTTGACATTTCCATGGCTTCAATCTTGTATCGATGAAAATGCTATCTAGTTCAATGCAGTCTTACACTCTCATTACTTAATTTCATTCCTCAATAATCCAGGCTGCTTCATCCAATTTATAACTTCCTTGTATGCATAATTGCATTTTATAAACTCATAAAGCATAAAAATGACATGTGTCAATAAAAAACTACTTTTAATTACCTTCTTCCATAAAATAATAATGAATATGAAAAATATACCGCATTACTAATAGGATAAGCTAAAAAAAACGAAACTCACCAAATAACGTCGCCTACCTTTGTTTCCTTCAAGTATTAGTGCATATATCATTTCAGAAAATTGTGTTGGCATCGGTGTAATTAAATTCACTAAAACTGTTATTTTAGTTAATAAATTTATCATTATGTAATCAAAAATAAAAAAGCTCGATCAGAAAATACGAAAAACTAGTTGCTGCGAATAACCCCCCAAAATATATATATTTCGCGAGTCCCTCCTACTAAAAGTCGTATTTGCACTTGAGTATCCCCTTCCATTTAATATTGAGAGAGATTATATTTATTCATTATTAATGTTTGAATTATTTGGTTGGAATGGATGTCTAAAGTACAAAATTAAGAGGTTAATGCAATACAAACGCAGCATCGTATAGTGATAATTTGATATATTATTATTTGATGTGAGATGAGTCTTTGGGTTATATTTAGTGATAAATAAAATAGCAAGGACATTTCCCATTACAAAAAATTAAATTAGGTAAAAGTTTTTAAGTTATTGAGGGATTTCAAGCAGTAGTGTGGAAACATTTTGAAACATTTGTTTCAAATCAGGGTTGCCAACTTTCCCCGATTTTTTATTTTTTCCATCTTAATTAACTTTAGATACTTATTTAATTTTAATCAGCGATATAAAAAAAGTATTCGCATTAAAATTTTGGTAATTTTTTCTATAATTAATTTTCCAACCTAAATTTTTACGAGAAATATTATTACTTGGCAGTACAGCACAGCAAAGCCATGCGTTAGTCATACAAAACTATTCGTATATTTCTCAAACATAAATAATTATATCATAGTAGACTTACTTTTGTCAAAAACATTTTGAAAAATGTGACTCGACTAATTTAGGCGATTGTTTGTAGCCCACGTTAAGCTTTATTACAAGCGCCTACAACTGTGTATTTAATCCTAACTCACTCTATTCTATTATTTATTGTTTAAAATCTCTTTTATATCTTAAATCTTTCCACTACTACATTTACCATTAACTGAAATTTAACAAGTTGTTGGAGATAGTGCCTAAAAATGGCTTTGAATTTACTGTTTTTAATAAAATATTATTTAAAAAGAATAATATAATCAATCTTGTTTTCAATCTCACTACGCTTTTTTTTAAGACATCAGCTTGAAACTCTAAGGAAGACATTGAGTTGATGTAATTACAAACAATCCGCTTTTTCGGTCTTCTCTTTAGAACTCAATAATGGGTGGGGAAATAATTCCTCAACAATCTCCGACAATCTTCTTTTTGCGAACTTTTGATTAATTTGTTTTCTCACTTTTTCAAATGGTGGCAAAGTTATTTTTTTGCCATCAATTAAACTAGTAAAGTTGATAAATGAATATTGACGAGGAGAAAATAGTTCAATTAAATGAATTACACGCATCTTTGCTATATGGGATTATTCTAAAGGATGCAATTCAATTGCTCTCAGATCCATATAGTTTTGTTCAGTTTTTTGGTAAGTATAATTTGAAATGTTTTGGAGAAATTTTCTAACCATTATAAGGATGGTAAAAACGTTTATAGAAGTGTAAACCACCAAATTGCCTAGAGGTAAACAGGAATAATTTAAATTGATTACCACCTGTTTCCAGATCCATCATCTTAAATTATTGAGGTATGCACAAATATTAGACTCGATTACACAAGTTTTGTTATGCTATGCTGAACTGTAGCATTTGATGCAAAATATTCGACAAAACATCAAAGTTATCTTAAATATTTATAAAATGACATGAAATATTTAATCCTTCTTTAAGTATCTTCTTTGGTTCTGTTAAAATCTTGCCTTGTTAGGAATCCGGTTTGACCCTTTGTTATATAAGTGTTCTCGAAGGAAATTTATTTCTCGATCGCTTCAACTTTTACTCTTTAAATGGAGATAACTAATGGCAAAGTCGCCCGGGAGGATGCCTGAAACGTGCAGTTGTGAATAGGTATGTGGAGGAAATGATTTTGAGGTTACTTGGAAGGTAAGTGTAAGAAAGGTTAGTGGAGGGGTTTGCAAAAAAGATAACACAAATATTTTGGCTCGTAGCTTTAATAATAATAAGTAAAAATTGCCTCTATCTTGCGTTTTAGTCGAATTAAGAAAAATTGGAATAAAAGGACATGTTTATTTGACCTTGCATTGATGAGATATATATCATGAAAAATTGAATTACATGGAGTTACCGGGTAATTATTGAAAAATCAGGGTTTAATCTGTTTAGCAGTAGCAAATAACGTGCTATACATTAAAATGCAACTATAAATGAAGTCAATCTATACAAGATATTAAATTTATGTAAGAATTTGAATATTTTCTAAATTTAAAATAACTAAAAAGGACAAGGGATCAAAATTCATTCCAAAATATAAACTGCTCTCTTCTTAAGATAAATATATAAAAAATTGGGAGACATCTCGATCTATAATAAAGGGACACAGGATGCTGACCACCAAAATGGTAAGGGGGTAAGAAGGACTTTTTTCGTGATCCAAGTAGCACGCTTGATCACTTCAAACCGACCTAAAAAAAACGCGCTCAGAGGAAGCTCGTAGTAGTATTCAAGGATTAAGAAAAAGACGTACATACCTCCCTTCCAAACATCTCATCTTCCAGCACTAGCAGCACCGTAGAGTTGCTAGTGAGAGGAGATACTATTCCAACTAAATATATTAACTTTCATCGCCAATAAACATCAAGGAAACTACTGGTTGGGTATGAGAGGGGGCGAATAATGCCTTTCAGGGCCTTGTGATATCCGATTATGATTCATCTTGATCTAATCATTTTCGTTTTCACTCAGCATCTCAGCAAAACATGTAAGACAATTCACACTAATCTAAACGAGATAATTCAATTTGTATCTTCACTTATTATTTACTCAAATTTACTTAAATACTCGTATCTGCCTTTTTTCGACTCTTGTAAAATTTTGGGAGTGAATTATTCGAATGAAATAATCACTTTTAATAAGGTATTTAACTTTAAATTTAATACAAATATTATTTGTCCTATTGGGGGGGTGGTTTTGGGAATAGGGGGAGCTTCTGAATTTATTTGAAAATATAATCGATAATGCTGATACGTTAGTGAAACTAAATGGATAAAAACTTGAAAAAAATCCATAATATTCTAAATCTATTTCACACTTAACGTTGGGTGCTGAAATTTATTATTGCTCGAGGTGTAGGTGAATTAATTCATAGGCTTATTACAGATAACTGTATCTATCGTGGGTGAGGTAGAATCTGGTAAAAGGTGCAGAGAAGTTATTTATCCTCCATCCCCCATTGAGTAACATCTTCGAATCAACTTTTCGTTACCTCAAGAAAACAAAGTTTTTCATTTAATAAAATACTTGATATTAAATATATTTTATAAGTTAACTCTAAATGTCCGTGTGTTTTTCTAAGCCAATTAACAGAGGATGAGAAATCCTCAACCATTATTTTGAAAAATCTCTACTCTGGCTCACGAACTTTCTGCACTCAAAGTAGTTTCTTATTTCGCATACTAGGGCCATAGACACCTCATACTTTTTCACATCTCCTAACTCCATTATTTTATTTACAAATTTATTCATAACCATTTATAGTGATGCTTCCCTCCGTTTTGGTTTCTTTCATTCAAATTTAATAATAGGTGTGCAAATTCTAATCAGTAGGATAACCCCACTCTGACTTTTTCCTATCTCTCATTGCAAACGCAATACCATCTTGTAATAAGACACGGAACTTGTCTCGCCTGAGTATTGATCATTTCTTCCAAAAATTAAAAAAAACCGCGTAATTTTTCATCAATATCAAAGCCTCTATGAAGCTGAAACTGATCAACAAAATTTAACCCGCCTCATTTGGATATTAGAAACAAACCATTATCTATAACATTAAGGAAAACTAATACATTTGAGACAAAACAAAAATAGCCTAAAATTAATATAAATATAAACAAAACAAAATATAACTTAGAAGATGAGTACACAAAAACTAATATTTACCCTAGATTGTTAACCAAAGTAACCTCTTTTAGAACAAAAAGGACTTGCATAAGAACACAATGAATCACAAAATTAATAATCCATTGCCAAGGGCGGAGAGGTGTAAAGTTTGTGAAGAAAAAAATAAGCACAATGGGAGCAGGTGATTAGCTAGACAAAATTAAAATAATGAAAAATAGTTGCAAAATAAGACATACTCGTATATCATTAACTCATCCCAGCATCAGACAAACAGGTGGAATAAGGGCACTATATTTAAATTAACTCTTAGAAAAGGTGTAAGTGAAAGGGCTGTGTGGAAGGTTAAAAATAAAGCAGCTGTTTCGAGAGGATTATTTACAGAGCTATTGCAAAAGTCTGCAATATATATATATATATATATATATATATATATATATATATATATATATATATATATATATATATATATAATGAATAAGCATTTTATTTAGTGGTAATTCTTCAAACTTTAAACTTTTCAATAATTTCTACACCTATTAAAGAGATCATATGCTTGTCTGTCTTTCTGATATATTCTCTCTCTGTTTGTACATATGACAGTGTCCGTCTATTGATTACGTCTCTTGTTTTCTTTAAGAGTGTCATTTTTTAGGTCTGCCCAACAGATCTGAACTATTTTATCTTATTTCATATTTTACTCGCTATTATAACTCTCTGAAAGTCTAGTACTGGCTGTCTCTCTGTCTGCCTCTAGCTATATGTATGCATCTGTCCAGATACTTGTCTTTTACCTCGTCTGTTCAGTTATAATTCTACTCTTCAGCTTTTGTGATGGAGTTCGGTTTTCTTGTTTAAAACGGCGGAACAAAGGATTTAGTTCATTTATTTTGGTTGGAAACCAGTTCTGGGAAGTTATTTTGCCTAACCCTGAATTCGGGTTGTGAAGTTAATGCTCCATTACTCGTTGTGTTCGACGATGAGAGAATTAAAGTTAGACAAAGCTACGCTAGAGGCAAACATTTATAACAGATCAAAAAAGAGCTAAACTTTTAACTGATGGGAAGTACTGATTCTCATTTGGTTCTTGAGTATTATACCTCCTTGTTCATACACCAAAGTGACTATTGTCCTTTGCCATTTATCTTTTCTTTCTTTTATATCCTTATTCGCTTAAATTTTCACTTAAAGACAAAACCTATATTCGTGCAAAATGGTGTAAAAGGTTAAAATAATACCAAAAATAATCGAAGGTAGAAGATTCCAAAAAATGATCTAATTATTACTTAATCCTGTTGCCACGAAAATGCCACTGACTTATAAATTTAAAGTTATTACTACTGCATAAATGAGTCGGCCAAAACAAAAACTTGTTTTTATTCCTAATTCTTGGAAGGCAAACGTTTGATTAAGACTGATGTTAAAAGTTGACTGGATAAAGTATTAAAATTGGAATTATATATATATATATATATATATATATATATATATATATATATATATATATATATATATGTGTGTGTGTGTGTATTTGTGAGAAAGTAATGGTAAACCACAATACTTGAATCAAGATTTTTTGTAACCAACGTTCTAGTATTGGCAAAGCTATAATTGCAATTTTCAACTAAGTAATGAAAACCCAAGCAAGGAACCCAGTATATATAAGGCGAACAAAAAACTAAATAAAATGAAAATGTAGGAAACAATCTGGAAAGTTACTAATCTCCGAGAGCAATTGCTTCCTGGGGTTTGTAAATACGATTGGCGACTTGATTCGAAATATATTTGTTGAATTTGTATTGTCCTCCAGATTGAAATTATCAACTTTGTTAAAAATGATAGATTCCGCAATTATCCTCTCAATATAATTGTTTGATTTATAAATTATTTTTGATTAGTGAAAGTGATTCGATGGTCGTACATTTTACATGTGCGTAAAGAAACTTGAAGAGTTTGTACACCTTCTCATATCGGTTTGATGCTTTTTTATCTTCTTATTAAAGTGGCTCGATTCTCCAATGTATGCTAAATTGCAATTATGGCATAGTATACTGTATACCCCAGCGTAGTGATTGATTGGACGCAGTCTAGTCAAGGATTTTCGTATACTATTAGAATATTTAAATGTGATATTTATGTCATTTCCGTTCGCATATGATTTTAAAGGGGCCAAAGCTGGAGCATAGGGAAACTAATAAACATTTTAAAATTGTTCCTTCGCGGTGTGGAGATGGCATAGAAGTTTTTTCGTGCTTTCAAATCGCATCTGATTATGAAGTGAATTGGGAATTTTAGTTTGATGAAATTGCAGATAATGTGGTTATTTTCATCCTGAAGGAAGATTGAGTGGCATGTTCTATAGGTTCGAAGAAAAAGGGAAGACAGAACAGATATCTTAAGAGATTTGTCATGTAATGAGAAGAAATGTATGTAAGCATTTAAATTTGTAAGCTTTCGATAGACTGAGAACTGAATATGATTATTTAAACGGTGAAGTTTTGCGTCTAGAAAAGGTAAAGAGTTGTTCTGTTCCCATTTAATTCAAATTTTATCGAATGGTGTAACGAATTCAGGTTGTTGAAAAATTCATTGAAATTGTTGTTGTCTATGGGCCATGCCGACAGGATGTCGTCTACATATCGGAACCAGATAAGGGGCTGGGAATGGATTCTAGAGAGGAGGCTCATTTCATAGTTCTTCATAAATAGATTGCACAGGATGGGGAATAGGGGGGTTATCCATAATTAGGCCAAATTTTTTACAAAAAAGCCTATCTTCAATTGAAAATAAATTATCAGTTACACATAAGCGAACTAATTTAATAATTTTAGGGATTCATAAGGGTAAGTTAATATCTAGATTGGAAAGAATTCGCGATAAAACATCAAGCGCTTCATCGACCGGGACTTTCGTCAACAAACTATTTACGTCAAAGCTTAACAGTTTTTTCTCATTGAGGTCAAGATTTTTTATTTTGGAAATAAGGTCCGATGAGTGGATAATATATGAGTAAGAAATTTTACCCACCGCATTTGAGAAAATTCCAGCCAGCCATTTGGATAGCTTATAACTACGAGAGACGGTCAATAAGTTTTGCAAATCGGTACGGCAAAACAGAGGAAAGGGGATGGATGTTTGTGGGGGTGTTAGGACAAGTTATCACAAGTCAGGAACTGCAGCCGCACACTCCTGCCTTGTCTATTTAAGAAGCAGTAGCTGATCGCAGATCATCAGTCACAAATTATTCAACAATGGAGAAGGTTGAGCACGGCGCAGTGATAAAACTTTTGCCCAAGAAATGTAGGAATGCCAAAGAGATCCATGAACGCATGGTTGCAGTGTACACCGACGCCGCCCCTTTTTATGCAACCACTGCTCGCTGGAATAGGGAGTTCCGACATTGTCGTGAGTCCCTTAAAGATGACCCCCGTCCAGGACGCCCGTCAGACGTGACCAATGACGACAATGTGGCCCGTGTGGAGAGGATCATCCATCCTCGAAAATCGGCAAGTGAAGGTCGAAGAAATCTTCGACCTTGGAATATCACATGGAAGTGTTATCAACATCATCCACGACAATTTGGCGATGACCAAGGTCTGTGCCCGTTGGGTTCCTAGAAACCTTACGCACCATGATCGACTTTAACGTCGTCAAAGTCCACAAGGCCAGAATTGCACAAGCTGCCTTGCGCGAGTGTGGATTTGAGGAGCTCAACCATTCCCCCTACAGTCCAGATCTGGCCCCTAACGACTACTTTTTCTTCCGCTAGCTCAAGGCTGCACTTAGTGGAGGCCGGTTTGGGGACGATAAAGATGTACAGCTCGCTGTCCAGGAGTGGATTGAACAGCAGTCGGGAGATTTTTGGTTGTCGGGAATTCGAAGCCTCAGGGACAAGTGGTGCAAGTGCATTGAAGTCAAGGGTAGTTATATTGAAAAATAATAAAACACTTTCCCTCATATCTCGTTTCCTTATATCGGAATTGCAAAACTTATTGACCGCCCCTCGTATGTGAGCCAATGCAAGAGATAATTGGGCTTAATGGGATACCTTCTTTGTGGGTTTTTGGTAGCCTGTAGATATAAGGAAGAGAGGGGTTGAATGTTTTAAATTTCTTGGTTAATTCAGATTTGGAACCTAAGATTTTTCGGATGGCGTCAGTAAATGATTTCGTCTTGTTGTTCAGAGGATTAGGACTTAAAATTTCATAGATAGTATTGTCACTTAGGAAGTTCTTTAAGTTTGGCGAATATTGAGTTTTATCCATCACGATAATTTTGTTGGTTTTATCGGATTTGGTTATCATTATGTTTTTGTCTTTATGTGAAATTTTCAAAGCGTTAAGTAACCTTTTTGATATGTCGTAGGGTGACCGTGAAGAGGGCACGCTAGAAAATTGGGATACAGATCCCAGTGCCAGGATTAAATAAACAAAATCGAGTGCGGTTGTCCTAAATAATCAATTCCTAGAGGTTCTGGGATTAGAGAAGCTGATGATAGGAAAAAATTACTTTACTATATAAAAAACGAACACTTTCTATTATTCGATCTTAGATGGAAGCTGCTTAATAATATATCTTGAGAAGAAATGGTAAAATCGTCGATCATATTAATGAGGATTTCTTATGCATATTACAGTGAATTGTAATAAACACTCAACCTTTGATGTAAATAGACAGATGATATGTCTTAAATACATATTTTATTGCATTCGACTTTCTCCTTTGTTTGAGCATCTAAAGCTCACCGGTGAGGAAGCCCTGAGGCGAAATTTGACCCGTGGTTGAGGTTTTACGAGTATATCCCCATTTCTGATTAATCTACTTCTTACGCATAACACATAAACTACATACATGAATTATAATTTTCTATTTACATTTCTTACTGTTATTTATCATTTATATGATTAATGGATTGCCTTGTTTAGACTAAGGTTAAAACATAAGATAGGCTTTTTTCATTCGTTATGTTATGTTATGTAATGTTATGTTATGTTATTAATGTTATGTTATTTTATGTTATTTTATGTTATGTTGCGTTACGTTACGTTATGTTATGTTCAAACCTTAAAATTTAAACTAAAAATGGATTTTCATTCTTTTATGGCCACATATTTTATGGACTTGTAGTTCTCCGCATGGTAGCAAAAGAATTACCACTCCTTAAGGTCGAAGCCATTAAAATGAGTTCCTCTCATTTGAACGTTTCCTAATTTTAACATTGAATTATTTTTTTTTATATTCTCTTATACATTTCTTTTGTTATAGTTTTATATTATTTTGTTTTACTGAACATTTCTTTTTTTTTTAGTCAATTTACTTTGTCGAATAAAATGTAATCTTTTATTCCTCTGTTTATCTGCTTGCTGTAATTGTTCAGACAAATATTGCGGTGCCAGTAGCTTCCATTTTATTTAAACATATAACGTATCTAAAGCTAAAGATTGGTCTGGATTCTATGGTTCTTGTTTAAACACACTAAAGTAAAATAAAAGCTATAAAATCTTCTAGTTCGTAATTCATATTTGACCTAAAACAGATGTTCCATCGTTTAAGCAAAAGAAATTGGAAGATAGAGCGAAAGAGCCAAACAGTCATTTGCAGGTAAGGTGAATTACAGATCAAAAAGTTTTACAATAGATATATAGAGTAAGACAGAAAAAGACAAATCTTAATTCCCCCCCTTCCTCCCTACGATTAATCCTACTCAAATCGAGGAAAATAGACTAATTATACCTTTTGGGGAACGTGATAATATCTTGCTTGATCGTATAAAAACGATGACAGGAAACAGCTAGCGAGTGACCAATCAGAGGACTTTGCGACTTTGCTTCGCGTCTTTGAGGGTTTTTCTGCAACAAGGAATGCGAATTAACTGACCAATCGGACTTCAGTTGCTGGGAGGAAGGCTGCATGGCGTCCTTCAAATTTCAGCCACTCATATTGGTAACTACACCAGGTGTCTGCATTTCCACAATATCTGCATGATTCAAGGATATGGGTAAAGGCAACGACTGGAATCCATGCCTGTTAGCGGTGGTAGCCGATCGTCCAATTTTCATCAACCTTTTAGCGCGATGGAGTTTTCTTTTAAGCATCGGTTTTCTTGTTCTAAGAACCTGAAATTTTACTCTCGTCTGCTATTTTAAGCGCTTATTAATAGGCGGATGTCGTTTACAAAAAGAGTTTCAGGTTTTCTTGACTAGTCCCGAATCGTGCTTTAAATTCCAGAGGATAACTCAGATATGAATTTAGATTTAGATTTATACGCCTGGTAGGATGAATATGATATATTATTCGGAAAATGATTTGCTCTTACTGCTCTTATGCAATTGAATATTGGCGAGTTATTATATAATAATACTAATAATAATAATAATGCAATAGACTGGGTGACCCCCCAAAAATGGGGTTCAAAGAAAGAGCCATATATTTATTCTAAATAATTATTTATCATTCGCATAATTAGAATTACGAATTTATTATGAAATATATATATTTTTTTAAGTTATATCGATATCTATAATATGAATCATTTATAAAACCAAGATGCTCCACAATCCATGAAGCCATCTTGAATGCTTACTAAATAGTAGTCTATGAATCTTATTTAACGCTTCCATTTTGTTTCTATTTCGAAGGCCTCATCTTATATAATTCTATGTTTGTAGTACATTAAATCAAAATTAAAAAAATAAATAGCCAAAATATATTCGGAATAACAAGGGTAAGGCCCCAAAAGATCAAAAGAACGATGATTAAGAAAAAGAAATTCGTTAAAAGGTAGAAAAAGATAAACCGTAGAATTCTAGAAGATGTTAGAAGCAATAAAATGAAGAAATTGTGAGTTATAATGTATTAAAAAAGTAATGGCTGGAGTAGAAGAAAGAATGGTGAAATCTGGAAGAAAAAGGTGCATGATTTAAAGATATTGAATGTATGCTCGTATTAAATTATGGTATTTAACTTGAGAAAATTGCACTAAAGTAGTTAAATGAAAGTCTCTTTTGTCTGCTGTGATTTGAAGCTGGTTTGTCTATATTAATGGACAAACTAAAAGAGTTGGACAAAATAATGGAAAATCATTTTTAAATGGAACTTTTATTATTTGATATATAATTCTCATCCAGCAGTGCTAATGATTGCGTCAGTGAGTCGAGGAATTCACTCGTATTCTAGTTTTGTAATAAAAGGAATTTCGAGCTATTTTGAAACCAAAACCTGTTTCTTTTCCTCCAGTGTTCCTGGCGGCGAAGAAATCCTAATGATAAAGATTATTTTTATTGCGTTTTTAAAAGCTTGAGAGAAGAATTGGGACTTCAAGGAAGGCTCAAAGGGACCAGCAGAGGCAGAGATCGTATAACAACCGGCAGAACATTCCACATTCTTGGGGAAAATATACTGAAAGCACGATCATCTATGAAGCGCAGACGACTACTACCATTGATCAGTACAGGAATCGAGGTAAAGCAAGAGCGTAGAGTCCTCATTAGCTAAGAAAGGATCAGTGAGGGAGGCATTGGGGGAAGGAGAGTTTTGCGGTGTTTAAAATTTTCTAGGGCAGAAAGAGCACTTTGAAGGCGATTCTGTATCGAATGGGGTCAAGTACAAATTGCGGAGCAAGAAAGTTGCACAAGAGAAACGAACTCTAGGAAAGATAACTTTTTCGAATTGTTTTAAAAAAATTGGGGAGAGGTTGAATTGTGGAAGCTTGTCATCCAGAGAGAGGGGAGTTGTAGTAGTCGAAGCGATGAAGGAATGAATTGGAATCTTAAAAATGTTGTGGTTAAGTAGAAATGGATTCAGTTGAGATTAAAAAGAAAGATAAAGGAGGCTTTGCAGTCGAGAACAACATGAATTTTGAGATATAAATATCAAAGGCGACGCCCAGATATTTCATTTCCTCTGAAAAGGAGGCATGGGAGGCACGAAGGTTAAGAATGGGATAAATAGTTTTGGAGCGAGCCACATTTGCTGCTGGGATACGAATCAAAATTGATCTACCATGTAAAGATCACGGATGTGAAGGCCAATTTCGGTGCTTCATTTCATTATTTTGGCCGCCAACGCCAAAATTAAACGAATCTACCTCCTAGTTTTGCTGCATTATCGTTTGTTAACTATGTTCTATCATTGTCAAAAAACTTCACCTTGATCACTTGAAATCGTCAAACAACCCTGACTGTAAACTCTAGTATATACCGCTAAGTAGAACCTACAAAATTCCATGACATGGCAGTACAAAACTTCACAGACTAGTCTATGTGATTTACAGTGGAATTGAAGTAGTCAAAATTTAAAGATTCATTGGGCTGCTTCCATAAGTGAACAAACCCTAAACATGTAAAAGCGTGAAGGATGATTTGTCAGAATAAATGGCATTTTTCCCTTGACCATCGTCAATTCCTTATGATAAATGCATAAATTTTGTTGTTTTTCAATAATGAGGTGAGATAGGAGAGGTTACAACCAAGTAGAGCCTTTCAATAGTATCCACCTGCATTCGGTTTTCGACGAATTTTGGTCGACACTGAGTGGAAAAGGTGTTGATTCAGCTCTGTAGGTACTGAGTATTGCAACGGTCCTGTTACACTCGTTACGACACTATTAAGAAACAGCACATGATATATTTGATGCTGTTAGACGTGTTTTCATTCTTTTAAAATATGAATATTCGCTCCAGGCGAGACTTGAATGCGCGCGCACGTTATGGATGAAGTTTTTTCTCATGGGAAACTGCAACTTGTCGACATTGCTGTGTTGTACCTTGCAGGCATTTTCCTCGATATACGCCTACAAAATCTAGTCGTTGGAATAGAAGTCACGATCGCGACGGCCAAAATTCCTTCGACCAGAAATTGATGTTTGATCCCAACCATTTTTGACGGTCTTGGCCGTGTTGGCTGGGGTACCGTCCTGCTGAAAGACTTAGTCCTCCTTTCTCGTGATCTTTTTCACCTAATACAACATTTTCGAGGCCATATGTCACTGTAATCGGCCACGGTGAGCCTGTAACTGGTCGCGAAACACACCGGCGACATCTTCTCACCATTTATAGCAACACCGAGCATCATCACGGAGGCCGAATTCGTGGTCGTGGACACATAGCGGCCCTCGAATACGTCCTGAAAGAAGCTTGTCATGCGATGGTTCTTTTATTGATGACCAGATCGACTGTGAATATTTTTTATCAGAAAAATAAAAATTCGATTTCCATGCCAGTTCAAGTGGTTAAGAAGACTAAAAAAGGCCTTCCGACGGTCGCTGAGTAGAGGACTTTCCATGCATCACAAACTTGCGTTCATCCTCCTAGCTGGCTATAGACACCGTGGCCAGCGATATGTTCTTCATCTTTTCAACCATAGTCATTTTGAGCTTCGGGAAAGTTTTGAATGCCTTTCCCACAGCCAAACGGTTGACAACTTGAGGTCTGACTGAACGAGGTCGATCTTTGAGGTCTCCCTCTTTGTCGAACTTCTCCGCAATTCTGTGGACGGTCATCCAGCTGACGTTGAACCGCTTGCCGATGTCAGACGTGTTATGGCCGGCGCCCAGAAAAACAGAGATCTCGATTCATATCACCACCATCTCTATAAAAATATATAAGTTAAACTTGGAAACAAAATCCCAAAAAGTGAAAATATCATTTAAAAAAGTTAAGAATTCATTAAGGAACTATATAATAGCTACTATAAACCAGATGGCAACTTATGAATAAAAGAGGAGTAATTTCCATCTATAAAGAAGGGCAAATTTAAACACGTGCTGAGGAGCCGGAAACATGGCAAAGCGCCTGGCGAGGATGGAGATATAACCAACCTTGCTGATCTACTAGCTGATCAGTTTACAAAGTGTTTAGAGCGGAAATATTCTAAAAGATTAGTTAGACACTATCTACGTTTCCTGAAGCCATGTTACAGGTCACTCAATAATCCGTTCAGTTCTACATGTTCAACTCTTTTCTCTGCAATGAGCCTTTCGGGCATCAATAAAACAGATTTTAAGTTTGTAGGCCGGTAATTACCGGCAATCTCTTTGCATATTTTTTTATATTTTGACGTTAGATTAATTAGTTTTCAATCATCAGGGATAATTTCAGTTGAGAGAGAGGAATTAAATATTTTCGTTAGTTCTTAGACTCGAATCTTTAATCTTTTAACGATTACCCTCTCAATATTCGTATTTAAGCATTTTATCTATTTCAAAGGATTATCACGCAAGTAATAATCTCACTAATTAAGACTGTGGCAATTATTTATTTCTACAGTTCCTATATTTCCTGAACAGGTAATCATCGGGAAAGATTAGACAAAATTATAAAAGTTCTTGAATTTTTTTTGCCGTCAAGGTGCGATATTCCTCACTTAATATATTTTCCATTTGACTATTCATATGCGTGTTATATTTTGTAATAAAAGGAAACATCTCTTGCATTGAGATATAATTAAGTGTTTCTAACTTCTAACATATTCACTGAACCGGATATAGATTACCTCCAATTGAATTTTTATTTTTTTCTACTTTGGGTAATATTTATCCTTAGTCAAGTTGAGGCTGGTTTAGAAGAGTTGCGGTCTCTTCTGGTCGCTTTGCCCGCTAACATATCTGCTGAGATTATTTACCATCAGGATATTTTCTCTTTTCCTAACTTCACCACTTTGTTACTGAATCTCTATCCAAATATACTTTCTTGTTGGGATGAGCACGTTAGATTTGAATCAATTGTCTATTTAAATATATAAATAGGTTAGCCCTGAAAATCTTATCATTTTTCTTACAGTATACAGCTTGCTCGATACTGGATTGTACACTAAGTTTTGCCCTAAAAATTAACATTATTAAAAATAAATAAACCAAGTTTCGGTATCCATAGAGACCACATAGCCTACGCATAGCGTTATTTAACATAGTGGTTCCTAACTTGTGACCACATGGCCAAAATGGGCCATGGCAAATTTCAGGTGGGGTACAAAAAAATTATAATCTTTAGTGTTTCATTAAATTGGACATAGATAAAACTTTGCTATTCGTTAAGGTTATTGGCGCATGATTTTATTAGTGATTTTTGCTACGGTTTTGCTATTTTCATAGCGTTTTTCAGCTTTTCCATTGGCTAATCAGCAATGTGAATCATTTACTGGTATAGAGCAATCTAAACTTTTTTCAGGTTACTTTTGTGCTTCTAAAGAGGGGAATAGGCTAATTTGTTTATTCTCAATGTATTTACTGAAGCCTATTAACAATGTCTCCTAAAAAAACTCCCATGTTACCTGTTTCCCAATGACTTGTGACGTATGCTTCTTTTTCGTGTTTGAGTTTGTAAGTTTGTTCATTTGTTTTGTTTATGTTCCAGTTATTTTTTTAAATATTTTTATTTTGGTATTTGTTTGAATAGTTGGTTATTAGAGTTTCTTTCATTTTTTAATAAAAAATTCGATAGATACATTTACTTACGTTAAGCTGATGGGTAAAGATTTGCTTCAGCAAGCAGGAATTCGTGGAACGGCTCATTTATATTCGGTTATTTGGGTAAGTAAAACTCTTCTATTTTGTGTTCAATTCTTATATATTTGTGCTTTAAAGCAAGTTTTTGTTTTTTTATTTATATATCTTTTTTTTGGGGGGGAGGGACAAATTAAAGAAAGTTCTTTTTTTGTTTGCTTTGTCTTTAGTCCTTTAATGGAATCGCATCATATTTTTCATTTTAAATGGAATTTTGAAATGGGAGGTTTCGCCCCTTATACCCTCTTTAATTGTGACGGGTTGCATTCCTCCCCCTCTACTTTTTTTAATAAACTAGTAGTATTCCCAATTTGAAAGCTTAGCATTAGGTTCGAATTCAAAGGCAAAGGCAAACCTGCAAAAAGTTAAGGGAATGGGGCAAAGGAGCTAAAAAAGGTAGGTAACAAAATATGGCTAAAGAAAGTGTGCGCCACTAATCTTAACAATTACCAAAACTTTCATTGACTCCTAATATTTGGATTAATGAAAGTAAATCCATGAATATAATTAAAATATATTTAGATTATGGTGATTTACTAATTACTTAGTGTTTTAATTATTTTTAGTTAGGCAAGCATTGTAAATGCCATTTTTATTTACTGTAAAAAGAAAGTTTTCTAGCTATTACTGCACAGTTGATAATTGTTTCACCACCATTGCAGTTTTGTGACAATCTTGTTTATTAGTTATAACTGTTCTACATTTTTTTATTATTTTAATATTTGAGCAACTTGTATTTTAACTGTTAATTTTAGTTTCAGTTATCTTGTAGTACAAATTGTAAATTATAGTTTTCACTGGCGTATCGTGAGTTCCGCATTAGGCTGTGCTTGTATACCAGAGGAGCTGTAAAAAGTAAATTGCAAAAATATTGGTTAATTCAAAAATATTATTGAATGAATATAATTTTAATAAAAAATTTAAATTTAATTTCGTTACTTGTGCGTTACACACCTAGCGCAGACACAGAATATACGTTCCTGATAGTTTGGTGTATTTGTTTCATTAAGTTTATTACTTTCGTAAATGATTTTAGTCATTCCTAAATAACTGTTATTTAAAAGAGGTAGTTTAATCCTTAATTATATTAAGTCAACTTTCCAATCATATAACAATATATTTTTATTTAGATTCTAGATAGTTATTGTTTTATTTTTTCCCTCACAAACTACTTCCCCCCTCATGGCTGATAAAAAAAAAATATGCCGACAATAAAAAGCGAGTTTTTATCATAAGTCTGTATACAGTTTTCAAGCAATATAAAAAAGCAATACTATCTAACGATAGTATGTGCTCAGATAAACTTAACTATCATCTAGAGAGTAAGCACAAGGAAAAGAAAGACAAATCACTAGATTATTTCCAAAAACTTCGTGATAATTTCCGTTGACAGAGAACTTGCTTCCTTATTCCGCAAGTATCAAAATAAATTAGACAAAGTTTTCATCACATTTTATGAAATTTCCAAGCTCATAGCAGAAACCAGAAAACCTCATACTATTGGTGAAGATTTGATTTTGCCCTCAATATATGCGGCGTTTTTTATTGTTATGCAACAGAGTCCCTAATAAATTAGTGATTCTATACCTTTGAGCAACAATACAGTATCAAGACGCATCGATGAAATGGCAGAGGATATTGAAAATCAACAAGTTGCATTTTCACAAGTAACAAATTTTGTGTTACAGATTGATAAAACACCTTTACCTAATAACCCAGCCATTATTATTCTGTATGTTATTTTTTT
The DNA here is from genome assembly GCA_963969495.1 of Ceratothoa steindachneri. Lineage (NCBI taxonomy): Eukaryota > Metazoa > Arthropoda > Malacostraca > Isopoda > Cymothoidae > Ceratothoa > Ceratothoa steindachneri. Next base: position 94,614,353 of record OZ018332.1, read on the forward strand.
AGGATAAAAGCGAATTGAGAGAATAAATGTTTTTATCGCAGTCTTGAGACAGATACCAAAGGAGCAACAATATTTAAAGAAGTATTGGACAATTTCCAAGAAAAAATCTTCCAATGCGGAACATCATAGCACCTGCAACTGATGGAGCTGCTGCTATAGTAGGTACGTACAGGGCCTTTATTGCATATTTAAAAGAGACTGCGTGTTTCATCACTAACATTTAATTACAAAATATTTGGGAGGACTGTTAGAGGATGCCCCTCGAAGGAGCACCGTGAGAAAAAGCCACTTGAGCCCCAGACCACATTCTCCTTAGCCTGGGAGTTTACAAATCAACGTGAAGGAGGCTGTCTCACGCTGAGTCGCCTGACAAGGCTGTATTTACTTAAGCGGGGCACACACATCGCTCTTCCTCTCCCGCGATAACGCCGAGTTCTCGCCCTATGCCTCAAACACATTTCCTTTCTCCGAGAAGGCGCCCGTACAAGCTCAACCCCATATCCTGAGGTAAACTTTGCTGTTCGACCCAACCCCTTATCTGGAAATAAGTTTGCACAGACTGGCATCGTGAATTTTCTTAGGAAGACTATGCCCTTGAGCTATCTAACGGACCAGCCACTGGGCTATTTAACCCTGCGTCCGCCATTCCACGAGGAGATTGAGAGTCTGCCAGTCCCTCCATTCAGACTGTTTGTTTGTTTCCCGCGATGTCTCGCAACCCCTGTTCATCGTTCATCGTCGTTAAGATCGTCCTTCGTGAAGCTTGGCCCTGGTTCTGAGGAAAGCTCATCGATTCATTTTCTTCCCAGAGAACTGTGCGGCCGCTCTCGTCTAACATCCCCATTCAAAACTTCCGTTCCCCATGTCTGAGATTCCCTGCCCTGCCGCAGAACAGTCTCTCGTGTTTGAGATTACATCTCTCTGGAGAAAAGAAATCTCAATCTTCTGCAAGAAGTACTCAAACCCCCATATATGAGTCCTCCTCATTAGAACCCTCAGTATTGTCTCCTCAAAGACCTGTGCCGTTGTTCTTCCCCCTCCGAACAACTCTAAGCCTAAGCTTCAAGGTAGAGCGACTTTGCTTGTAATCCGATCATTAAACCCTTGTGATTCATCGCCTGCATCCCATTTAATGGACTCTCTGCTCAAACTTAAATAATATCCATTATTCTGGTTAACGACAATTTTGCACTCCTCACTTAACTTTGTCACATTGTAAATTGTCCTGATATAATTAACTATTCTTTCAAAGCATAATTTGTTCCCCTTTATATATATATATATATATATATTGCCTCGTTTATTATTTATATTAAAATTATATTTTAGGGCTCTTGATCTTTATATATCCTTGGAATGCAACTTGGCAAGTCAATAGCTAAATCCCGGCCAATCGCAAACGCACTCATCAAGGAGGTGGCCTTCCACTCCTTCAATCACTTCAAAGCCTATCTCAGATGACCTCGTTTTGGCTATCTGCCCGGACAAGTGTACTCGCCCTTACACCGAAAGAGTCTACACAGGCATACTTAGACAAGGAGGTTTTAAAGATGTTCTTGATAATGTAATAAAGGTTGTCAAATTTATCAAGTCAAATTCATTTCTAGATCATCTTTTCCGCCAAATTTGTGTTATAATAAAGAGGTAGAAAACTAATTTTGCATACAGTAGTGAGATGGCCCTCTAAAGGTAATTTTCTGCGTCGTTTCGTTGATTTATGAGAAAGTGTTGAATTATTCCTAAATGGCATGGAACTTAGAGAAGAAATCATATCTGCAAAATCTGACATTTTCTACCTTTCAGATCTATTAGAAAAGCTAAATATGCTAAACAAACAGCTACAAGGAAAAATTACGAATCTTTCAATTTGCAAAGAGGCAATCAGTGCTTTTGTTGGAAAGCATGAAGATGATATTTTCACTTACATCGAACATTTGAAAAACTGCACGAATTGAAAATTAGGTTCAAAGATCTATAAATGAAGATTCCAAGGTTGGTGGTAGACCCATTTGAGATAAATGTAACTGATGTTGACATCATACCACAAGAAAACTTCCTTGAGTTGCAGAATAATCAAACTGCTTATAGAAAAAATTATAGGAAAGATTATATAGGAAAAATTGTGAAAATATATGATGGTTATAAATGATTGTTTCATTGGAGATGCAAAATATTTTTGATGCTTGATGGAATTGTATATGCGCAATAAATAGATATGAATGGTATCTTAATTGAATATATTATCTATATGTAAAATTGAAGTTTTGGGGGGGCTATAATAATTTCGTGGGCAACAGAAAATTTCCGTGTTCGAAGTGAGTCATGGGTTAAAAGAGGGTGGGAAACCATGATTTAACTCAAGCGAATTTTCGTAATCATAGTGAACAAACACATAGTCTAGCATAACGTTAAATAAATCAACCTAATTCCCATAACCATAGATGCTTTCTAACCAACACATAGCGTTAAATAAATAACTAAATTCGCGTAATCATAACCCTTATAATTACAGGATTTAAAAGGCATAAAAAAATAGTTCTTTGATATGTCTTAAGTCATTAACATTCACTACTTTCTAATTCTAAAAAGTTCAAACTTCTACTCATCAGTTTGGAATTACCAAATTCCACCCAGAAAAGAGGGAACGCCAAATTCAAGCATCCTTAAACTGAATTCAGTTAATTCCCATGAAAAACTAGTTAAATCTATATTATTTACTTAAGAATGAAATAAATGAAATTCTTAAATAGATGTAATTCGTGATTCCTTTTTCTCGAGGGACAGTTTTTGATTTCCTGTAATCCAGACGCATTATTATTAATGCCTCATATTCTACTTTCAAGATAGACAGATATTTGTTTCCTTACCTCGTAGAAACCAAATAACAGGTTTTTAGTAATCCAAGCATGACGCGATTTTGCATGCAGAGCATGTTTGTCTAGTAACCTGCGTCAACTAGCCACTGAACTGGTGGTAGCGATTCGAGCTTATGCAAGGTCGAAAGAATGTGCCATCTGCATATTTTCCAGCCCTTTTAATTTAACTTATACTAACCTTTTCAAATATTACCTAACGGGGGAGGTTATTTCATTAAATTAAGGTAATTTTCTATTGAATTTATTTTACCTAACTTTATATTTTAAAAGAAAAATCGGATTTAATTTTTATATTTATACATGGTTACTATACTGTATAGCATCTCAAAAAACCCTTGGAAGTATAGAAATAGAGAATAGAATAAGAAACTACTTAAATATATGAATTTGTAGTCCCAAACATTAAGTTAGAAATAATATGATAAAATCGTAACGCCATAGTTATCCCAGTGTATTGGGGAGAAAATCACGTTTTTCAAGTTTTGCTACAAAATAGGCTTTAGGGAGAGTAATTTTGATCTGATTTCATCAAACCTAAATGCTAATTTGGTAAAAGGTCTCGCTTAATTCTAATCTAATTATCTAGATGTGTTATTAGCATTTATCTCGGGCTTATAAGAAGCAGGTATGAGGTTAATAAAGCTGACATTAATTATGTCCATTTTTTGTAATTACTAATGTAAGCAGTTTTCATCCATTTATTGGCAAAGACTTCTTCTCTTTGGCTGCGAAATGATTGAAAACACTTTAGGGTATATCCGACACTAATTTTAAAAGTATAAAACACTGAAATAAATCAAGAAAATTTCAGGGATATAAAGAGATAAGAAGAAGCGAAAAAAGTGTTTAAATTGCGAATAAAATAGATACAAAGATATTAAATTGAGTTTTGGTGTAATAATTACTATATAAAGTGAAAGTATGATCCACTTTCTTGGCATTAATTAATAAAGGGTGGAAACACGAAGTGTATGCTGATATTTATTTAATTATTTTCATACACTGTGCAACAGTCATGGATAAACGTTTTAAGCCTACTTAATACTATTATATTTTTCCATAATAGAACTAATCAAAGGTTAAATTATGTGGGTAAATCAATATCGTGAAAACAAACAGACGCTAGTTTGGTTACACAGCGTCAAAAGTTACGGTCCATATGGTCCGATACTTTGCCCTTTCCCCCTTTACTTTTTCCCCGCTGTCCCAAAAACCCTCGAGATCGCTCACCAAGAAGGAGTACCATCAGCCGATTTCGTTTCCGTTAATATAAACAAAGAAGGGTGGAAAAGCCTTGAGAATAAAAATCTATGAAGAAGCTCACTGCCCCCTCCTATTGTTTATGTTTATTTTCGCCAAATAGATGAATTTTCACTTTCTCCGACGTAAACCAGAAGAGCGAATGGTCACAACGTTGAAAAATGATGCCAAGGAGAGAGGCTCAAAGGTGGGCACTCATCTCCCCTCCCCCTCCAGGGTATAATCGACATTTATATAGTTCGATCTGGAGAAATGAAAAAGAGAATCTAGGTGGCAATCGAGAGAAGAAGAGCAGTCCCGGAATAAAACAGTGGAACCGAGTAGGAGTTCTCTTCCCAAGGCTGTTCATTTGGTCACATCGAAGAGTAGACCAGCAGTATAGAGAATCACTCTCATACGAATCTCGTTCAGAGAAATTCCCTATCTCAGTTTTCCGAATGAAACTAGAGATATCCCTCTGTCGTGGGTTGGCCGAGATTATTTTCTTTCTCTCTCTCTCTCTCTGTATATATATATATATATATATATATATATATATATATATATATTTATTTTTTTTATTATATTTAATAAAATTACTAAAATTTTGGGCCTTGAAACGCAGGTTTGTATCTCGTTGATCGCTCGTGGATCCTTCTCTAAGAATGTGATACTAATTTTTTTTTTTCCCTTTCTTGATTTTACCAAATATTGCCACTTCAACTAGTTTTCTTACGGACGAGATGAAATCGTTGTCTTCTTTTTTCTATCTAGTTGGGGTTTGTCCAACTCAGATAGAGTAAGATTTGGAGACCTCAAGCTGGGTAAATTGATACTCAATAATCTTGGGGCTCGAACTGAGCCGAGCTTCCTTAGAACAATTTGGTATCTCCAAGCACTGCAAGTTTTCCTTAACTTGCAAAAAACTTTCTACCGGTGATTTTTCTGTTTTCTTCTTGAACTCGAAAAATCTTCTCTCAACCGGTGGCTTTCTTGTCTCTTCTGCTAGAACGAACAAAAAGCCTGGTTTTCCTAGTGTCAACCTGTTTTATACCTCAATTAACCCCACGGGGTAAATGGACGTGTCGGGAACTCCCAGATGGTACGTAACTGGAGTTTCCCTTTTTGGAGGCTTGTTTGCCTAATCGGCATTTTGAAACCAAGGGGAGGATGTAATACGAGGTCGCCCGTCTGCACTTTTGCTTTTAGTGTTTATAAATTTTACCGTTTTCGTATGTTACCGGAGAACTATCGAACAGAAAAAGTTAAAACCAGATGTCGTTTTGTTATTATAACTTTAGTTCTCCTCGCGGGGAGGGCAGCCTTGATACATATATACGGTCGCTATTTCACTCCAACTTTCGTTAAACTCTTATATCTCTACATCCTTACCATTGAGGAATACCAATGTGAAGTTCAATCATCGAGAAGCCCGCAAGTGTAACCCAAGGATTAGGATAATCGTACATCCACAATCACCTCACTTATATCGCCAAGTCAAGAAGCATAGCCACAAGCTCCCCATTTACCTCTAGGTCAGGTGTTATTCCCGAATAACCTCCACCAGCGTATCCTTCGCGCAGCGAGACGGACAGCTGTGTGTTCGAGTCAGCCTCACGCCTCGAATCATCGTATCAACGAGATTTTCGTTCAAGGTCATTCTCAGGCTAGACCCCCTCTTAGTTAAAGGTAAAATGATTCCAACTTATTTATGTTCTTTAGTTACCATTCCGTACTAAAATGAATTTTTGCGTCAACCATCGCGTAGTACTCATAGGGCGTATTAATTTTTATTTAGATCCTCTTATTATAGCCTTATTATATTTAAAGTTTTAATAATTTAATTTTTCACGTAATTATAAGTATAATTTTGCCCTAGTTGTTTAATTAAATCCTCGAATCGCTGCATATGGTAATATATATATATATATATATATATATATATATATATATATATATATATATAATATTTCGAATCCTCCCTGGTTAAGGAAAAATAAATAAAAGTATAGCACTCTTAGAGAAAAAGGAACGAAGTTATTCATGCACGGAACAAATGTACATACATACTCGGCCGTATACCACGATACATTATGTTTTGGTATGTTTGTATTATAATTTGAGAATGAAATATAAGAATCAGAACAAAATTCTCGGATAGCTTTTATTCGCAATGATTTACATCGAAACAATGCAGCAAATGGAACATATCAATGAACATTGTAGTCATCGTTATTTTCGAGCCCCTATTTCCAACGACGAAATAGATCAGGGTGCCTTTGTCATCATTTGCGAACGTTTTGCCATTTCAGAAGTTCTGCAGTGCCCAGAATAGATGGTAGTCTGTTGGCGCCAGGTCTGGCAAATGCGGTGAGTGAGGGAGAACTTTCCCATCCTCAAGTCCCAGAGTTTTTCATGTATATGATTTACAACGTGTGGTTAGTCGTTATCATGAAAAACATGACATCAGTCTATTTTGGTAGTTTTTTCGCATTCGCATCTTTCAACTGTTGCAGCTATTAATTGTTTAATTGAGCGTCGATAGACTAAATGCGTTCCAACATTTTCCATTAAATCATTCCCTTAACATTCAGCCAGGCATAAACCATAAGCCTCTTATGATGCCTGTCAACATTTGCTTGAAGTTGTGCAAGTGCACCTTTGTCTGTCCAACTTCTTTTGCATGCCATGTTCGAGTGTAGACAGCATTTCTCATCTGCATTAACCACTTTGTTCTGCCAATCAACACGACGTTTCTTGAACAGTTGGGTCATGCAGTCGTCGATGCGGCGCTGATGGACAAAGTTGGGCAGTTTACGTGGAATGCATGCGTTTATTTTGCTCACTTTGCCGATTTCCCTCTAATGATACAAAATCTTTGAATGGGTGACGCTAAACTTTTCAGTAAGCTCGCGTGATGGCAGATATGGATCAGCTTTGAAATAGGCGCACAAACGCTCATTGTCAATAAGTGACGGTCGACCACTTGTTGGCTGATCTTGGATGTCGAATTGTCCAAACTGAAACTTCTTAAACTAATCTTAGGTTGTGCGATGACTTATTGGATCTTCTCCAAATGCTTGGGAGAGAAGACATTGCGATTGGCTAGCGTTTAGGCCCGACATACATTCATAAAGTAAAAGTGTACGTTGTTATCCACGAGAAAGTCATTTAATGGGTAATTTTTGAAACTATAGATATCATAAAAAGGGTGTCCGACTAATTATTGTGTAGTGGCCTGGGCTTTCCCAGGCCTCGCTTAAAAGTTTATAGTGGCCAAGTCTGCCTATGTTGTATGTGCACTTTCAAGCGTGGGCTAGGAAAGACTAGGCAACTACACTTTAACTAGTCATACACCCTGTATAAATTTATAAATAACTAAACTTTTAAATAAATATAAAAATATAAATCTATAAATAAAATTAAAAAAGGTTGTGCAGGAACTTTGTTCCCAACCTAATATAAAAAATTTACCACACAAACCCATTTTATTAATAAATGTAGTCAATTGATGCGCGCAGTCAATAGTTACAATGATATTCATTGTACTTGAAGACTGCTTGAATTGGTTTTTGGAATGTTGAAGGCTATTTTTTTATATTTTGACTGACATTCCCCCAATTTTGTTCACTAAGCACCTGCTTGGATGTTTTCTGTTTATAAACCGACAATATGCTTATCGCCCACAAATTCTCTATCGGGTTCAAATCGGGCGAATTCCCGGACTAAACCCCACAAAGTTCGATTTTTTCAGCCCGAAATTTTATTATTGCTTTGCTTTTTGACAGGGTGCGCCACCATGCGGAAAAGTAGTCACCATACCCAAATTCTTTCTGAACTGTTGGGAAAAGTTGCTGATGAAACACGTTTTTGTACCATATTGAGTTCATGGCAGAGTTCTTCGGCAAAGTTGTTAGTACCCCTGTTCCCTTAGATGAGAAACAATCCAAGACATGGAGAGTGTTCGGATGTTTCACGAGACAAGACTCGTCAACGCACTCCCCATTTCTCGTCCTAACGAAGGATCTTCTAAACCCCCAAACTATCGGAAGGTAGCTTAATTGAGAATATCACTTTACTTCAGTCTTCAACACTCCATTCTTTATAGTTCGTACAAAATTGGTCTATTTTCGACTTAAGACCTTTGTCGAAAAGTCTTTGCCCCACTTTGCGTGATAAAGTGTTCATATCTACCCCTTTCCAATCGTAGGTGAGCTTAGCAACCCGATCCTTGAGTAGGGATTTTAGTAGGAGGTGATCTTGGCTTTCATTTAAATATCTTGGCAACTATCACCTTGCATTTCAAGATATTTTGGTGCAGAGCAACAATGGCTGCACGCCTTTCTTGGGAAAGGACCATTTCTGGAATGGAAAACGATTCATACATTTATTTTCTTTTAAATATAAAGAATAGATTAAAATAATAATAATAGGGCTGATAGTCCTCCCAGAGTGCAAGTTGTGTAGCGAGTGTAGAGAAATTTTACAGGGGAGAGAACGCAATTCTGAAGAGATGAGTCTTCAGGAGACGTTTAAAAGTAGCAATGGAGAGACAGGATCGGACTTAGGCAGGAAGAGCATTGCAGAGTCTAGAAGCACAAACTGAGAAGGAACGGTAAACCATCGAGCAGAGGACAGATCAAGAAAGGGTCAGGAGGGAGCCAGATTGGAGAGAAGTGCCCGAAGAGTAGGACGACGGGAGAAGGCAGACGAGAGATAAGGTGGAACCTCGACTATATTTGTGATTATTTTTCCTTTTGATCGAATAGATAACTCCAGGGAATTAACAAATAAGAGGGACAATAAAAGTGACAGCAATTTCCAAGAAATTACAAGAAAAGAATTCAATGGTATGGGCACGTGATGAGACGAGAGAATGAGTATGTAGGAAAGAGGGCGAGGCAGATGGAAGTGGGGGGAAATGGTAACCGTGGAAGGCCGAAAAGACGTTGGATGGAAAATATTAGGGAAGACCTGGGAGGAAAGGGACTCACAAGAGGAGACACGCAGAACCTAAGCGAGTGAAGAAGGCTTGTCAGAAACGCCGACTACACGTGAGAGTGGGTAGAGGGGAAGAGAAAGAAGAAGAGGCATAGATCCAGGGACTAAAACTCACCTTCTAAAGGCTTGGATTTCTTGGATTTTTAGTCGCTTGCGAATCTAGTCGCAGGCGACTCTACATCTCCCTATGTCGGTCTGTTGGTTAGCCCCCGTTTTACTTTGTAATAACATTGTAACTTTACAGCCAATTCTAACGAAATTTGAAACCCTTATGTTGTTTTACATTTTCTTTCGAATGATATATTTGATAAGGTCGTTCCAAGGTTAGTACGGAAATTATTGAATGTTTTGAAGATCGTAAGATCATAAATCAGAATAACTGAGAACATGCCACTTTTTGGTCAGCCGACTTTGTTTAAATAAGAGAAGATTTTTTTCCCCTTAGTTTGGTTATGGCGGAGGTATATTTTACGTTTCTATCCAATTTATTTCTAAGAGTCCTTTTAGAGTTTGAAAAAACAGTTGAAGGGATGGGTTTTGGTATAATACAAGGTTTTATTAATTTTCATCTTAAGAGTGCGTTTAGAGTTTGAAAAAATAGTCGAGAGGGCTGGCTTTTCGTATATTCAAAGCTTTTATCAAAGTTATTTATAAGAGTTGCTTTGGAGTTTGAAAAAACAGCCTTTAGGGCTGTTTCTTGATATATTTGAAGCTTTTATCAAAGTACTTTCTAAGACTCAGCATTTTTTTTAAATAAAAGGAATTGCAAATGGAGAAGTTAAGAAAAAATTGATATAATTTATTCAAATTATGGCATGGCTGTATTTTTGGGGGGATATTCGAAGGATTTATCAATTATTTTCTAAAGAGATTTTTCCATTTTATTTATTATAAGATATGTACTGGTAATCTTTTACATTTTTTCAGACCTTATGGCTGTCCTTCGAATACAAAGAGGACGTAAAAGCCAGTTGACAGTGTCTGATAAGCCCTAAGGCACAGACCGAAAGTCTGGCTGAAAAGCTTTAGTTTTTAATGTAAAGAGGAGTGGTGAAGCTGCTCTTCTTGTCTTTTTAGTTTTCAAATGCTGACTTTTTAATAAACCTTCAATAATTTAAATATTAGAATATAATTATTCTTATCATGATCACTAACTCTATCTATAATTTAAGAAAAGGATTTTTCATGTTTTTTTGTCAAAGTTATTTCTAATAATTCTTTTATAATATAAAAAAACAAAATGGTAAAGTTCAAAAATAAATATAAGTAGCAAAATTTGGGGAATTTTTTAAAACACAAAGAATTACAAATAGTGAAGTTCAGAAAATTTATTTTTATATAAATAAATTATTATAATTGGCGAAGTTCAGAAAATTTATAAAAATTTAGGCATGGCTGTTTTTTTATAGATTTAAAACTTTAATCTTAGTAGCGAAGCGCAAGCTCCCCCCGTATGGGCAAGTGTCGAAGCCATTGCCTGTTTTCGTATATTTTTTAAACGAATGAAAAAAATATTAATATATATTATTCTTGAAAACATTGTACATGATATCAATTTAATGTGACTGGTTTTTGTGTCGATGGCACGATGAACACTGTATATAACAGTCATCGCAAATTCAATCTGATCCAATTCCGATACCCAGCCGATCACTAACCAAACTCAATGTTGATTAACGTCGTTCTCTGGTGGAAAGTTGTGTCGTCAATCGGCTGGCCATAGCCAGGTATACAGGAATAAAAATCGAAGGTAAGACTCCGGCCAAAGTTTTGGACCCCAAAGAAATTTGAGGAAATTAGATGAATGCTGGGTAATTATTTTTTATTTGCATATCATTATGAATATAACAGTGAAATAAGGAGTAATATATAACAATTAGTTAAATATGCGCCAAATTATCAACAAGAATTAACAAAATACAAAATTTACTATAACAAGTAACATATAAAGATAATCCGGTTAGTGAAAAGAACAAAATTATACCACCCGCTTCTTATAGCACCTTGAGAGACGCCTAGTTACCATCAGGGAATATCAAGTTTCAGTCTTCCTTGGTGATAACTAGGGCATACTCCAGGGTTCAATAAGAACTGTGCGGTATCATTATGTGACCTCCACTAACCGCACCATCTGTTATAATTTTCCAAATATAAGTGATCAGCAGATGAAGCTCGGGGAAACTGATAGAGTAAGGTCAGTAGCGTGTCGAGGGTCCCTTGTCAGTGATGAGAGCAATTATTCTTCGAGCCATGATTTCCACAAGGGTGTGACGCCTGAGGCGTGTGGTGCTGCACCACTCATCGGTGATGACTGCCTTTGCTTGCTCATTGGAGGCTGGCTGATGACGTCTTGCAGTCTCTATCATGTTCTGCCAGAAGTTTTCCAGTGGATTCATATTCATAAACTGAGATGGCTAGTCCATCATCGCGATACTTTTTTCCCTTAACCACTCTATGATGTACATAGACTTGTAACATTGGGCATTGTCCGGCTAGAACATCACATTCAGGGCATTTCTGGAGTGAGTTTGGGCTGAAATAAGCATGTAATCTCTCAGTACAATTTGCTACTTCTCTGAATTTATGGTGCCATCATATAAGGTGAGATGTATCCCTGAATTTGACATACACCTCATCCCATTATAGCGTGGCCCCATTAGTTTACTGGTGGCACTATACACTATTCATTCTACTGCTAGCTAGTTCTTTTGGGGATTCTAATAGTGACTGGGGTCGAGAACCACTGGAATTTAAACTTATTTAAGCATAAGTCATAGCGCCACTGACGAATGTAGCAGTTGCTGTGATCACGTGCCCAAACCTGCCGACGCCACTTCTATTGAAGGTTGATCAGCGGATTATGGGTGGTTATACATGATTTGAGACTTTGTGAAAGCAGTCTTCCAGTTACATTGACCTTGGCGCTCTCCGTCAATTCATGTTGCAGTTGAACTTCGGTGTTCTTACGATTCCGAAGGATCATGACACAAAGACGTGCCATCACGTTGCTTACTGACCCTGGGTGGTCTAGAAAAATGATGGCCTTGGATGATCCTTTTTTCTTTGATCCAACTAATCAACAAATATGATGTGTTATAGGAATACATTTTGACTGTAACATACCGCCTACTAATACTAGAATTTCATACATTTCAATAGCATTGCATTGTAGATATTTTAAAAAAGTTATAATGAAGATCTTTCTTTCATTTTGATTGTCTGATGTATTGGATACATGTATACGAGCCTAGAAAACATAATCAAAAATATACCAAGGAAAAAGGAAAATTTAAATGTCCGAAAAATTTGGGGCCTGATTGTACGCAGGTAAGTAAAAGAAAATTAACCTTCCTCTCAAGACTCAAAGAAAATTAACCTTCCTCCAAAGACTCAAATGACTTCTATTTATTGCCTCTACTCTCTCCAAACACATGCATATACATTTCATTATTTTTCCTTTGTGTAAGAGAGAAAATTTCACGGGAGAGAAGCGTGTGCTCGATGCATTAAATATTAAAAGGGAGAGAGGGGCGTATAATGGGCAGGATTTGATGTTTTCAAAAACTAGTTTTTATAGTGAATTTTACTTTGGGTATAACGTCACTTTTTGTGCTGTGAAAGATATGATCAACGAAATTTAATTTTTAAAATATTTTTTAGCGACAAAGTAGCTTCGAATAGATGGATTGCAAGTCCAACTCTCTGTTTTATTTGTTATCTCATTACCTATTTTTCGCTCCATCTCCCAAAATATCTAGAGAGCCATCCATAATGGCAGTAAATGGACTAAGAAATAAAAAAATAGAACGTCATAGATCAGTAAATTGTTATAGATTAGTAGATTAACGCAGTCCAGAAAAAAAATTAGATGTCGGCCGCTGTCTGGTAACCTACTTAAGTTCCTTTAAGGATATTTGTAATACAATTATTTTCTTTTTTCTCGCTATATAAATTCCCACAATACGTATTTCATCACATTGTGAAGCAATTTGCATTGCGAAAACTGTTAGATGGCAAGCATAACTTAGATTTACTAAGCTGAAAGGAATTTAGAGGCTAGAATACTACATGTCACTTTATATCGTCAGGACCACTTAAATTAGATTGCTTAGTACGAGTTTGAAGGATATAATCACAAAACTTCCTCTTTTCGATAAATCTTAATCCCCACCTCTATTCTTCTTTGTTTTATAATTCAAGTCTTAATTTAGATGTGAAGCAATTTGCATTGCAAAAACTGTTAGATGGCAAGCATAACTTAGATTTACTAAGGTGAAAGGGATTTAGAGGCTTGAATAATACATGTCACTTTATATCGTCAGGACCTCTTAAATTAGATGGCCTTAGTACGAGTTTGAAGGATATAATCACAAAACTTCCTCTTTTTGATAAATCTTGATCCCAACCTCTATTCTTCTTTGTTTTTATAATTCAAATCTTAATTTAGATGTTAAGCCCCCGTGCACAAAAAAAGAACAAGATAACTATGTGTTGCTCGACTAAATGCGATGAAAAGTCTTAAATAACACCATGGATAGATGAAATTAATTAAATTTTGCATTGATCGACGTCAGTGTTCATATTTATTTAATTGTGGCCTTGTAATTTGTACTTAGAATTTACAGTCGGTATAAGGGTTTGACACTTCTCTCCTTCATACCATCGACGCGCTTTTTTATCGAAAAGTATCCTAAAGGTTTGCTTGTATATCTTATTCTACATTATTAATAAAATTTAAGTTATTTAATATCATTCGAGAAAAATCTCAATTCAAGATAACAAAACTGACTTTTCTACTTCTATTTTAAATATAATTGGTGTATTAAACTTGTCAACCAGACAAGTAGTTTTATCTTAATTGCATCTAATTCCTAGCTAGTGATCTTAGTTTTTATTTAGGCATTGTTTATGAATATACCTACCAAGAAGACGGTCATAAAATTTCCAATAAATAAAGCCAAGATATCAAATATTGAATTTTTAATACTTTAATTTAGCTACCTTACGCCAAATCTATTTACAGATGTTAGATATTAAATAAAATATCCTTCTCTAATCGCGAGGAAACTTAAACAATCAAAACTTTAGTTACTAAAAAGGTTGGTAAACATGAAGATCGTTTATTTTTTTGCGTGTTTATTCGTTAACCCGCGCATGCATATTCATGCGCGTTTGGTTAAATGAAAACGTTAAAAAAAAACGTCAGAACATTATTCTATAAACAATTTTGATTATATACTGGGGAGCTGTGCCCCCCAGACCACACCCCAATTGATTGAAACTCGGGATCATCGTAGAGGGTCCCCGTGCAGTGTTTAAACCCCCCACGAGCAGTCCCCTTAAATTTACTCCAAAAAAGTGAAACCTATTGGAACACGGACGAAATAGTTTGCGTCCCATCGTTCGCGCCCACGATCGTAATGTTTACCAAAAGATTTTCTCTTTAGAGTCTACTACCATTTGTATTTAATTTATATTGTTATGAATACGAATGACTCGTACTAAAAGCTGATATGTGACATCTATTCACTACTAATCAATAATTTTAGGCCAATAAAATGTTGCGATGCCCCAAACGGATGAATTTTGAAATTTGCTCTTTTTTAGATTTGATTTTTACGTTTGAACTTTTTCGGATTTGACTTTTTGGTTGTTCTTTTTTATTTGATTTTGAGGTTGGATTTTTTTTAGTCTTATAATATACTTAGCAGACGTATTTGCGCCAGACAGTTGATTAATCATATTAAAGATAGATAGATACTCTCAAATGCAAATGCAGAATTATTATTTGTGTTTAATGAGTAATAAACAGATACGTCCGAAATGGTCTTACTGCTATCAACTCGACTTCGTTATAATGAGCGATTGAAAATTCAGCAGCAAGAGTAGGGTCTCCCGCCCCCATCTCTGAATGAAGGTCATGTGCATTTTGCAAAATGAAGATTACATTTTTACTAATTTTAAAATAAGATAAAACTAACGATGGAATTTCCCCCATAAACGTTTGGAATTGTTAGTACGTTAAAAGCAAGAACCGCAAATCAACGAGGGAATGAATCCGCCAAAAATAATTGTGAGGATAGTTTTGAAATGTGTTGATAGGGGAGACGAAAATGTGCAGACCTTAAGTTGCCCAAGCATTTTAAAGAGGAGACTACTGGCGCTGCTTGAAACCAGGATACTACGCAACTCTCTATGTCTTTCTCTGTAGGTGTTGGGGCTTGGAAGGTATGAAATTCTCCTAATGTCAGCTTCTGCATGGTCATCCAAGTTAAACCTTGCCGGTGATAGTTCGTGACGTAGGTGGTGAAGTTAAAGTAAGTGAAAGATTCTGAGATCGAGTACTAAACATAAAGGACTGTTTGCACCGCTAGAACTTGGATAAGCACACAGCTCTCCTGAGAAAGTTATTGTATGAGGAATAATCTTCTATAATTAACAACAAAAGCTAAATCCCTCATTTGAAACAAATTTTTAAGTTTATCTATTTTCAAAGATATTTCAAAATCGAATTTAAGAAATATAAAGGATTATTACTATTTTTCATCGTTGTTCTCTTATTAATTGCAAGTTTAATTTATTGTTGACGCTAACTAAATAAAGGGGAATTCGGCTAAAAATAACTGGAATGCATCATTCTTTTTAGCTGACCAAGGCACAAGCTTCAATCTGCCATATCTTAATAAGAGCCATCGAGTGAATTTAATCCTTTTGCAATTTTAATTTGATAGTTTTCCACCAGTTAATTTTTAATAGGTAAAAATTATCCCCATAAAAGGCAAAGTTATCCTTATAAGAAAGCCAAGTTATCTTGATAAAAAGGCAAAGATATTTTCATAAAAGCCAAATCTAAAATCATAAAAGAAAAGGTAACCATAATGAAAAGGTAGTTATCATTAAAAGGCGAAGTTATCCTCATATAAAGGCAAAGCTATCATAAAGAGGCAAACTTATTCTCATAATAAGGCAAAGTTATCATCATAAAAGGCAAAGCTATCCTCATAAATCTGAATATTATCATAAATAGGCACAGTTACTTTCATATTAAGGGCAAGTTATCCTAAAAAGGTAAAGTTAACAACATGAAAAGGTAAAGTTACCATGATAAAACGTCCAAATTATCCTCATTAAAAAGGCAAAGTTCTAAAATTTTCTTCCACTAAAATATTTCATCGATCCAGCAGCATTTTCTCGATATTATTTGGACATGATTCAGGTACCACCAACCAAAAATGGAAACCATTTTACACATTTCTGAGAGAGCCCCGTGATCGGTACCTGTTAGGGTAGCACGAAGACCGGGGTCGCTACCTCCATGCGGTGGTCCTAGTACGGAACTCCTACTGAACTTTCGGAGTGTGGTGTGTTCAGGTTTTTGAATGTGGTACTCCTTCTTCAGAGAATTTGACTCTTGAGGGTTTCGTTTGCATACCCGTGCCCCCGATTAAAAGGGCCTCCATCTGGCCTCGGGGCCTATCTTTTTTCTTTCTTTTATTTTGCTGTTTCCTTTTTGTCTTAGGTTTGTTGGTTTGTCTTTGATGCTCCTTTAGTTTTGTTCTTTATTTTTTTAATGTAACTTAGGGATAGGCTTGTGTTTGTGTGATATCGGAGGCTGTGTGCTTTTGCTGGTGGCCGGCAGACGGTATCTTAAAATTCAGAGGAGAAAATACCTTCCAAAATTAGACAAAAAAAATTGCCCCAATTTTATCTTCTTTAAAATATTTATTTAATTCTTATGAGAATTGGAAGGAATTTTTTATTTTTAAATATACCTCTGCTAAGTGGCCAAATATCGCTAAAATTTCGGAATATTTTTCTCCGTTTTTTTTATACATTAAATCTTTCGACCGTTTTTACTCATTTGGGTTACTAATAGTCTAGCAGTTTATAATAAAAGGTCTCTTTCAATATGTTAACACTTTCAGGACGATTTTTTATGTGGGCAAATATTTGTTTATAGGAAATTTGCTTGAAAATTGCATTAGGATTCAAATTAAAATGAAATAAAATTAAAACAATTAAATGGTATTTATGATGGGACATACAAGCCCCATTAATTTGCTTAGGGTCACACATGCCATCTTGTAAAAATGAGGCATCCTAAGATTTTCAGACTCCAATATAACCAAACCTAATCTAGATTAAGTTGGTGAAGGTTAGGTTAAGTAAAGTTAGGTTATATTAAGGTTGAAAACATGTTGGAATGCCTCATCTCTACAAGGTACTGCACATGTCCCTTTAAGGCATAAAGGTTAAGCAACATATCTGCTGGGGCGTATAAATACCCAACAGTACCAAAGTAGTTAAAATACTTTTCTTGTGGCGGTGATTGGAGCTAAGAGAGCTGGCCTCAATTTGACTTCACACTAGAAACCGACGCTGTTTCGTGCCTGATCTTTCGGTTGAAGTTTAACTTCTATATAAATTTTAATAAAAGATTTAGGTACTATACTTATATTAAGGAATTGAGTTCTTTTCGGTAATTAATCAATTCTGTCGGATATTCTTGTCTTCATGTAAGTACTTGAATATTTATTTTGTTGAAATTTGATATTTTTTGGTGGGTATCTTTTTCTGCCAAGCATAATTTGCAGCATGGATTTTGCATCTTTCTTAAAGTGATTACTATTTCTGGGTAATTGAAATAAACCATTTATAATGTCTTGTTTTTTCCTCCTTTTTTCGCAAACTTATTTATTTCATGATATACTCGGTTTTGAATAGCATTTCAAGCAGCCTTATTTATTATTTCCTTGCCAAAGGTACTTATCATTTTCATTCAATTATTTGTCATTTACATTGTGCTAATTTGTAATTTTTATTTTGATTATTTGCCATTTTTGGATTGGTTTGAGGGTTTTCTTTGAAATAATTTGACTTAATAGTCAGTGGGCAGAGCTGCTATAGTTTCGTATCGCTTGATTTATGAGACTACTTGATTCACTTAAGAAGTGACTTGGTTTTTCACAGAGGTGGGATTTCAAGTAATATTAATTTGCTATACTCTCTCCCCCTTTTGTGAGTAATTTCAATGCTGTATCACTTTATTCAATTCCTTTACGAGGTGTAGGAGTTTTTCGTCCTTGTAAAATAAAGGTAGTAGCGGCAATTGGATTTAGTTTAAATCTGCCTGGTAGGATATTACATATTACATTTGTACATATAACTTTAGTGTAGCTAGTGAATGTTTAATGTCGAATTATTTACATTTAACTAAGTTGGTTTATTGTTCAAAATCAGTCTCCTCGTAAAGTTTCTTCAAAAATTCAGGCTGTCACTCTCTTTAGGGGTGATTTTGTTTACCTGTGGTTGATTGATTCTAAGTTAACACTTTCGTCACACATGTTAAGGTGTGTTCCAAGAGCCTCCTCTTCGGAGAAATCTAGTCCTTGACGATTCGAAGCTAAACTAATTGCCTTTCAAGATATTTGAATTTGCTTCGCAATAAAGTCATTGTAATTGAATTTATATTTAGGTTAGTGAGGTTAAGTATTTTATCGATTTTCCTGCCTTCTGATTTGGGAGGAGGGGTAATTTAAGTGAGGCTAATTAATTTCGGTTTGATGCTTTCATCATTAGGGTTAGGGTGTGCTGCAAGAGTCTCCTCTCTAGAGAGCTCTTCTTCGATAATACCGACTTAGGGCATTTGCCTCTTAAATGACTTTTATTTGCTTCGTATCTAAAACTTAAAATTAATATATATTAAGGATTTAATATTTCTATAGTTTAAAAATTAGATTTAAGCTTTTAGTTTTGTAGCCTTTGAGGGTTTGGTTTCCCTTCACTGGACTAAGGAGTTGTTTATTTATTTTTAGCGCTTGTTGATACGGAGCTCGAAAAGCACCACCATAAAAGGTTGATTCACGGTATATTTTCGAAGGGATCAGCATTCAGAGTTGATTTTGCGGGGCGTTAAATCTGAATGTTAACTATTCCAGGGAAGTAGTTCCCCCATAGGAACGGTTTTAATCCATATGGGTTAATAGTCCCCCAGGGATCTCTGTGTACGCGTGGCTTTTCAGCTGTATAATTTGATAGAGTCGACGGCACAGGGACATTTGGATCAGCGGAATAAAAATGTTTCTGGCCGCCAACCGCGAAACAGGGTTGGGACCAAAAATAGATTTTGGTATTTTTCTCATTATTACCTTCGGGGCCGATCTGTTTGATTTAAGTATCAGCACTCGTTTGTGAACCTGGAAACCCTTTTTTACACCAAATTCCATTTCATAACAAAACGGCTAAAATAAATATGAGGAAAGAAATGTGTATTTTATGAAAGGATAAAAATATTAGATAAAAATAACTTTTAACTCTCTTTACGCGTAAAGGCCCTACATTTATTGTATAATGCTACTGATAATATTACCCATTTAGCAAGGTAGAGAAATTCTTCTAAATGCCGGTTGTCCATGGAAAGATTGAGAGAATGATACTGTCTGACATTTCAATTCATTGCCGTCGGCCAAACATTAACGCATTAAAAATTTCCATGAGGATACCGGTTTCGATAGAGGGTCAAAAAAAGGTGTCGCCATCGAAAATCCAATACCATGGAAGATCGTAATAGGCAACGGATTTCGAAGGACTAATTTGAGACAGTAGTCGGTATTTCACGTCAATTGCAGAGAGCCTGAACCAGAATTTTTCTAGTCAAACTATATAATGTCACTCGACACAGGTGGAACATATAGACACTCTCCTAGTAACCAAACACCCATACAGAAAAATAATAAAGGGGCTAGGTTGACCTTCGCTACAGCATGTTACGTGGAGCGCTGTAAAGTGTGAAAGTTTCGGTCAACGATGAAAGCAAATTTAGTTTTTTTGTTCGAATTAGATGGAAAGCATCATGTAAGGCGTTAACATGTGTAATATTGAATTTGACGCGCACGAAAAAGATAATCAAATTTGTAGGTCGCGACGTTATGGTGTGAGGCATATTAGCAATCAATGGACTGTGTCTGCTCGTCCGTTTAAGTGGCAAAGTAATGATGTAGTATACAAGACTCCTCTTCTCTCTCTCCGAACAGCAGGAGTAAGTGAGCCTGTTGTCATGCACGGCAATGCTCCATGTCATACGGCAAAGACAGTGGAGTATCCCTTGGGTGCTGAAAGTATTGACCTGTTGCACTGGCCCTTTCAGAGCCCTAATTTAAATCCGATAGAAAACCTATGGAGGATACCCAGTGGGAAAGGTTGTTGCTCAGAAACCAATGAATGTTGGAGATGTCTGACAGAGATTGCAAGAAGAATGGAATAAAATCATGCCCGAACAATGCGACGTATTCTTGAAATCCTGCAGCCGAAATTGTATTCATGTCGTTCAGAAGGGCGAAAATGCTTCTTGGTAATATTTCTTTTCAATTGTCTCTCAGATGATTATATTTATCGGGAGTTATGGATATTTTATACTTATCGTTTTCTAGTTTCTGGGTGCTTTCTTTCTTCCGATACACATTACTTTGCTCATAACCTTTTTACATTTTCACTTACAATAAAGTGTTTAAAGATCACTAATTAGCGATAGTTGTCATGAACTGGAGATTAGAAACAAATAAACTGCATTTTATGAAACCTTTATTATAAGGGCCACGGAAATTATTCTTAAGTAATAGCTTGCGACTCATCAGGTTGAAGTGGAATTTATGAGCTCACACCCAACGCATTTGTACATAACAGAGGCTGCGTGATAAAGAAGCCCCTAAATCCAGTCGCATAACTTCCCCATTTTTGAGCGCAGAAAATGGGGAGTTCTCGTTATACGAACGAAGCTAAAGATGACCGAGAGTGTACAACGTCACCCCTTTGGTGTCCAGGCCTCACCACCTATTTGAGCGAAAATACAAGCAAACATCAACTGCACTGTCCCATTTCCTTTGCAGGGCTCTTGAGGTAACAGTTTCGATAGGGTTGGCTCTTGTAAGGTCTAATAGGAGCGAAAAGAGAGAGGCGCCCTAAAGCCCTGTTTGAAACCAGTCCTAGACTACAGAATGGCCGAGTGGATAGAGCTGCTCGTCCGTTTATCTCAAGATCGCGCGGGGTAAACGGTTTGAATTTTGATACCTATATTACAATTTCTTTAGTTTCCATCTAATACCCCTCTATTTACAATTTCCTCTAGCAAGAACTTAACGAGTAACCATTTCCGTCGTGTTCGGGTTAAATATGCTTCACACGTTGACAGTGGTTGGTCCCATGTCAGTAACCACCATGAAAATAACTAAAATTTAAAATAAAAATAAAATTCCGACTTTGATTACCATTTTCGGGGTTTTTTTCTTTAAATGGATTATCTGCTTTCACATCTCTTACCATTATTTCTTTTATTACTCGACGTCCCTCCTGTTTTGTTGTTTCCTCGCCTTACTTTCGGGACAGAAATTCTACTTTCTTCTTATTCTTCGTCGTGATTAACTTATCTCATCCAATTATACATTATTATTTTTCATAAATAAACTAGAAAAACACCGCATAATTTTCAGCCACTTTGGGACAAAAACCTGCCTCGTCTATCATCCAGTTAATGGTGTCTGATATCATTCCCATTCTAATAAATCTCTTCATACTGATTCAACAAACATGCACTCAGTTTTAAGCTTCGACCGGGGCAGTGGAGGTGTTAAATACACACAGGACACATTTGATTTTTAAAATTTTTATTCCATCTGGAAGCAGTAAATTGCATCCTTTCTAGTTTAATTTCCTATAAACCCTAAATAAATTGCTGCATATATTTTCCCATTTGTTTGGTTTTTTTTTAGACGAGCACACCTACAGTTTTGGGTGGAGTGCTGAACTATGTATGCCCCATTGCACCATTTGGGCAAGTAAATTTCGTTTTGGTTTCTTTTTAGCTAATTTGTCTTTCATTTAATTTCCTCATTGGTTTATTTTGAATCTTACTTCTGCTATAAATGAAATAATGTATAGTTATGTTTTTTGCTCTTATACAATCGATTTTCTATCCCTGAATCCTCCCAATTCATTTTTGGTCAATTAATAAGTAGTAGGTTTGGTGGATTCTTTTTCTACCCAATTAATAAAAAGTAGGTTTAGTGGATTCTTTTTCTACCCAATTAATAAAAAGTAGGTTTAGTGGATTCTTTTTCTACCCAATTAATGAAAAGTAGGTTTGGTGCATTCTTTTTCTACCCAATTAATGAAAAATAAAAGAGAGGGCCTATTTTAAATTTTCCCTGATTAGTTAAGTGCTTTGAAAAAATAGTAAACGAAGCGTTTCGAATATTTGGAGGTTGACTGGGGGAAATATTACATTCTCTGATAGATATTCATAATTATAACAGCTTACATACGATACATCTCACAAAATAAACGTGTAAAGGTAAAAATGTCTTTGAGAAATGTCTATTTGTATCTGATAAAAATAAAATAATAACAAAATCATGAAAATAAGCTAGCACTATTAAAAACAAATAACTTGATAAAATATTTAGTTGAATTGATAATGAGCTGCAATTTACCTGCATAAATCATAAATACTGTATGTGTTTTATCCTTGGCCAAATAACTTCACACAATTTACAGCTGGCAGAGGATAATCATATAAAGCTGGTTTAATCATATCATTACAGTTTAATTGAACCACAATTCAAGAATCTGTATCAATACACATACATCAAATAAACCAGTTTTTTACAACCATTACAATTATAAAGGTAGACTAATATAAGATATTAACTCAGCTTGTAATAGAAGCAACCATGATATAAGGTAGTAAAAATAAGCTTTCCAGAACGCCCCAACTAATTTCCTCTTTAAACTACTCTGGCCGGAACGGGAAAATGGAAGGGGGAAAGCTCAATCTGGTAAAAGAAGCTTATCATCTTGCGGTTTGCCTTTCTCACTTTTCTATTTTTTGTCAAAAACATCCATTATTATTATTTTTATTATATAACATCGACACATTTTCCTTGTCCCATACCCAAGAGTGGATAGGAGGTGTAGCATAGACATCTATGCGGCAGTTGACATCTGTAAGATTGCGTGCCGTCTGGGCTTCACTGCAGGCAGGAGGATTTGGAGCCTATATCTTACTGCTCTAACATTTTAATATCTTATTTTTATACATATCTTTACAGATCTCTCCTTACAAACTTTCTACTGCAGATGCCCTCATTGGTTTTTGATTTAAATTAACAAAAAAAATCTCCATCTTTAATACTCTGCTGGAGAGGATTTCAGAGTTAGGGTCCGCTTCTTAGTTTCAGTTGTACAAAAATAATATACTTTTTTAAGCGTCATGAGAGGAATTATCATTTACTTTTCCACTTTATGCCTAAATTGTGATGCAGTTTTAATGTAAAATAACCTATATAAATTTGGGGACTCGAGTATCATAATCTTGTTTTATCAAGTGGTTGATAATTCCTTTTACTGGTTACTCTAATACATAACGACAGAAAGTAGAAGTTAGCCCCCCTCACCTAGGAACTTATCGTATGCAAGGAATTTAGACAAGAATTTATGTTATAGAATATCAAAACTAGAGTGCTATATTTGGGTTTCAATGCAATTTTTCTTACGTTTACATTTTATGCAACCTTTGTGAAATTTCAAAGTTCGGTTACCTCCCAGCACCGCCCTAATTATTCAAAACACTTTTTAAAAATTTTGTGTCAAAGCATTTAACCAAAAAGGAAAGATATTTTAATATAAATCCTCCTACCTTTCATTAATTGGACAGACAGAATCAGCCACAGCCTCTATTTACCCATTGGTAGAAAAATAGGGAGAATTCGGGGGTAGAAAACTGCTTACCTTTGAGCAACTGGTCGTGACTGTCATTTTTATATGGGCCTTCTTCAAATTTTATACTTTTCTTTGGTAAATACAAGTCTCTAGTACCATATATATATACAAAAAAGATACTTATAATGTTGATCTACTTTCCTTTTTCTTATTTTTATACATAACTATCCTCATCCATCTTGCAATAGGAACAAATGGAAGGATGTATGTAATAGTTGCAAGAAAAGCTAGATAACGATGATAATGCTAGAGCCATAGACTAGATTGTCAATTCTAAAATAAAATAAGCAAAACTCACAAGATAAGCAAATAAAAATGAAAGGATTGTGGAAACAAGGTCTGCTGACCAAAGTCGCGTGTTCTCACTTATTCTGATTTATGACCTTATGACCTTCAAAACTTTCATTAATTCCCGGACTAACCTTTAGAGGACCCTGTCATTATATCATTAGAAAGATAATGTAAAACAGCATAGGGGTTCGCAAATATTGTTAGAATCGGCCGACTAGTTACAATGTTATTACCAAACTAAAAAAGAAAAACGGGGACCGACCGACATAGTGAGATATAGGAGTCTTACGCGACTAAAATGGTGTGGTGGATTACATCTCACTGCATTAACGGCGCTGAAAATTTCCACCACGGCAAGTAAAATAAATAGTGTATTCGAAAGTAATTTACTGTATATAGTGGAAGAGCGACTTTTCCACTTGTGTTTGACATTCAAAATTTTGGATCATTTATTGGAGTATACTCATTTTTCTAGCAGTTTTTTGTTCCATAACAGATAATTAAAAGTTTAAATCTGTGATAAGAGCGGCCATATAAGGTTACAGTGAACACAATGCCATAGTGTTGTATCGCAAAGCCTCAAGCCTGATTTCGTGTGCCAAGTCTACAGAGAAATTGAGAAATTGTCTTAAGGGCAGTTCAAGGAGACGAGGTGATAAAGGCAGCTGGGATGGATATAGCTTCAGGTTTGGGATAATCGTTGGTGTAATGAGATTCAAGTCAATCACTTGATTTTTTGCTACACTAGAATATTAATAGCTTGGGATAATTATTTATTACAAGCTCTAAACTTTGTATTAGCCGCTGTTGATAATTACATAAGTTTTTATAATCCCAAAAGAGCTCAGTAAAATTATTTATGGCCTACGGTTCGAGATGGCTGCAACGGCTGAACCTAACCATAGTTATTCCATTGGCTAAATAAGCGCTTCAACACGAATATTTGCTCCAGATTTCGTCACTTTTTTATCATAAATAGTCTCCCGGCTAGTATAGTGGTTAGCGCGCTTGTCCGTCAATCGCTGGGTCGGAAGTTCGAATCTCCATCAGGATTCTTTTTAAACTGACACTATTTACTAAGGGAGGTTACCACCGTGACTGCGCATCACGGTGAGTTGTAGCTTGCCCTGGCTGAAGTCCGCCTGAGAGGCAACATTGCTTGCTTGGAGGACCAGCAATGAATGATTCGTAAGAATCATTCATTTGTTTAAAAGAGGAAGGGACGTGTACTTTTCAATGTTAATATCACTTGATATCATCAAAGGAATATATATATATATATATATATATATATATATATATATATATATATATATATATATATATATATATATATATACATTGAAGGAGTGAGGAACGTATCACGGAAAAGAAAAGTGATGCCAATGAAAACTACCGTAGAAAGCAAGTGTATAAAAGTAATTTTGTATATTACTTTCACAAGTTTCTATCAGTGGCCGAGGTAAGATCATTGCTTCCATCTTTCGTGTATGCCTCGTTAGATTGAGCGCGCGCACTGGTTTTGTTTAAAATAAAGACATATTTCATAAATTTTTAGTACACCTTCATCAATGGTTATGAAGTTATTAGTCGAGTACATAAGAGCAAACATGAGAAAAGGAGTCTGCAAAAGGCTAATCGATAGCATATACGAGGCCTCTTCTGTCAATGGCATGAAACCTGATACACAGGTTGATAAATGTGTAGCAATAACTCTAGAAAAGAGAATTAGTATTGCCTTAATGGCGTTAAAACTCATTTTATTTGTCTTTAAATCGATTCGCATTCTACTAAAGTTAGTTGGCTTTATAAGGTATTTGCGGGTCTCTCTCTAGTATAGAGTCTTTACAGGCTATCCCCAAAACCAATTGCTCTGAATTTTGGAATACCCCTTTATTCCTTTAAGGAAATTAACGTTAAAGATTAAAAAAAGGATAAAACTTCACCGGAGTCAAGACCTGGTTCCCCTGGGCCTTCTGAAAGAAGTCTTCATGTTGTTCGAAGAACACTTGAGAACAACCCTGTGCTAAAAGCTTGTGAAGTGACATTAGGATTACAAATCACCTCAGCTACAGCAGTAAAATACTTGCACTTTCTTGGTTATTATCGTAGTGCAGGCATGATAAATTTTGTTTTAATTATAATTAACATTAAGAAGAGTAATGTGTAGGCTGAGTAAATGAGTGGTAAACATTTAGAGATTAAGCAAAGCATAATTGTTTTAACGAGTAAAGATTTGTTTAATTTTCAGACATTTGACGGCTATGGGTTTTGAGATTACCCCGTCAGGAGACATAAACAGTTTACAACTAACGGTAAAACATGGTGGCCATTCTGTTATAATGTAGGTAGCAATGTGGAATGATGCAAGGTCAGAGTTGGTTGAATGTGTTGGCAATATCAACTCTGAAAAATACCTTTCCATTCCTAAAGAGGGACTTCTCTACCATCGTTTTCAAATTGGCAGCTTAAATTGTTTCTTTTTCGAAGAAGTGACTCTCTAACATACTACAAAGGTGGCAAAATAATAAGAGGACACAAGAATGGGAGGGCCAAATCGGCCTGAAACTACTTCCTTGGCCAAGTCTCTGTTTGGAAAATATGAGACAGTACTTCAAGGCCAAAGCAGGAAAAAAGAAATCAAAAACAAAATAGGAACATTTTTAGAATTGCTCAATGTCATATTAATAATGTAATTACATTGTTTAAAATGTATTTTATTCTTTATATTTACAAATACAATTCTTTCAGTAATTAACTCAATTTATGTACTTGCCGTTGTTGTTGTTCTTTTTCTTATTTTTCTTCCTATATTATTATAATAAAAAGGCCGATCCGATGGCCGGTGTAGGATAATACAGTGTACCCATTCCTTACCACTTCACCTTGTTTACTGGGTTATGCAGAATTTAAGTCCCCTAATTCCAACACTTTTTTAAGGAATATTATTTCAGAAATAATTCTGATGCAGTCATCTTCAGGATTTGTTGTTTCAATTTTTAAGTAAAAACAAAAATCAAATAATTCATAATTTTGAATTTTTCAAGGGAGTTTCCGATAATTATTTTTGGCCAGGTCTTAACAGTGTTTCAAACAGGAGTGTGGAGTCGGAGTCGGATGCAGTTGTGGTGGAGTCGGAATCGATTAAAAACATCCGACTCTGACTCCTGTTTTAATCTTATCAAGATGAACGATCGTAGAAAATTGTGATTTTAAATTTTATTATGGTCGAGAGTAGTATAGGGTGCGGCAGAACCGTTTGAGCAGTTTTGAGGAGTCAATGCTCGGGGGGAGGATGGGGGAGGGAGGTGTTCGTAATTTCGCTCTGCTCCGTAAACATCCCCATTTCAGTAGCAAGCATGGTGTGGCCGGGAGTACATCGTCGCTTTGCCGTGCACGCGTATTTTGAGAACAATCAGTCTGTGATTGCCACGCAAAGAGCTTTTCAGTGACGGTTCAATATTCCGCTTAACGATGCCGTTGATAGGGCAACCACAATTCGGTCCTGGATTAGGCAGTTAGAGGCAACTGGTAGCACACTAAGAAGAGATACACATGGCCGACGCAGGTCCATTAGAACACCAAAAAAATGTGGAGATGGTGGGAGCAGCGATCATGCAGTCGCTGAGACGTTCTGCTCGAAGGCATGTTGTTCTTTAGCAATTTCCGGCCTTGTGGGCTTTGACGACGTTGAAGTCGATCATGGGGCGTGAGGTTTCTAGGGACCCGACGGGCAGAGACCTTGGTCATGGCAAAATTGTCGTGGATGATGTTGATAACACTTCCATGTGATACTCCAAATTCTCTCTCGATTTCTTCGACCTTCACCTATTGATTTTCGAGGATCATCCTCTTCACAGGGGCCACATTGTCCTCGTTGGTCACGTCTGACGGGCGTCCTGGATGGATGTCATTTTCAAAGGACTCATGACCATGGCGGAACTCCCTATTCCAGCGAGCAATGGCTGCATAGGAAGGGACGGTGTAGGTGTACACTACAACCATGCGTTCATGGATCTCTTTTGCATTCTTGCCTTCCTTGGTCAAAAGTTTTATCACTGCGCGGTGCTCAACCTTCTCCATTGTTGAAAAATTTGTGACTGACGATCTGCAATCAGCTATTGCGTCTTAAATAGACGATGCAGGAGCGTGCGGCTGCAGGTCCTGACTTTTCATAACTTGTCCTAACACCCCCACAAACAGCCATCCCCCTTCCTCTGTTTTGCCCTAACGATTCGCAAAACTTATTGACCACCCCTCGTACAATTGTATACAAACTTTTCAGATCAATAGGTATTTATTAGAAAAACAAACAATTAAGCTCCAGTGTTAGAAAGTGTATATTTAACACAGTGTTAAATAAATCAACCGAATTTCATTTACTGAGACCACAGAGCCTAATATATTATAAACAAATCGAATTCCCGTAACCATTAAGACCACATTACCCTACGCATAGCGTTTACTCACCAGACAAATCTTTGTATACACTCCTGTATTTATTGTTTCATGTTTACTTATTTTTCAGAAAAAATATTAGTATTTACGCCAAAAAGTATGAATTTGAGATATGTGTAGGCTAAAAATGAAATAAAAATGACTATTAGGCTTCATTTTTACACTTTCGATATTTATTGATGACAGTTGAAAAGAAAACTAATTATTCGTAAAAAAGATTTAAGTCCGAAGCATCATCCTTCGATGTTTTGATTCCCTGTTCCCTTTATTCTGTGTACATGTTTCTTAATTTGTAATTTAGCCTTTAAGTAACAGGAAATGTGTCTTTATTCCTGAAAACTAAAGTGATAACGAACGCTCACTGCATCTGTATCTGAAAGCCTAAATATACTGAAAATTTCTTCCCTTTACTTATCGAGTAATTATTGATTTCTGGGTTCCTTAGAGTGGTCCGATGCGGTAGAAATATGTAAAAATAGAAGGTAATAATAGACTTTTGAATAGAAAATACGAGAGTGCGGGTGAGTGAGGGGTAAGAATATCATTTATAAAGTGGGTTGATTATGGAAATGATTGTTGTAGAGGGAAAGGGCTGAGCGAAGGATACGCACTAGATATTTCGCATGTTAGATGTGTGTGGAAGGAGATTGGGCTAGGGCGTTCTTGGGGCATTCTGCCGAGGTATGAACCTTAACTAGACGAGATTCTAGAATATATAGCGCCATATCGGTAAGAAAAGCCACTTCCGCGGAAAAAATGATGGTAAACTTTATGCTTTATAAAATATAAGGTTAATAATGTGTGAGTATGGTTTATACGCGTTGATGCATACAGACCCCCTCCGCATGAAAACGATGAGAATTGAAATAGTAAAGAGATTGTGACTTCGATTAATAAAGCAAAACGTGCACGGAAATACTTAGTTTTTAAGCCTGGGACAAGTGATTAAAAGGCGTTCAAAAACAAAGATCTGAGGAAGTTACGAGTATAACTAAACATCCTTGTTTTGTTTATTTAAGGACAAAAAGCCTTGGTCATAATGAGAAAAGGCAGAATAGAAAAAAACCCTATTTTTTATCTAAAAAGAGAAGGAAGTAATACTTAAATTTATTCGTAACTACATTTCAAAGATTAATTATGAGAGTAATTTGTGGAAATTCTACAGAGCCGGACTTAAATGACCATTTAACCTACTCATATTTGTTTACCTGTGATAGGACAATAAAAAAATGTCTTATTAATCTTAATATTTATTAATTTCTTAATAAAATTATACTTATCATATACAAAGTTATTTCTGCATGTGTCTAACTCTTTGGGAAGAATGCAATTACAAATGCGATGCCAAATGCCGTGGTTACACCTCAATGCATTTGAAGATTACTTTCGTCACAGAGTAATACACCTTGCAACATAAGGGCCCAATAAGACAAGGCAAATAAAAGCTTTTTAAGGAGAACAACTTTTTTAATTGAGCGAAGTACTCGACAAGTTTCTGAGCTTAATTCTCTCTCCTGCAACGTTCGAACAACAGTTGCTTTACATTTGAAGGATGGAATGTGAATCTCAGAAACTAGTTCTGAACTTGTGAT
Organism: Ceratothoa steindachneri; assembly: GCA_963969495.1. Lineage (NCBI taxonomy): Eukaryota > Metazoa > Arthropoda > Malacostraca > Isopoda > Cymothoidae > Ceratothoa > Ceratothoa steindachneri. The sequence goes on from OZ018332.1 coordinate 94,644,582, forward strand.
CAATCAAAAAAGTCGTTCTTTTCCTAAAAGCTTGTATTTGCATTAAACTACCAACGTAAATACTAGTTGACGTCATTCCTAATTTTCCCTTTTAGTTTCTCAACACTCTTTGGACTTTCTGTATAAATTTCATTCTTTGTTAAGCTAGAGAGAATAAAATTCCGGAGGCTAGAAGGCTGTTGATTCGATGGGTATTCGATGTGTCCACATTTCCCAATCCATTACTGAGTCAAATGCTCGCCCAACCAATTGTGCGGTACAATAGCGTAATGTTTTGGGACCTCATCGTGTTAAAACCACATATGCTCTAATTTAGGCAATTTAACTATAGCTGAGTGAAATTAGTTAGTCATCATGGTTGCATAACTCCCGTCGGTCACTCATATTTCACAACAAAATAGAAACAAAAGGTTAGAAGCTAAAATCCCATAGCAGATCGTTTAGATTGTGAAAAAATAAAAAAATACTATTGCCCTATTGACATGTCCATTCAATTTAAATGCTGCTTCATCTTCTTAGAAGATATTTTAAAGCAAAATGTCATCCACCTCACAATTTCCCACCAACTTCGCAAAACTACAATCGTCTATCTGGATCATCTTCTTTCATTGAATGCACCAAATGAGGATGCTATGATATATTTGGAAGCTTATGGACATCGTTTGAATGGATCTTAATATGCAAGTTATTATGTAGCACACCTGGTAGAAGTACTTAGACTTTGTGCAAAATACAACAATAAATGGTTTGCTTCGTTATTCATTGAAAGACTTGATTCTTCGATCTCTTTTCAAATCTAGGATTGATCCAGTTTGTCCAAATTGTTTAATGAGATTGATCGCCTTGTCACGTTTCATTATCTGTTGAAAACTATCTGTAAAGCCGAGGCGCTTCTCAGTTGTGTTGTGATACATAAAAGGTTTGCATAAGGGGGGCGCGCATCTAAATACTACTCCTCTGTTATTCTCTTTTCCTCTAATTTAAATAGCAATATTCTCCATTTATTCGAATTTAATGCGTAATATTCTTCTTTCTCTATCGATTTTAAAGCGAAATATTCTTCTTTCTCTATCGATTTTAAATCACAATATTCTTTTTTCTCGAATATAAAGCACAATTTTGTTTTTCTATTGAATTTAAAGAGCAATATTATTTCTTCTTCGAATTAAACTGCAACATTATTTTTTCTTCGAATTTAAATAGCAATATTAAATATTTACCTAAAATTTAAAGGGCAATATTCTTCCCCTCGAATTCAAACGAAATATTCTTTTCCCTCCAATTTAGAGTGCAATATTCTTTTTTATATCTAATTTAAAGCGCAATAAACCTCTTCCTCCTCCAATTTAAAGCGCAGTTTTCCTTTCATTTCGGTTTTAAAGCTCAGTATTCTTCATTTCCTCGAATTAGTGCTCATATTTTTCATTCCTCGAATTTAAAACGCAATATTCTTTTCCCACCAATTTAAAGTGCACTATTGTTTTATAATTCAAATTTAAAGTCAACTATTCTTTATTTCCTTCACGTTAAAGCCCAATATTCTTTCGAACTCGAATTTAAAACGTAATGTTTAATCTTCCGTCGAATTTAAAGCGCAATATTCTTTTTCCCTAAAATTTAAAGGGCAAAAATATTTGTCTTTAAAATTTAAAGCGAAATATTTTTTCTCCAGTATGAAGTGTAATTATTCTTTATTCTTCGAATTTTTAGTATAATTTGTCTGAGTTTTTCGAATTTAAAGCGCAAGATTTTTTTCCGAGAATCTAGAGCGCAATATTCTTTTTGTTCTCGAATTTAAAGCACAATATTCTTTTTGTTCTCGAATTTAAAGCGCAATATTCTTTTTGTTCTCGAATGTAAAGGGCAATAATTTTTTTGGGGGGGGCAAATTAAAAGGGCAGTATTTTACTTTAACTCGCAACTAAATGGTACTATGCATTTTCTCTTAGAATTTAAACCCAAACTTTCTTTATTTCCTCGAAATTAAAGTGAAATATTCTTTTTTGCCTCAAATTTAAGGCGGACTATTCTTTATTTCCTCGAGGTTAAAATGCAATATTAGTTTTCCCTTGAATTTAAAGCGCAATATTCATTCCTTCTTCCAACTTAAAGAACAAAATTCTTTTTCTTTACCACGTTGGTTCCCACATGACCCACCGCTGGGTTATCGTGGTATGTCAGCAAGGCCCATATGACTCTCAGGTGGTTCGTTTCAACTTCTGCTTCAGAAATAACTGTATTCGAGCTATCAGTAAGAAAAGGAGTATAAATAGAATTGTCTGAAGACAAATTATCATCTTCATCTTTACTCCTACAACTAGGCTTATCTAAAATTGGTTTCTTTTCTTAGAATAATGAAATATATTTATTGGTAGTAGGTTTGACTTATCACTCATTATGGTGTCCGATACTTTTATTTAGATTTAAATTTTCTAATTTACGTTTAGTTTTTCTAATATAATAGGTTAATTTAGCATTGTTAATTCATATTTTATTGCTAATTTAGATATATATTTATAAATATTATAAAAAAAGCCCTGAAAAGGTAGAAAAGAGAGTTAGTATGAATGTAATACCTGTATCCTTGAGATTTTCTTACTGTCCTATATGACTCAACCGTGAGTCGTGTGAGAGTCTAAGTTAAAATATGGACTCGGGTACTGAATGAAGGACCGAATTTAAAGCTCAATATGATATTTTTCTTCTTTTTCTTCAAGTTTGAATGACAATATTCTTTTCTCGGTCGAAGTTAATGCACCATATTCTTTTAATTCAAATTTAAATCGCAATTTTCTTTTTGTTCTTCGTATTTAAAGCGCCAAACGTTCTCTTCGAATTTAAAGCGCAATATTCTTTTTTAGTGAGTTTGAAAAACATTATTCTTTTTTCCTTGAATTTAAAGCGCAATACTAACGAGGGCGCAGCGGAGAATTTTTATAAGGAGAGATCTGTAAAGGAAATGGTGAAGCTAGAGGAAGTGAAAACGTGTGGAAGATATATAGCCACAAAGACTTCCTGAGAGCATGGAAGAGCAAGAGGAATAACTGTGAGTACTTGGGTCCGGAGAGCATGCAAGGCTTCAGTTGCCGTTACCCATGCTTCACATGACACCTTTCGGCTGAGTTAAATGATAGATAAGGAAAATAAAGATCGCAGATGAGGAAAGAGATAAAAGTGGGAAATATGCAGGTATGCTAGACTCCACCTCCTGAACCAGAGACTAGAAGGAGAGATGATACAGCCTACTTCCCTCTCACCCCAATTCAGGAATGAATGGAAGTAGGCTTGTCGGCGACAAGCCTGTAGCGGCATATTCAGAAAGTGGGGGAAAATAGTAAAATGAAAATGTCTACAAAAAATAGAGCTCAGGTAAACTCGTTCTACAGAGGGTGGCCAAATATTAGAGGCACGAGTATAAAATATGACTTCCTCATGCAAGAATAAAAAAGTTTACCTAACTATACATGGATATAATGATACTTTCAGTGATGGTAGTCATTTGGGGCGATAAGATATGAAGTCCGTTTGTCAGAGGTGGGTGAAGGTTGGGGTATAATGAGTAGTATCCAAAGCGCAGCTGCTCCGCCAAGCTCATTGCGCATGTGACAGTGAGGGTGGAAGATTATTGTGCTGTTATCATCAGTTTTTCGTGAAAGTTGATATTATAGATAGGTTAACTACACATTTATATGTTTATAGGTGTTTGAAAATTGACTGTGATATTAGTAATTTGATATTTCTTTTTCCTATAGAAATTCATTAATAGTCAGTGTTTTCTTATAAAAATGGGTAAAGCTACTGATATATCACCTAAAAAGAGGGACGAAATTCATGCATTACTGAGAGAAACAGATTACTCTCATAGAGAGATAGCTGAAGTGAAAGTGTCACGAAACACTGTTGATAGGCAATTTTATTGACGTGGCTCTAATAATTTAACCAATGGCCACCCTCTGTATCTGAGATTAATATGACCAAAGGGAGATACTAGAGACAGGAGGGCGTTCTTCTCATCCATGTAGCAGGGCATTTTTCTCTAAAAAATCAGAAAAGGGGGTGAAAAAGCGCTCTTTCTGATTTTGATGAAAATTACTGTATGTAAAGATTTCTAGTTGTTAGCACCAAGTCTGAAATCCATTTTTAATATCTTAGTTAAAAGTAAGGTTATTGAAAGTACAATTGTAAAGGCTTTGCCACACTCTACCAAAATATACTTTACTCGTATCTTAGCTCTGAATTTACCTAGAACGTAAAATAAAATCGACTTGAAGAGAAAATTTAACACTTTAAAATTTATTAGATCAATGTAATGGGTTGAGAAATAAGTTCTTGCGGTTTTATCAAATTTATTCATTACCATTAACAATTTTAGAAAAACTTCATTTTTAATTGATAACAACATGCAATTTAATCAATAAAGTATTCTCTGTTGTAATTTACGACTTCTTACCAACGTTCAACTAGTTTTTCGATGCCTCTGCAATAAAAATCTCTGGATTTTGACTCCATAACGTCGATGAGGTCGCTTTTCACGAATAGCTTCAGCGAGTCGATACATTTGTTGAACGTAGAGTTCTGCACTGACAATCTCGTTGTTCGCAAGGAGCTCATAAAGAATGATGCTTTCACAATCCCACCACACATACAGCATCGTATTTCGTGGGTGAAGTCCTTGCTTTAATCGCGAAAGTGGTTTTTTATTGGGGCTAAGCCATTGTTTTCGATGGTTCATGTTGACATAAACACACCACTTTTCGTCGCCAGTGATGATGCGATGAAGAAATCTGTCCTTATATCCACGAGTAGCCTTGTGATGAACAAGCAAACTTGAGGCAATCGTGGAGCGTTGAAGTTTGTTGCTTTGCTCAAAGCGTGCGGAACCCATGCACCGAGTTTTTTAACTTTTCATATCGAATGAAGGTGATTCACTACAGTTTTATGATCACACGCCAATTTTACAGCCAATTCTCGAGTCGATTGACGATTATTTTCATGAAGAAGGTCGTTCGATCGATATTCATCCAACTTAATGGGGCGACCAGAACGTTCTTCGTCATTAAGATTGAAATGACTGTTTTTGAAACGTAAAAACCACCATTGAGCTGTCCTTTCTGATAAAGCATTTTCTCCGTACACAGCACAAATATCGCGACGAGATTTGGCTGCGTTTGCATTGTTTCTGTCTCGATTGAAAATGAATAACAACAAGTGTCGAAAATGCGCCTTTCTTTCAACTTGACATTCCATTTTGAAGGTACAGAACAAAAATTAAATTAACACAACTTTTAAATAAACCGCAATGACTTATTACTCTACTTCAAGACGTAGCCTAAGCAAAAGCCTAATAGTCTACGCTGTTAAAAGACGTAGCCTAACCTTTTAAAGTTTTGCTCCCATTATTTATTATTGTTTCTTAATATGTGCACAAATCACGTCAACAAAACTTAAATCAACACAACATTAAAAAAACGCAAGAACTTATTCCTCAACCTAATATTATATATAACCATTTTGTTACTTAAATTGTATAATTTCTTTTATATAGTTTACTTGGTCTGTTTGATATATTGAACTTTTTTGTACTTTAAAAAAATTGCCTAAATCTATGCTATACCATACATTTATAATCACTTTACGTTAGAAGGGAATTTTACTTCTTTTGGGGGGTCAAATGAATATGTGATTAAGACTTCTGCGCTCAAATTGGGGGACCTCAACCCACTAAAAATATTCTTCAATACCCAACATGTACCTTCAGTAGAAAAAATAGATAATTTGTTTTGTGCAACCTATCTAGGCTTTGATAATGCATCATTCATTTAGTAGAATGGCTGATGGCAAAAAGGAACTTATACAGAAACGTCTCTTGTGTCAAACATTTTCCCAAAATAAATCCAACTCAAACTATCCTGTTGTATTTTCCACATTTGCTAAGTTACGACCAAAGTGGGCGTGATTGCAGAACCATATGGCACTCATGATGTCTGTGTGCACACATCATAAAGCCCAAAACTTATCTTAGCAAGTATTGATGACAGAGACGTTACATATAAGACTGATGGAAAAGTAAGTTTGTGTTATGAACAATGCAAAGTGCATACTAAGACAATGCACAAAATGACCAAGAAAATTGGAGTAGAAAAGTGTTTAAAAAATCTCACCAAATTAGATGAAAGAGACGACATTAATTATTTGCAAAGGATTAAATCGGATAAGTCAACACTCAGCACTATTCTTTTTCAACAGATGAATTTATAGCCACTAAATCATCAAAATAAAAATTAACTAACATCCCAGCATTCCATTTCCAAGTCAAAATCAGCATATTTTAAATATCTTAAAGAAAACTTGGACAGCAAAGAAGTCATTATTCTTGGTGATTTTTCTGAAAACTACTCCTTTGTTGTACAAGAGGCAAGCCAAACCTTTCACTGATCAAATATTCTAGCTACTGTACACTTTTTCGTAGCTTATTATAAAAAATGAGAACAAATTTTCTTAACCATAAAAGTTTTTGCTTATCGGTGACTCATTGACCCATTCAGTAGCTGGAGTTCACTATTTCTCAGATGGTTGTGCTGCTCAGTACCAAAATAAGTGAAGCTTCATAAATTTATGCGATCATTTTTTAGACTTTGGAATGAAATTTGAATAGAATTTCTTCGTTATGAGTCATGGCAAAAATGCCTGTGATGGCAGTGGGGGCCTGGATAAAAGGGCTTCAACTAAGAACAGTCTTCAGTGTCAATAAATCACCAATTATAACACCAATAGAATTTTCGAAACTTCTGTAAATTATTTTACTGCAATTCAATTCTTTTACATTCCATCTAATTGATATATCAACAATTGAAGAACAAATGCAATCTAGAGTTGGGACTGTTCAGATCTTATACGGTACAAAAGGATTCGATAAAATTATTCCCAGCGCTTTAATGACTGTCAAAACAATCAAAACATCACAGTCTACAGAATATACTGTCCACCAAATTTCAGCTGATATATCAATTCCTTCTATGACCTATAATGACTGCAATACTAGTCTAGATGATCTTCGTACCTATGAAAATATTACGTACATATGGTTTATTAAAAAAAAAATCGCAAATGAACATCAAGAATGTATAATTAACTCATGCACTAGGTTACGAAAAACAAATGCTCTTTTTTGTTCACTGAGGATACATAGTGGGTATGGATAAAGATAATTTTGAGTGTGTTGAGTGCCCCCAAATTAAACGCAGGAGTAGTAATCACATTATTCATTTACCTTAAAAGAAGCAGAAAAATTCACTTCTTACATAGACTGATTATATATTAATAGTACAGCATAGATTATAGGCAATTTCTTAAAAAGTGCTAAAAAACTCAATATATTTAAATTTTTATATTAAATAGACAGGGTAAAATATACAAAATAAATCATGTATTTTAAGAAAAAAGGGATAGTGATGTTTTGGGGAGAAAATATAATGTTTCTATGTAAATTATTGACTTAATCAATTTTAAAGTGCTAAGAATTCTCCTTTGAATAGAGATTTGTTTAACCCTCGAGATAAATTAGAGGATGAGTTACGAGTCTTTATATTTCTTTTGTGTGTGGGGGGGAGGGGAGCTGCCAAAGCCCCTAAAATTGGAATGTTCATAACTTTACTTCTTAAATATTGTAAAACGGATTTCAGACTCGATGTTGTTAACCAAAACCTACCCATACCTTAATTTTCATTAAAATCCGAGACGGTGTTGTTTCATATTTCAATTTTTTTTCCCCTTTTTTGTCAAAGAATTAACCGCAAGTGTAATAGTCATCAATACACCGCAAAATTAGAAAACAAAATACCAAATTTTGTAATTTCTTGAAAATACTCGTCTAATTTACATATGAATTGTAAAGAATAATTTTTAAATTTGCCTTTGATAACATCTTCCCGAAGCAAAGATTTTAGTACACTACAACCTTTATACTTTGCTACCAAAACGAGCGAGACATGAAAGTGAGCTACGTCATAACGCTGCCAACTCCAAATTTAACCGTATATTTTAAGCATGTAGAATTCCATCTTTCACCTGTACGACCACTTAGATGCTGTCCTGCATCAGATCTAAACAAACTAAATTTACTTTCGTCAGCGAAAAACACTTTTCCGCTTTTAAGAACTCTACAGGACAAGCTCAGTAGCGAAGGACAATATAGCCGCTAATTCTTTGACTTATGAGTGGTTTCTTAAAAGGGAAGCTTGCTATGAGTTCCAGCAACCTCTATCGAGTCTTGTGAGACGCATTCAGCTTTGGGTTCTCTGCAATTGAGATGAAAATCTGGCTGCAGTCTCAAATCCATCCTTCGACATCAGTAGAATTGTGTAATCTTCCCTGGGGGTGGTTTTCGTGGGAGACCCCTTTTCTTCTCTGAATCGTAGGACTTGGGATCCTCAGAGAACTATATTATTCTTAAAATCATACATTTTGCTCTATTGTAAGGCCTCAAAATGTCAGAGAGTATCAACCCTCCACTCTTCAACAGGACAGGATTTGTCGATTTTAACTATTATCACTATCCAAATTCATGAGTAATACTATTAATAGCATTCTCCAGGGTGGTTCGAAAGTCTTGTCACGCTCTCTCGAAAAGAAATAATAACAATAGATGAACGATAATACTTGTCCATCGATTTCGACAATGCCATCTGTCTGTACATCACATCTGTTATGAATTCGCAAATGGCTGTGGAGTCCAAGTCTGGAATGGCATGGTCGTTGACAGTGGGAGGTAGGGCAACTGTCTAGGCTCTGCAGGTACGGCTTCTGTGGACTTCCTTCTCTCTCGGGCCTCAGTGACACATGCACGCCCTTTCTCTTCGAAGCGGTTATGGGCCTTCTTTGCCAGAACAAGCCAACAGATCCTGTTGTGTGCACATTCCTCCTTGAAACGCTTGCGAGGCCTACCTTGGTTTCGCTTTGCTGAGCAGCTGATTCGGCATTCTGGAGTCGCCCATTCGATGACAAGTCCTGTCCATCGAAGCTGACTCTTCAGGATCATAGCTTCAACATTTGTGGTTTCCGCCTTGTCGCGGACCTCCAGGTTTGTAATACGGTCCTGCCATCGGATGCCAAATATCAACCTTAGGCTGCGCATGTAGAACTGTTTCAGCACTATAAAGTGTCGTCTGTACAGACTACACGTCTCACATACATAGAGGAGACTCGTGAGCACGATTGACTTATATACTTTGAGACTTGTGGATTCCCTGATATTGTGCTGGCTCAGGACTTGCTTTCTCAGACAACCAAGAGCTTGGCCCTCATTTTAGATCCTGGCATTGATGTCCCTGTCCAGGGTTTCATCGTTGGAGATGACGCTGCCGAGATATTTGAAGTCTGCCATTGTCTTAAGCTCAGTTTCCTCAATGGATATTGATGAGTGGCTAGCAGTGGAGACAGGAGCCGGCTAGAACAGGACTTCCGTCTTACGCAGGCTGATGATCAGACCAAACAGAAGGGAGGCTTCAGTAAACTTGTCAACAATGAACTTGAGGCCAGACTCCTTGTAAACCATGTGGGCACAGTCGTCGGCAAAAGGTGCCTCAAGGGTGATTTTCTCAATCGTTTTGGTTTGGCATTTTGAGGCAGAGATCAAAAAGAGATCCGGCCAGCTTATACTTCAATTACACTCCACTCTCCAGCGAGGCTGAGTAAGCAGGTGAAAAAGAGGTTTAATAGTAAAGGAGCTAACACACATCCTTGCTTTACGCCAGCTTTTCTGCCCTTATTCTTGTACAACGAAATGACTGAAGCGTCCTTGAAGTATGTGGGCATGTCTTCTTCCTCTCAGATGATGACGAGGATGGCGTGAAAGCCTTCGAGGGCCACCAGCAGACTTGAAGATTTCTGCAGGAATCCCATCCATCCCAGGTGCTTTGCAAGAACTGGTCAGCTTGATGGCCCTCTTAACTTCGTCCATTGTGGGTGGTAGGTCAAGGTTGTCAAGTGTGAGAGTGGAAGGTTTGTTAAGCAGATTGCTGAAATGCTCTCTCTACCTCATGTTGATACTTTTTTCTCTTTCAGTAAGGTAGTGCTGTCAGCTGACAAAAACGAGGTAGTACATTGCTCAGCCGGACCGTATACCCCCTTAATAGCATTGAAGAACATCTTGGAGTTCTTAGTATCGGGGTAACGCTGTACTTCTTCTGTCCATCTCTCCCACCATTCATCCTGCATTCTGCGCAGTGCAGCTTGTGTCTGTCCCTAAAGATGCTTAAAGCGATTGCGCTTTAAGGCGGAGGAGTAGTCATTCTACCATTCTAAGAGGGCCTTCTACTTTTCATGCAGGAGCTGTCTGATGTTCTCGCCATTCTCATCGAACCACTCCTGTTAGACTTGTTGTTTCAGTCTGATGGTGAACTCTGCTGTTTCCTTCACTAGCGTTTTGAACTGGTTCGATTTTCTGTTGTGCTTCTATTCAATGGTCCATGGTAGGCCATCCTGTCGTCCAACTCGTCCGCAAACTTCTGACAACGTTGTTTCTGCTTTAGCTTTGCAACGTTGAACGATAGTCTGACTACTCTCTCTCTCTCTCTCTCTCTCTCTCTCTCTCTCTCTCTCTCTCTTTTGCGATGAGACGGGACAATTTGTAGTATTAGGGTGTATCTGACCAGACGATGGTCATTCAAACATTCTGCTCCACGCTAGGCCTTGGTGATTTTCACATCATGAACGTCTCTCCTGCGACAGATGGCATTGCAATCAGATGCCACTGTTTGGATCTGGAGTACATCCATGTTGCTTTGTACTTGTTCCCTTGTCTGAATAGCATGCTGGTGATTGTCAAGTCATTCTATGCAGAAGTTGCAGCCTATTGGAGTTTATATTTCCAATACAGTGATTTCCCACTACACCCTTCCAGTTTCTAGAGTCACTGCATCAACCCTGGCGTTGAAATCGCCCAGGAAGAGAAGTTTTTGTTAGGGGGAGTGACTTTCACGAGGCGATTCAGGTTGTTGTAGAAGCTGACTTTCGTATCCTTGCTGCTATTAAGTGTTGGCACGTATGCACTGATGATAGTAATATGGCGGTGAGGATTAACTAGGAGTCAGAGTTTGATCATTTGCTCACTGATGCACCAAGGCAGGTCAGGGAGTTGGCGTAAAAGACTCGTTCTGATGGCAAATCCCACTCCATGTATTCGGTCTTCGTTCTCCGCCTTGACTTTCCAGAAGAAGTTGTAGCCTCCTTTGATTTTGGCAACTGATCCTTCTCCTGTGAGCTTGGTTTCACTCAAGGCAGCTATGTCGATGTGATAGCGTGCCAGTTCTCTTGTGAAGACGGCTATTCTCATCTCTGGTCTTGTGGAATTCTTTCTATCCATGAGGGTTCGGACATTCCATGTTACGAAGTACATTTTCCTTTTTGTGTTTTGACCGCTGTGTGGGAAAAAACTACCAGTCGCGGTATGCTAGCCAGTTCAGTCAGAACAAGCAATGTTGGGGACACCGTTTCTAGTCCCATCCCTCATGCGAGGGTAAGCAGTGCTATTCTGAAAAAGGATGTCCAGTGACTTGGGATGCTGCCGGACACCTCAGTTGTCCAAGGGTCAGAGGTGAACGACCACTGGTCCTTACACCTCCCACGTGCAGGATTGGTGCTATGGCCTCCAGTGGTTACCTCCACCTCTCACTTCGCCTCTCTCCCATCGCCGCAGGACTTGGGTTGAGGCTGTGCAAAGAGCCTGTGCGTGAATTCTTTTAAAGTGGTCAAGCCGTTGCACTGGAGCAGGCTCACTCTCTCGGTCTCAGGAGTTGGAGTCCAGTGGTAGGCAGAACCATCACGACTGGAGACTTCCTTGGCTGCAGTGGATTGCCGTGATGTTTTAGGTGCCAGGTCACACCCTAGGCTTTCCAAAAAGCCCTGCAATACCGGCTTTATGGTCGTTGGATCTCCCAGTTTATCTCGTCCGCCCAATACGCCGGAGTCTTTTTTCCATGCTAGGGTAAACGCGCCCTAACTCACCGAGAGTTTGAGACCCGTCGGTTACCCTTAACCTGGTTTAGCCCACCTGTCGAAGCGCTGTTCTGGGATGTGGACGCTGTCACGTGCAAACAGCTTCTTGGAGCCAAAGGTGAGGGATGAGTGCTAAGTGGGGACCAATGAAGGACGAGCTACTCTTCAAGAAGAGCACGGCAAGCCCCTCAGCCATAGGTACTACCCCTCCCTGAACACCTCATAAATTCCAGTATTTTTAAGATGAATGATATAATAATATAAAACAAATGTAGTGGCTTTCGAAAATTAAAACAAAATTAACAGGGGGGGGGGAACAAGACTTTCAATCATCTGAACTCTAAAATGAAAACAATATTTCAAATAGAAAAAAAATATTATCGCTACGAATTTTTACGCCCAAATGAAAGTTAAAAGTATTCGTTCTCTAATTTTGGTCGCGCCCTTTCTTGAAATAAACATTTCTTTCCTTAAATCATTTTTATCCGCTGTTGTTTTCAAACGTAACTTGGATACTATCAGAAGCAATTTTCCATGAATATTCTCTCCTATATTTTTTTTTTAAATGAATGTAGTATTTTTAAGGAAATGAAGATTTTTGTATTGTGTTCTCTATTTGGGGCGCTGCCGTACACAATTAACCCGTTACTGGACGTTGATATTCACCATTCTTCATAACTGCTCTTACTCTCTAAAGGTCTCGAATTGTGTTCCTGAAAAAAATCAAAGTGTAACTGAACAAATATGTTATACTAGGTACTGTTTTGTTTTCCCATTACTTATGCCTCACCATTTTAACCATACAAAAAAAAAGAACTTTAGAGCATTTTTAATCGTCCTCAGCCTTCGCAGTTAATAGCGGATTAAACTTTGAACTAAACATAGTTCATAGCTGAAGGAAACTGTACTTGTTATCTTCATTCTTGATTTTTTTTCTTTTAACCGAGAAAGAAAATATCTGAAAACTATGGACCAAAGATTTAAAAAAAAATTCAGTAATAGCAGTTGTATTGAGGAATGGTTATTAATGAAATTACTCATAAAACACATGAATATTATGAAGAATCAGTAAGGGGTCAATAAGAAGGATAGATAGGATTGAGTTTCCAAATTTAAGGTCATATGTAAATGTAAGGACCTTTAAAGGTGATTCTGCATCGAATGGGGAGCCAGTGCAGATTGCCAAGTAGGGGAGTTGAAAAAACCGAAAGAGGAATTACATCCCCAATTTTTCCATTCCTTAATAAACAATACATTTTCCTCTCTCGTACACTTTATAATGGACACAGATTAGCGGTATCTGCGTTACTAATTACCTGCAATTAAAACTACCTTTTCATTCCGGCCTTACCTTGCATAGCAACAATGAATCGGCGAATTATACATCTCCATCATCATTCTATCGCTGTTCGAATGGGCATCGATCGATGTATACAACACCACACCCATATTGAGATGCTGAAATCTTTAGTTTTATCTAGAAGACTCTAATCAATGCATTACCCAACAAGGGCATAGTTACCGCAATGCCTATTAATATCGCAACCAATATATGTATGATAGTACATAAATAACCCCTTGAAAAATACAAAATGACAATCATAAAGTAGGAAAGAAAGAAAAAAACAAAGCTAAAGGACGAACAACATGCCATGACAAACACATGAAGGAGGTCTACCTCTTGGATACTGAAATCGTCTTTGCTAATTGACTAATGCTGCAATAAATCCGCCTCAGCAATCGACCTCTCCAAGCCTAATTGTTCGTAAGTTTAACGCCGCTTTGGCCGTTTGCGAAGTCCGTGGAACTCCAAAATCTTAAAATAACCAAAATGAATACTATGAAGAGAAGACTTATACCCGCAATGCCTAAAGATGGCAATCTCCTGCACCATTGCCTTAGGATGAAAAAAGGGTACGAGATAAAGGATAAAAAAAATCGAAAGAAGAGTAAGAAAGATAATTATTCGCCTTAGATCTAGATTGGGGCTCTCCAGTAGCCTATTCGATTCAAGGTCATTTTTTTGTACTCAGGAGTACTCTAAGAGAGAGCAGCCTCCCAGCCAAACATCTTTCAGTCTAAGTTTTGCATGGGTGCACTCACATTTCATCCGTTCTAAGAAGCCTAAGAAGTGTGACTGACACCATATTTATGGAGCAATATGTCATGGAATAAAGATTATGGGTTGCTTTGGACTTAATATGACAAAAAGGGAAAGAGCGTGTATTTTAGTAGCCCTCGTGAGCACATGCACCACATCATGAGGGTGTGGTTTATGGGTTTAAACGCTACTGACTTCAACGAAGTCAATGCAATTGTATTAATTGATAATCTGTGTAGTCCATTTCACCAAAGTCTGGAAGAAGGACCACCAAGTGGCCACTAGACGCAAAAGTTCCAATCTAATAAAAAAATACCACTGCAAGACCACAAAATATCTTTTATTATAAAATAATACAAAATTGGAATCACTTGCCTAGAAATGTCTTCGATAGCAGTACATTAAATTATTTTAAAAATAAAACCGATAAATGTTACTTTGAATTATGACCGTCCAGTAATAAGATTCGTTAAACTAATTTTTTACTCTAACATTTGCCTCCTTTATCCATGCTTAACCTCTTACTTCTACCATTTCCCCTCTTTTTAGAGCTAACCCAAAGTGGATCTTCGGGCCTTTGCTGGTTCGTATTTCTGTAATAAATGGTTCGTTTCCGTTGTCCAAGTAGTTGGCAGGTTTAGAATAGTTGCGCTTCCACATCCAGAGCGCCTCAAGTACTTAGAGGTGACGTGGGCACCAAGGATATATATTATAACTGACACCAATTCCTTGTGGTTGATCTACGTTTCTACATCTTCGACACATGTTCAATTTAATCCATCTTTCTACTATGTGAATCTCCCCTTGCAAACTTTCTAGCAGAGATGCGATTGTTGGTCTTTACTCTTAATTTTATAAGTAACGAGTTTTCGTAGCTCATTTTCACCGGTTTTTTTATGCACCTCGGTTCAAAATCATTTATGTGGAAGAGACTTCGTTGGTTTTTTATTGCCATAAAAATTGTTGAATCGTTAAAGCAATCCCCTTTTTATTTTTAAAATATGAGGGGCGGTCAATAAGTTTTGCAAATCGGTACGACAAAACAGAGGAAGGGGGGTGGCTGTTTGTGGGGGTGTTATGACAAGTTAGGACAAGTCAGGACCTGAAGCCGCACGCTCCTGCCTCGTCTATTTAAGAAGCAGTAGCTGATCGCAGATCGGCAATCACAAATTTTTCAACAATGGAGAAGGTTGAGCACCGCGCAGTGATCAAGTTTTGACCAAGGAAGGCAAGAATGCAAAAGAGATCCATGAACGCATGGTTGCAGTGTACACCGATACCGCCATTTCCTATGCAACCATTGCTTGCTGGAATAGGGAGTTCCGCCATGATCGTGAGCCCCTTGAAGATGACCCCCGCCCAGGACGCCCGTCAGACGTGACCAAAGAGGACAATGTAGCCCGTATAGAGAGGATGATCCTCAAAAATCGACGGGTGAAGGTCGAAGAAATCGAGCGAAAACATGGAATGTCACATGGAAGTGTTATCAACATCATCCACGACAATTTGGCTATGACCAAGGTCTCTGCCCGTTGGGTCCCTAGAAACCTCACGTCCCATGATCGACTTCAACGACTCCAAAGTCCACAAGGCCAGAGTGGCACAAGCTGCCCTGCGCGAGTGCGGATTCGAGGAGCTCAACCATCCCCCCTACAGTCCAGATCTGGCCCCCTAGCGACTACTTTTTATTTCTCCAGTTCAAGGCTGCACTGCGTTGACGCCGGTTTGTGGATGATGAAGATGTCCAGCTCGCCGAACAGGAGTGGATTGAACAGCAGTCGGGAGATTTCTGGTTGTCGGGAATTCGAAGCCTCAGGGACAAGTGGCGCAAGTGCATTGAAGTCGAGGGTAGTTATATTGAAAAATAATAAAACACTTTTCCTCATATCTCGTTTCCTTATATCCGAATTGCAAAACTTATTGACCGCCCCTCGTACTTCTTCTTTTGTTTCTTACTTTATTATTATTATTAAGTACAAAAATTTATTTCCCATTTATTTGTGGCATGACTTTTTAATTAATCACCATAGGTTAATTAAGAAATTTTCTAACTTAAATATTTATTTTCTTTTTATTGGGTCCAACGATTTTAAGAGAAGTCCATTTGTATTTTAGATGATTTAAATTAAAAACTCATACGTTTTTCTGTCATGTAAAGGGCGTTTAATTGCAGATAAATAATAATTATGTAATTAGTTTCAGCCGATTTAGTTAATTTTTGTCTTTCTTAAAAAACTTAAAATAATTAATTAACCTTTCGGGTTATTTCTGGATTTGTGATTAACTTTTTAATTATAAACACCGCCGAGATAACCGATGATAAATTCATTATTAATATCATCATTATTTTCACTATATTTGCTGAGAGTTACTAAATGAGGTGAGCTTAATGGATTACTATTGTAAAAAAGAAAAAACCGAAGTCCATGTTTTGTTTATCGAAGGAAAGTTCTCGAAGTAAAAGATTCACGGGTTTTTTTTCTGAAAGGATGACGACTTACACCATAAAATTCTTAAAAGAATATGAAGTTTCTTATTCAGTTTTATTCTTTTATTCCTAATAACAAAGTGCAAACGGATTTAGCCTAAACGTAGATGAAAATATATTTACGATCATTGAAATTTAAGATTAAATTTCTTGAAAGATTCTTTATAGATAAAAAAATCGTCCATCCTACAATATCGAGAAAAAACAACTTGAATATCTGAAATATCTTTTACCAAGGCCATCGATTACATGAAAAGAGAAGCTGAACGCGACTTCCTTCTGCAACGCAACGCGCTTTGAAGTTTAAAGAGACCTGCCCTGATCGTGACCAACTTTCTTATCTATTCCGTTGGAGCCAAAATCATCTGCGCTTTGTATTCCGAAAGAAAACAATAACACTGAAATATAAAGTTGTTACCGTCGTTGATTACGGAGTTCTTGTGTCTTTCGGAACACTTAGAATCCGCTCATGCAAAACCGCAGATTTGTAGCCTTGACGGGGACTTCAGTCATGAAGAGGATCTGTTGAGATTTGACGAGAAAATTGAGAACTGAGTGGTGATGTTGTTTCGGTTTCGTGGGTAGAAGATAAAAGATGAATTTTCCTTGAGCGTTTGCACCAAAAAATGTTGACCAAAATTAAAAGTTCTATTTATATATGGTATTTAATGATGCCAATAAGTAATAAACGAAAGAACATATTGGAAATGCGCTGTTATACTAGTTTTTCAGATGGTTTAACGCAAATACAAGAACAAATTCCTCTGAAAGTACTTTTGGTGTGTTGCTGCATTATACGTATGAGGTAGTTTTGCCCTTTCAAAGGTGGAGAATTCAGCCTATATGATCAACTAAGGGAGGATGGTACAAAGGGATTTGACTCGGAGACACTGAAAATGCCTGTTAGAGAAATTATGTCTTTACGGCTAACAAACTTAATTCGCGACTGTCTTACGCGAATTGAAAAGGTATGAAAAGTTTTCATTGTCAAAAAATAAGTGTCACACGACCTGCCCTCAGAGAAGGGGGCACATCGTGTCGATTACAGGAGCTCTGCATACGCGACAACGCAAAGAGACATATGTGAACAAAGTCGTTAAATGTGATGCGAAAGGGATCCTTTAACGCAATGTTAACCGCCATCATCAGTCTCAGTCGTGGTGAAAGACCAACCGAAGAGGAAAACTGTTCAATGCTACCAACTTTAAACAAAGGTGAAAAAAAATGCACATCCATAGCGAACACAAAAGGGGTTATTTTCCATTATCCTGATAACTACATCGAGTATCCTAGGGCCTCCTAGATGAACTCAGCTGTGAAAAATTTGCCTTGTCCTATATATTCTCTTGACGACCTTGTTTCTTCGGATAATCATTTGTTTTCGAGTTGCTGAATCCTTATGAAGGACTTATACTATGATGAATAATTAAGGAATTTTATGAAGATCTCAACTATAAGGTGTAGACAAATGAAATTAAGCCATCTTAAAGCATTTAAAGATTAAATACATATTAAGTTGAGGAATAAGTTCTTGCGTTTTTTTTTAATGTTGTATTGATTTAAGTTTTGCTGACGTGATTTGTGCATACATTAAGAAACAATAATAAATAATCAAAGCAAAATTTGCAAAGCTTAGGCTACGTCTCTTAACAGCGTAGACTATTAGGCTTTTGCTTAGGCTACGTCTTGAAGTTGAGTAATAAGTCATTGCGGTTTGGCTGCAAACACAGCCAAAGCTCGTCGCGATATTTGTGCTGTGTACGGAGAAAATGCTTTATCAGAAAGGACAGCTCAATGGTGGTTTTCACATTTCAAAAACGGTCATTTCAATCTTAATGACGAAGAACGTTCTGGTCGCCCCATTAAGTTGGATGTAGATCGATTCAACGACCTTGTTCATGAAAATCCTCGTCAATCGACTAGAGAATTGGCTGTACAATTGGCGTGTGATCAGAAAACTGTAGTGAATCACCTTCATTCGATGGGGAAAAGTTAAAAAACTCGGTGCATGGGTTCCGCACGCTTTAAGCGAAAGCAACAAATTTCCACGCTTCACGATTGCCTCAAGTTTACTTGCTCGTCACAAGGCTACTCGTGGATATAAGGACAGATTTTTTCATCGCATCATCACTGGCGACGAAAAGTGGTATGTTTATGTCAACATGAACCATCGAAATCAATAGCTTAGCCCCAATAAAAAACCACTTCCACGATTAAAGCAAGGACTTCATCCACGAAATACGATGCTGTGTGTTTGGTGGGATTGTGAAGGCATCATTCTTTATGAGCTTCTTGCGCACAACGAGATTGTCTATGCAGAACTCTACGTTCAACACATGTATCGGCTCGCCGAAGCTATTCGTGAAAAGCGACCTCATCGACGCTATGGAGTCCTTCTGCAACACAACAATGCTCTTCCTCACATTGCCAATATGACAAAAGAAGACATCCAAACACTTAATTGAGAAATCCTGCCGCATCCTCCATATTCGCCAGACTTGGTTCCATAGGATTTCCATCTGTTCCGATCCTTCTCCAACAATTTGCGCGGCGTTTCGTTCAATACTGATGTGGAATTAAGAACCTGGTTAGACGAATTCTTTGAGTCAGAATCCAGAGATTGTTATTGCAGATGCATCGGAAAACTAGTTGAACGTTGGGAAGAAGTCGTAAATAACAACGGAGAATACATTATTGATTAAATTGCATATTGTTATCAATTAAAAATTAAGTTTTTCTAAAATTGTTAATGGTAATGAATGAATTTGATAAAACCGCAAGAACTTATTCCTCAACCCAATACATAAATACAAATACTATCATATGCAAAATACATGCCAAGATAAAACAGAATTTTTGCTCCAACCTGCAACACCTCACCATAGGGTGCCCAGATTAGTATGTTTCACATATTACCTATAAGAGTAGCACACCACCCCAGCCCCAATGCCACCGGTAAACAGAAACTAAATGGAGATTACCTGCACTTTTTTCCTTTTACATATCTACATTGTACAGTTTGTTCACAATTTTACTTTACAAGTGTCTTCTCATCTATTTGTCTTAACCAGAGGCTAATTTTTAACCTCCGACCAGCTCTTGTCCACTCGTCCCTAGTCGCGGCCAGGGGAAAGGGGGGGATATCTCCCCCCATCCTTTGCCTTCGAAAGTTTCGGTGGGTTTTTAACCTGTGTCCATTCTTCCTACCCTTTTTATTCTTATCCTTTTTTATATTGTATTTTCCGGCAAGGGGGAGGGGACATAGGTAGCATGGGTATCATGCTGTAGCTGACATCTGAATGATTATTATATTTGTTTCTTTTTCTTGGGAATTAAATTGAGTTTACATGTGCTTGGAATTCGGGTTTCATTGTTCCTGCAGGTGATGTTTGGCCTCCACTGACCCATTTTCGCTCAGGTTAAAGAATTTCCCATATAATATAATGTAGTAATCTAAAGTTCTCCCTTTTTGTTTCTTTGTAATCTTTTGTTTCTTTTGTTTACTTGTATCCTTTGTTAATTTATATCTTTTTTTCTTTTTTTTAAGTTTTTCTTTTATCTTTTGTTTCTTTGGTTCATTTGTTTCTCTGTTTATTTATTTTCTTTATAAACCTTTGTTTCCTTGTATCATTGGTTTCTTTGTAAATTTATTTTCTTTGTTTCTCTTTGCCTATTGTTTCTTTGTTTCTTGTGTTTCTTTGTAAACTTTTGTTTCTTTAGCTTTTGCAAAATTGCCTCCCAGGACAAAGTGAATTTCATTTTAAGGAATACAATTATGAATCCCAATTAATCCATATTACTTAATTTTAACAAATAAATAATAGTTATATTTATTATTGAGTTTTTGCTGTCATCTTTGGAAGCACTGTAAAGTTTTAATGCCAAGTTATTTCTTGCATGTTAATTTGTGTTAACAATGGCAACTGAATGTTCCAGGTACCAGACAAATCTACTAACCCTAGATTAGCGTTTCTTAACCTGAGGTATTGGCACCCGCTGGTGGTGGTGAATTTTAAGGGGTGCTGAGAAGTGCTGAATACATGGTGGTAAAATATCACTTCATAGCAATGCGTGGCCAGCTTTGCGGTACACATTCGGTACGTCTGTCTGACGCGAGAAGGTGGGACCGAGACCGCGTTGATAGCAGCAGTTGATAGCATACCCGGGACTGGCAAGGGCAGCGTTGGAGATGATCTTCCCATTTCCAACTACCAGCCTGTGTAAAAATGCATTTTCTACCATGTTCCAAATCAAAACAACTGACCAGAACCGCATTCAAGTTGGGTTGTTCCACGATATTAGGGTGGCTCTGCCTAACACAAAGCCTCGAATTGAGAAACTAGTCACACACGCAAACACAAAAATCATATTGATGCATGTATGAATGATTACCCAGCTGTGTACGTTTGAGTTTGTCCATGTTTTAAGTTTTAAGGAATCAAGAAAAATAAATGATCAAGCACTACTTCATTTCACTTTCCTTTATCCTTCTAGTAATCAAATGTTAACCAAAGGTAGGGGGTACTAGATTGGCCAGACCTGACTATAGCGATGCTAGAGTCTGAAAAGGTTGAGAAACGCTGCCCAAAATGGTAGTCACTTCCAGTTGTATGCCCCAGTACCGTATAATTTTAATTTACACTCATCTATTTCGATAAGTGATGGTTTTCCTGATCTGTATAGTTTTTCAGAAGCGATCGGACAATGCCTGCGTTATATCGAGAAGCTGATCTCACAATCTTTAGATGCATTTGAAAGGTCTGCTCGCGTTTAATACATTAAGCGAAGACGATTTCCTTTAGTTAAAAAGGCTGAGTGTTTATAATAATTTTTATAGCTTCATTATTTCAATATTATCACTAGAATTTTTCATTTCAACTCATTAAAACAATATAACTAAATGAAATATTTTTTTTAATAAGGCTTTAGTTCTATTAGTTTTTTTCTTCAGAATAGCAACCTCCAACTAGAAGAATATAAGGGCATTAAATATTCTGGATTAGTATGGCAGATAAGTCCAGGTAAATGTTAAGGATGCTAGATAATGTTTGTATCTTGATTTTAATGGGACAAACTGCCAACAGCATAAATCATTGTTTCTAGTGAGTATCACTAGCATTAGGGAGAGATGTATCGGTGTAAAATGGTCGTCTCAACATGACTTTGTATTTCGTTTGTTGGAAACATTTATGTGAAGGAGTAGAAAGTACGGATCTAACGAACTACAAACTAGCCAAGAACTTTGCTAACTATCTATACAAAAGAGTAAAAGTACCCTAATAAACTTTGAGCGGATACAAGGAATGAGTGGATATAATAATGCTCCAAATATTATATCTAATATCTTAAAAAAGGTATGTGGCTGCTCAGTATTACACAGTTTATTCTCCTTTTTTATTATTTTCTTAGAACTTCTTTTGCACAATCATCTAAACGCGTTGGGTAGTGCAATTTTTTTAATGGTAAGTGTATAACTACCGGGACACACACTTCTCTACCAGTGTACCTCTTTAAGTATACAAATTGTTCACGCGGTACTAAAATACTATCACAAATGCCACACACGAAATCCTAAATGATCTAAAAGATTTTAACTCATGCCAACCTCCTCCTTTTTGTGGAAACAACATGACCCAGTAGAAAAGTAGCAAGAGAAAATAACAAGGTCAGCAAACCTAAGTCGCGTGCTTTCAATTATTCTGACTTATGATCATATGACCTTACGACCTTTAAAACTGTCAATAATTCTCCAATCATTCGAGTGAGAATGTAAAACAACATAAGGGTTTCAAATTTTGTTAGAATCGGCCGAATAATTACGATGTTATTGCCAAAAAAACAATTGAAAAGTATAATGTTTACCATCCAACCGACGAGCTACGAACTAACATAGTACCTTATAGATTCGCGACCACGCGACTAAAAATTATTTGTTCACATGCTTTGTTTCTCCCATCTTATTTTACCTCTTACTCAATACACATTGCCATCAAGTTCAAGGCAATGGCAGTTTTCTTCTGTATTGAGGAAACCTAAATGAAAAGTGAATTTCTCCTCACAAAGTTTTAATTCATTAGATTCAAAAAAGAAGAACAAAAAAGGAATCGTTACATTCACCATAAATATAACAAAAAGAAGAAACACTATAAGAAATGATAAATATAAGAGGTCTGGTGAAAGTGTGCATGGTAAAAGGGAGGACCAAAATACTTAACTAATCATCCTAACACCTTCATAAAACGTTTTATTTCAGATTCCCTTTCAATTAACTGAATCTTTCCATCTCTGACAAGAACTACCTTAGTCAGTATTCTGAGAACCTGACTCCAGGGAGAAAGGGGGGAATTAAATTCAGTATACACCCTTATTTAATTAGACGCAGGTTCCAAAACGCTTCTTCACATAAAAGTTCAACAAGTGTGAAAGAAAATACTGTAGGAATTCAATGAATTCTAGCAAAATTCTTCCATATCTCTTAGCTTATTCAGCTTTTATAAATAATAAGAAATAACTTTTATCCCTGATTAATATTCGATGTAAATTTGAAATGTTATGAGAACTGTAGAAGTAGAATTATTTCCTTATTAAAATCTTACATAATTTCACTTACAAAAGAATACAATTGGGTTTTTTATGCAACTTTCTTTATAATATTATTCCTATTATTAATTTTGTTTTCAAAGATCTCTCCCCAAAATTATTTTGTGTATACGTAAGCAGATATGAATAAATGTATGATCAACAGAATTGAACAAAGTTAATAACAAATAGGCAATGGTTAAATGTATTACATTATAAAAAATATAAAGTAAGAGATACACAAAGTGTAAACTTAGTGTAAAGGAACAAAATCTGTAAATCGCTTCGATGTAGAGTAAAAAATCTCGAACTGTTTTTGATCAAATATAATAAATTCCTCCACATCCGTTTGTCTCACATTAGCTTTGAATATAATCAGCTGCTACGTTATTTTGCCAATTTATCTGAGTCGTATCAGCAGTTTATTGATTTTTCACAAGCAATGTAAAACCAGTAACGATTAATTAAATTTTATATCTCACTGTTATTTTCCATTCCAGTTAAAATGTTGGTAAAAAGCGGCAAATGAGCTTGTAATTCTCGTTTATTTTTTAAAAGAGAAATCTTTGTTTTCAAGTTGTAGATACTTCTCTCTCTCTCTCTCTCTCTTCTCTCTCCCTCTCTCTCTTTCATATAGACGCAAAAACTCAAGCAAAACTCTCAGACACAAAAACTCTCTTTTTCTATCTCTCTTTCCCAGATAGACACAAATTCTCCCTCAAAAAAATACAAACTCACTTTCTCTCAGACAGTTACAACTCTCTCTCAGAACCACAAACTCACTATTTCTCTCTCAAACACACACAAACACTCTATCCGAACATACTCAAACTCTCTCTCTCTCTCTCAGACACAGACAAACTCTTAGTCAATTTCACTATCTTCCTCTCAGACAGACACACTCTCTTTCTGAGACGCACAGACAATCTCTCTCTTTCTCTCTCTCTTTCTTTCTCTCTTTCTCTCTTTATCTCAAAGAAAAGATATTGATAAATAAGAATCACTATTTTCCATTTTCCCATGAGAGTTCTATTTGTGTTAATTTCTTTCAATCGTACGAAAAGTTCTAGGGATTATGGACATGTTTTTCTTTTTTTACAAATATTACAAAAGCCTTAAAGTACTAACATACCCCACCTTATGGGGCATTGCTCGTAGTCAATTGTCTCTTAATAGCACTGATATATCAATTGTTTCTGAAACTATTCATATTTTATTGTATAAATCAATTGACTCTCACTTCTTATTTTCCCGTACTTTTAAATGTCAAGAAGATATTCTGCTTTGATTAAAGGATAAAAAATATTATTAACTATATTAAATAATAATTAAAAAAACAAATACAAGAACATACGAAACAAACAAACAATTTATTGGCAGCTACAGGGAACCATAAAAAATCATACATGGTTGGCCCTATTAAGAATAAAGATAATTTGAGTGGAACCCCCTCTAATATTTGTAAGCTATTTTAACTTTATTTTCTTTTAAATATTCGTCTAAATTTTTCTTCATAATTTCTGTGATTGGTGCGCTGACTACTTCTTGTGGTAGATTGTTCCAGGCTTGAACGATGCGGTTGCTGAAGGAAAAAATTCCCGTTGATGATTTGAATTTCCACCTCTTCAACTTTTCGTTTTGTCCTCACATTGCTGTCACACATGTAAAATTAAAAGTAATTTTTGCACTATTGGTCATATTCATTAATTACTTTGTATGTTTCTATTTGTCCTCTAGTTTTCCTTCTATATTCAAGGGAAAAGAGATCGATTTTTTTAAGCCTATCGTTGTAGCTAAGAGGTATTATTTCCCTTTTCATTTTTTTTATAACGACGGTGTACCTGTTCTATCTATATATCTACATCTCAAATTAATTGTGGAGATCAGAAGAGAGCAGCATAATCTAATATTGGTCTGACTAATGACGTGTATAGTCTTAACATCGTCTCTCATTTACGCGATGAGACGGATTGCCTGGTAAATGATGCGACTCTTGTTGCTATATTTTTAATTGCAACGCATTGAGTGGAAAAATTTAATTTATTATCTACTTAACTCCTAGATCGACCTGCTCTTCGCTCATTAATCCAAAAATTTCAAGAAACCAATGTGAGAATAAGCAATACATTTTGATGCTCATGCTTTATCCTAGGTTTCTGAATGCATTCAACATATCGTTGATAAGTTTTGTCTAGTTCCTGGCCTTATTATTGCCAAGAAAGTTCTTCACGACAAAAACAAAAGCTTTCCACGCTTGCAGTTCCACTTCGTTCATTTATGTTTCAAGCTCTGGATCTCTGATGAGCTAACGGAGTTGTAGGTCGTCAAAGATGCCAGCTTTCGATATCTCCATGGTCAATCGTGGAAAAGTGAGGTACAACTAAATGCAGCAGCCACCATCCTTGTACATAAATTTGGTGAAGTGTTTGATGAAGCCAAGCTTGTTTTAGAGCGGTGGGAGGGTATCCTGTCTCTGTCCACCAGAGGGGTGTTTTTGACGTTCTATACTCTGCAAGACACCAATTTCTTCCGTAAAAGCCCAGTCCTTCTTTGTATGATGCTGAGCTCTTTATATACTACACTAAATGCACAAAAAGCACGGTTACTTGATGAACCCGGACTGTTGTCCCAACAAAATTAAACCATCTTCAGGTCAACACAAATCAAACACTCAACATGATCATAACAAATTTTCTCCAGCAAGTACTTCACCGCTTTATACTTCTCATTCAGTGTATTCGAGTGAGCGAGGGGTACAAAGGGAAACTGGTTGTTGTCGTGCAGCAGAATACATTTCATCGATCACTTGCAGCTGTCAATGAACAGTCTCCAATCTTCGGGTTGGTACTGTAGCACTCTGAGCTTGTGCAGAAGCTGCGCAATATCTGTACAATACACCAAGTCATTCTCTTCAGATAAAAATTGGAGGTACTCTTGATGTTTGTTGCGGTAGAATGTGATTTGAACAATATGAAAGAAGAGGTTTTTTGCTTCAACTGGGGATGCCAATAGTTGGCAGAGGACTTTGACAAGCTGAGATCGTGAACTAAATCATTTAGCTTCTTTATGGAAATACAAGCGTGGAACATCATCTTCATGAATCACTTTTTCTTCTTTATCTTTTTCAACACTGGAGGAATCTTTGTTACTAATATCAGAAAATTATCCAAAGACAGATACTGGAATTTCATCACAATGAACTACAAGACGACGTGCTTATTGAAGATCAGGATACTTGAGGCTGCTTTGATTCTCCCTCTTGATCATGGTCAAATCTATAGCCAAGAAGCAGCCGTTAGTGCCATGGTTTCTTGGCTCCCTCCAAACTATAGGAATTCTAAACTTCAAACAACTCTTTTTGCCCTTGGTCCAACAACGCAGATACTCGGTGCATGTCTTGCATACCATGTGTGAGGCCCAAGATTTATTCTGGTCAGCAGGTTTATGCCAAAATATGCATGGTAAGTAAGATTTATGAAATTTGTGACTTGATTAATGTTAGGAACAATGGTGTTTTCGTCGCAGATGTAGCAGTTTACATCGGGCTTATTTTTTCAAGATCTTCTGGCCGAATCAATTTCATCGACCTGCAAAATTAAAATACCAGTTCTTCAAAGATTGTCTCATGCAAACTCCTAATAATTCGTTTAGTTAAAGAAATTGAAAAGATTTGTAGATCATTTAAATAGAAATTATCTGTACTTGTAACAAAAATGTAAAAAAAAAATGATGTGGTGATAAATCAAAAACGTTGACGTGATTGAGAAAAACAAATGTGATTTTTCTATTCCTCACATAAAAATTGTCCTATATCAACTAAAAAAAAACAAATAAGATCTTGCAAGCTCATTCAAATAGTGTGTAAGATGTAAATTAATTTCGTGTGACACGATCTTATAATTAAAAAAATAATTGGGTTAACATCGACCATAATTATTAATGAATCAAACTAATATAACAGATACTAAGGAAATGAATTGCAACTTTAACTTCACTTCTGCTAAGGCTCTCGCCTTAGCAGCTTTTCTGTTGTTTTTATTTTTAAAATTAAAATACTTAAATGCTAAACTTGGTCTTCAACAACAGCAAACTCATTCAATTCCGGTTAAGTTAGATGAAACTAAACTTTTTTTTAGCAGAACCGGAATTTTTG
Source organism: Ceratothoa steindachneri (assembly GCA_963969495.1). Lineage (NCBI taxonomy): Eukaryota > Metazoa > Arthropoda > Malacostraca > Isopoda > Cymothoidae > Ceratothoa > Ceratothoa steindachneri. The sequence goes on from OZ018332.1 coordinate 94,671,897, forward strand.
ACCTCAGAGATGTCTCCTGAAAATAAATCTGCACTAGGGAGATTGATTAACAAGATTGTACTTGACATGCATCAAGGTCTCGACTGGGTTCTCAGTATCTTCAAATTACTAGTTTGCCTTCTACATCATTTAAAAACATTGCTATTTCTATCATGGCGAGAAAATAAACTTTTGCCTTCACGCTAAATTTGGTTGGGAGTAAAAAACATGCACTTGCGTAATAGTTGGATAGGTTAAGCTAGATATAATCCTCTTAGCTGAGCATAGTTTAGATACGCAAATATATCTATTCAATTTTTTTTTAGAAATATTATGTACACAGCCTCAGGCTCTGCAACTAGCCAAGGTGTAGGCAGAAATTTTGAGATTTAATTAAGTAGAAACATTGTTGTGCGCTTTGGTTTAAAGTTTCTCAGTTACTTTTTACTAAGATTCAAAACAAACCCAAAATTATCCTCGCCAACTTAATTTTTATTTGTTACTATGACATTAAATCTTGTTCATCCTCTCACAGTGCTCATAAGTCCATCATAATAAAGATCTCAATCAGTCCCATCTAGCTTTCAAGCAGTGAAAGTAAATCCTATGCCTGTGACGACTGAGAACATTAGCAGACATTAAGACCCGGCCCCCTTTACTAAATTGGTCAGTGTGATAGAATTGCCTGGGGCTGCCGTGCCTCGCTTCTATCACATATTTGTACTCATGCTTTCCACGTGTATCGTGCGAGAAGAGAGGAGCATGGCGTTCTCATCGCCTCGAACATTTCCCGAGTCTTATCTTCCCCGCCCCAAGTTTAATCAAGGAGGTTCAATCCCCCGTTTGCCTGCAGACGTCGATCCGGCCTGATTGAGTTAGGCATATGGGAAGATAAGAGTGTTCGATTCGCTAGCGGGACATTCCATGGAAGTCCCCCATTGCCCCATATCCCGAGGGGCTAGCTCAGGCTATTTATGCGATTTGAATTTCGCATTTGAAGCAGATCCCGATTATCTTCGTCAGGCATCACGCTGATCCGGTCTCCCTTGTGCCCCTAGGAACTCTCTACCTCGATAACCCCCTTATTGTCCAGAAGAGGACAATATCCTTGAGTGCCAAAGTTCGTGCCCCTCGAGACGCCAAGTCAACAGGGCCCCCCTGTTGTTCAATTGTTCAGAAGAGAACAACTTTAGAACAGTCATTGTTCTTCGAGCCCCTTCGACAAGAAACGGTTCTCGCTCCCCTGATATCACGTCTGTGGTAATTTAATTCACCCTTTTAACGTTCTTTAAGAGAACGCTTGGTTACCCTAATAACCTCAATTGGTCATCCAGAACATCTCCGGTATCCTGTCTTAAGGATCGCTCGTACTTCCGAGCCCCACTTTGTTGCCAACGTAACTCCGTGCTTTAACACGGCTTTAGTCGACATTTTCCCTTCTTATTTGTTTTGTCATTTAAATCCCTCCAAATCTTAATCCACCGCTTAGTAAAATTTATCCTATGACCTTTTCATTTCATGTGCATCTCTCATTTTAATCCTCGGTCATGTAAATATTTTCCATGTGTTATTTTTGTTAGTTTAATTAATAAAATTCTATTTTGTTAATGCTGGCAATATTATTTTTGTTTGGGCTCTGTTCCACTTCTTAAGTATATTGAAGATAAATAAGCCCTCTTCAGGCCTATTTATTAACGTAGAATAATACTCGGCCATCTGATTAAACCCCGCACTCGAATATAGAATAATCCCCACAAAGAATAGATATATAGTATATCGTCGGAAGCCTTTTCTACGACAGTCAGGACCTGCTTCTTTTGATCAACAAAGTAATAACTAATGACTCTCAGACAATCCCATGAATAAAATATAAAACACGCAAGTCCCTTGATTGGACCTCCAACATGCTGGATCTTTAAGACGACCCACCAAGGGGTTCATTTCATCCACAATAGAGGTGCCAGTAGGGAATTATTCCATCAGTTAATCAGCATTATCATCCATCTGAAAGAATTAATAGTAAAACAAAAAATGAAGTGTGGGGTGGAATCATTGAGCATCTCAATTTGTAAACTACTCCTTATAACCTTTTTCAAAATGCTAAAGGATATAAAGAGAATTATCCACCACAATCCAAAAGAATAGTTAACCAATGAGCGGAAGTTTTTGTTCTAGGTATAATCTAGAAGTAACTTAGAGTTCACCGATCTAACAGATTCTCCATTACGTCGAAAGAGAAAGCAAGTGATGACTTGAACTTTAAAATTGAAGATATAGATCAACTTAAAAAGTAATTGGCTCAGGAAGAATGAGGTCTAAACTTTTCACTCCATGAAATGGGGAAACCCTAAACACTTTAAAACACACAACGGCCAGTCAAACAGGACTAAGAAGGATAAATTTGGTTATTGTCTTAATTAATATAAACCAATGACTGCTAAACATCATTGCCATTTCCTATAACCCTAGATATTTTACAAATCGATGGTTCTTAACCTGGGAGGCGTCGGTAATTTTCAAATTGCTTGGGGTAAGGACTGGAATTTCTCTCATTGTATTTGTTATTCTCTTAAGGAGAGGGTGTACTAATATTGAAAGACTTATGAAAAAATGCTAAAGCCTTCCTTATAGCTTTAGTTTTCAATAGTCTACTTTAGTAGAATATAGAAAGTAAAGCTATACGTAGAGGGCAATAATAGGTTGGCCCTAAGTAGAGTAGAAGAGTAAGTTGACTCTACTTAATACTCAAACTTATATATAATGTATCTTTTTTAATAATTATAATTTACTAAGAGACAAATAATTGTTTCTTTATAAATGTCAAATTGCTTTAAGAGTAAATTAATCCCACTAGTACACGTGTTCTTTTCGCTTTCTGAAATAGTCAGGAATTGATCTACATTTACGTTGAAGAACGTATGAAAATTGGGTTACACTTACACACTCTTATTCTCTTGCTCGTTCAAGGACTTGTTCAGTCAAATTTACACCTAAATATGCAAATTTGATGTGTATTTTAAATTAGCGTTTGGTTGTCTACAGGTATTTATGTTTTATCTCAGTTGTTATATTTACCCTAAAACAATATGCAGCCTTAAGTTTGTTCGTAAAGTAAAAACAAGCGTGTGTTATTCTGTTTATTTTTCGCAGGTTTTGATTTCCGTGTGTATTTTATCAGAAGTTGGCAATGATTTAAATCACGTGGTGGTTTGTTTATGATAGAGTGGCGTTTATAACCATGTAAAATTGTAGTCAATTGCGCGAAAATGTGTTTGTTATTGATATTGTTGTGGTGTTGATGAGGCCGCGGTGAAATTTATCCTAACTTACACGTGTTTTATGCTTGGTTCACAGATTTGTGCTGTTCCCTGCACATCAAATAATTGGCAATGAGTGCAAAAAAAACCGGAAATATTTTGATGAATCTATTCATTTGGGATTCGAGTTCCTGAACATGGGTGACACAGAGGTCCATCAGTATATATATGTTACAAGACTCTTTGCAGGGATGGAATGCGACCCTCATGCGCCACTTAAGAACAACACATCCTGCTCTTGGAGCCATCCAAAGGCATTCTTTGTAACAGAAAGACACTCACTAAATCAAGCTAAGTTAGAGGGTAGTGGGAGATTTCGGCAACAAAGTTTGCTGAGGTCCTATGAGATCCTTATTTTGATTGCAAAGAGAAATAAGAGCCATAACATCCGAGAGTCTCTCATAAAACCAAGTATATCTGTTCAAAATACATACGTATTCTAAACGAATACGTATGTATTCGTTCAGAAGCGTTGATGCGTGTCGACACTACCTTGGGAGAAATATGATAAGGTCTTGAAGTATGAAATATTATATGTATATATATATATATATATATATATATATATATATATATATATATATATATATATATATATAATATTTACCCCTAATACTTTAGTAAATTGAGGGATTAATACAGTCATGGTAAAAAAGGTTGGGCAAATGCAAAATTTGTGGTTTTTAACTTTTATTACTTTAAATTATTTTACAGGATAATTGAAATGATATATATCAATTTAATAAGCCTTATATCCTTTGTGCCAAAGATGTTAAAGTGAATGACCCTTGGGCTTCGTTCTGCCCTGAATATCTGAATATCAACTTCGGGAAAAAAGCTTGAGCAACGGGTTTCCATTCCTAGCTTAATAACGGTCGGGAGTTGTCGAAGATTGCGAACTTCCGCTCCTCGAACCAGTTATTTCGATGATTGCCAACATATTATTGATCGGATTAAGATTTAGGCCGTGAGGGTACTCATACCGTGGGTTATTTAAAACAGTCAGCCAGAATGAAGTTTTAGTGTGAAAATATGCAGTTGACTTTATATATTATTAAATTAAATTAACCAGTTTACATATTTATTGTAAAGATTGTGAGGCTGTGCTTGGGTTTCTTGGAATTCTTTTCATTTGAAAATTCTTTTTTTCTGTCCGCGAAAGGAAGATGTGAGGAAAAGCTGCTCTTAGGTCTCTAAATTACTAACCTTCTCGTTCGAGGGAGTTTCTAGGCAATATATTAAAACATATGGGAGTGGTATCCGAGCCACGACGTTACCTGTGCCTGATTTCACCTGGCTGTCTATCATGCAAGGAAATGCCGTGATAGCCACAAAAGGCCTTATATGTAGATTGTTCGAAAGCTTCGCTATTAGATGAAATTTTGGTAGAATTTATATATTTATACAAATGTTCTTGAGACGAAATATGCCTGCGACAAAACCTTTGGCCTTGACTGTAAGAGAATTCAAAATATAAACTAATTTAAAATTAAAAAAGTGGAAAACGAAAAATTCCTATGAAATCAAAATAAAAAAGACGAAAAAAGATTAACAAAGATATCATGACGTTGTTATCTTTCATTGTAAGTGAAACCTTTCTCTATCTCTATGTGTGTACATAAGTTGGTATGTGAATGTAGAGGACAAAAGGGTGTATGGATAGATAGACAGAAATAACTATGGTGAAGGGAGAAAGTGGTGTGGGAGGGTTCAAAGAGATGCTAGATGCCTGGTGGTCAGAAGCGAACTCCCTCTTAAAATTTACTGTAATTATCATTTTTCTCCTTAGGGAAATCAACTATTAAGACATAAAAAGTTGTAATAATTTGCAATTTCTCCACGAAGGATTGCACAGTGTTATAATTGACCGACTATGGAAGCGTTTGACATAACCGGTCTATCCGAACTACGTGCTGAGTTCTGACAGAGATTGTATATTTTTTTTTACTCGTCTGACAAGAATGATATTCGACATCTGGGACAATGGAAATATATTTTGTCCCAATTGACCCCAATCATAATAGCTACGATATAAAGATATAATTCATCTTTTCAGCGCAAATATTTTGACACAACGTACATTTTGCAAAAGAGAGAAAACCAGTTTATAAATGAATGAGTTCTTTAAATTTAGATTTAGGATATGTGTGAGTGTGTGAGGAATTAACCGGACTAACATAATTCTGAACAAATGGGAACTTGAGAACTACAAAGAAAGGATACCATATTTACAGTGAAAAATTATAGACAATTAGTAAAATTGTTGACAGAAAATAATTTACTCGTAAGTTTGATACGAGTCATATAAGCGAGCTAAGAGCCTATATGTGAGTCGCATTAGTTTAGAAGCTCAAGCAAATTTTACTGATGCAGAACAAACTGATTTTCGATGATTCCAGATTGAAAGACTATGTGTAAAACACTAGTGAATTATCTACAGCGCAACGGGAAATAACTTATAAAATGGAAGAAATTGTAGGCATAACTAGCACTGATGACACTGAATTGTATGCCAGTATGACCTATTTGAAATTGCTTTGATTCATCTCCGAAACCAAATATAGCAATAAAGTCTCAGAGTGAATAAGATGATTGCAAGGAAGTAGATTGGATTTTTGTAATTAATTAAGGCGGCGAGTATATGATCAATTAAATGATATCCATAATGCATAAAAAATGGCATTATACTGTCAAGGCATTGAGAGGTAGGTCCACGTGAAAGGTCAGGGCGTAATGGCACGCAATACTAAATTCCAGCGTGTCTTCTCCCATCTTCTTTGCCATACAACCCGAAGTGCTCTCCATATTTCCGAAATCTAATCAAAATGGGGAAGAGAAAAACGTCGATTGTTCAGTCTGTGCAGAAAGCATAGCGCCAAAAGGAACCTACCCACGGCTTTCCCACACAGCTTACTTAAACCTACATGAAAAGCCCGAGCGAACAAAGAGACTTCCTTCATTTCCTAGCTCCCGCCTGTCACGGGAAACAAAAGAGAGAGAGAGAGAGAGAGAGAGAGAAGTGATCATCCTCTGCGTTTCGCCGAAATGTTTGTTCCTATCTTCTTCTGGTCCAATTGGAAGCAACTTTCCCTGTGTACGAAGTTCTATATATGCAGAGAACACACAAAAATTCCACCGATTTGGGGATAATAAAAACACAGATGCAAAAGGAGCCAGATTCTAAGCAGCTCACCCCATTCTCAAAGCCACTTGTTTCACACTCCGAGAAAACTAAAAGTGACGTCTTCTCAATAGACGTTTCCTTCTCTCCTGGACTATAAATTCATGGTTACCACTAACCGCTACTCATCCTTATAAACTAGCAATAATAATCGAAACTTACTTCTCCATTTTTGGCAAGTTCACGGGCGTTTCTTTTATAACATAACCGAACTAAAATAAAATTGATTTCCTCAGCTCGGTACCACTAACTTTAACATTTAGTTAAAAGCATAGTTGTCAATTTCTATTTACTTATAGATTTTTTAAAGTGCCTAAAGTGAAGCGATATATTAAGTGCAATAATATTAAATTAATTCTCATTGTAAATTTCTTTTTTCGTGTGTTACTAGATTCTTTTGAATATTCAGTTAATATCGGTTAATTAATTATTTGCTGTACATGTTAATAAAAAACAAAAATATAATCTCTTTACATGCAATTCTTATAGGGAAAGAGTATATAGTCATCGTCTTCTAAATTCACTCCGAGCAGACATTGCCGTTTTTGGTTTCGCAGCTGAATCAAAACTAGCGTACAATTTACTGTCAGCAGATTTAACGGTGCCTACATAGAGATTTAGGGGCACCTTTCTCTCCCATAGAAAAGAGGGTGTTTGTGATACTATGGGTGCCTGGCAAATAGCCCTTTACAGCTGGAACAGAATATTTGAAGCTAAGTTGTTCTTGTGGAAGCTGAGCTCTGGTTAGCACAGGTGACCTCCGCTGTCCATGAAATCAGCTAACATAACATTCCCAATTTCTTGATCAACTTGCAAATGCAGAATTTTAGAGAAATTGAGTGAAAGACAGCTGGGGTTGAATAACAGAACATTTGACATAAAGTGGTTCTTATGGAGAGTGAACTCTAGTGAGCAAAGGAGACCTCCGCTGTCCATGAAATCAGTTAACATACGAGGAGCGGCCAATAAGTTTTGCAATTCGGATATAAGGAAACGAGATATGAGGAAAAGTGTTTTATTATTTTTCAATTTAACTACCCTCGACTTCAATGCACTTGCGCAACTTATCCCTGAGGCTTCGAATTCCCGACAATCAGAAATCTCCCGACTGCTGTTCAATCCACTCCTGGACGGCGAGCTGGACATCTTCATCGTCCCCAAACCGGCGTCCACGCAGTGCAGCCTTGAGCTGGCGGAAAAAAGTAGTCGCTGGGGGCCAGATCTGGACTGTAAGGGGAATGGTTGAGCTCCTCGAATCCACACTCGCGCAGGGCAGCTTGTGCAACTCAGGCCTTGTGGACTTTGACGACGTTGAATTCGATGATGGGGCGTGAGGTTTCTAGGGACCCAACGGGCAGAGACTTTGGTCATGGCCAAATTGTCGTGGATGATGTTTATAACACTTCCATGTGATATTCCAAGTTCTCGCTCGATTTCTTCGACCTTCACCGGTTGATTTATGAGGATGGATCATTCTCTCCACACGGGCCACAGTGTCCTCGTTGGTCACGTCTGACAGGCGTCCTGGACGGGGGTTATCTTTAAGGGACTCACGACCATAGTGGAACTCCCTATTCCAGCGAGCAATGGTTGTATAGGAAGGGGCGGCGTCGGTGTACACTGCAACCATGCGTTCATGGATCTCTTTTCCATTCTTGCCTTCCTTGGTCAAATATTTGATCACTGCGCGGTACTCAACCTTCTCCATTGTTGAAAAATTTGTGACTGACGTTCTTCGGTCAGCTACTGCTTCTTGAATAGACGAGGCAGGAGCGTGCGGCTGCAGGTCCTGACTTGTCATAACTTGTCCTAACACCCCTACAAACAGCCATCCCCCTTCCGCTGTTTTGCCCTAGCCATTCGCAAAACCTATTTCCTGCCCCCCGTAATATTCCAAATTTCTCCATCAACTTACAGACGCAGGATTTTAGAGAAATTGGGTGAGACTCAGCTGGGGTTGAATAATCTCTTCCGAATTTGCGAAAAACACGGACATAAACTATTTGCCAAGATTCTAATAAAATACCCTCCGACTAGGTCTAGTTGTATAGAACCCTAGGAAATGCCTTGCCCCGCTCACTATGATCGAAGCATAGCGTACGGGACATCCACTAGATCGGGCGGGAATTTTCGTGCGAAATGAGAGCGGAACCCAACTCGCTATGCAAAAACAGGTCTTCGAAAGCTTCTCCATCTATGGAGGTGAAGTCCAGCCGGTGGTCCGTAGCGACAGTGCGACGTGGCTTAAATGCTAGTAGATCAGCATCCTAGTTAGCGAATACGCAGAAAGTGATAACAAAGGAATCTGACATGGACAGGCTCCGATGTGGCGATCTCGCCTTCTTGGAGTATGGGAGGTGTTCCTGCCTGAACATGGACGGAATCATTTTGATACGCTTCTACACTTTTTTAAGAAAGGTTTTCCTATGAATATAGATAGTCCTACCCGCCAGAAGAAGGGTAAAATTCACATACAATACCGTGCATGTTTAGGAAGGGAACGAAATCCTAAAATCTATATTTTTTTAAAAATGCTTATCTAATTTCCCTAAAAGTTGCACAAAATATTCTTTAAAATTTGTTTCTAATAGTGGCTAAGTTTTATTTCATAGAAAAAAGTTATGAGAGAAGTAATCTGTATTTGAAGAATGGATACGTCCAAATTTTGGGAACGTTAAGCAAAAATACAGACATAAACAGAGAAAAACATAAATCTTTCATATACAATAAAACAAAATTTTATTTCAAATTATGCAGACCATTTTGTGAAGGATCTGAGCACATCTGATCCGCTTTGATCTGGCAGGATTTTATTCCATTGTTCATCCAATCATTGCCAGAATCTTAAGCAAGCATTGATTTCCGAGTCACAACCTTCACACAGAATATCGTCACTCTTTAACGGTGGAAAACATACACAGCACCATAAGGCTGCCACCTCCAAATTTAACCGTCTTTCTTCTTGGTTGTCGGATGCAACCTTTCACCTGTACGGTGCTTTATATTCTGCTTCCAGTCCGAACCGAACAAATTAAATTTACTCTCGCCAATAAAAAAACCCCCTATTTTTTAGCAATTTAACGCACAAGCTAAGTAGCGAAGGCCAGAGTAGCCGCTATATTCTGTTGACTTGTGAGTGATTTATTAGCAGGGAAGCGTGGTATGAGTTGCACCGCTTGCAAGTGAAGTGAACAGTCTAAAAGAAATATTCAGGTTCAGGTTCTCGGCAATTTTCCGTGAAATACTAATTCTTATTTCAAGTGGCCCTTCATTGACATCCTTGCATCCTGCTATCATTCCTGGAGTGTCTTTACAAGGGAAACACATTTTCTTTGTTAAATAACAGGGCAAAGAATTTTAATGGAGCTTTATTATATAGGCTTTGGTAAAAGTATAAAGCACCCCTCAAAAATGTATATATTTAACATATTTAATGAAAGTTTAGAATTTAATATATTATTCAAAAATATTGATGATAATATTTATTTTGCTAAAATGAATATTTCGTTAATATGTTTGAATTAGTTAGTATTTTCTTAAATGGTGTGAAATTAATAACATGGTGTTTGCTAATATCAGAATTCAAACAATATTTCTTATGTAAAGGTTTAAATTCAGAACTATTGTGTATGCAATGTCGTTCTAAATAAGTAATACGACTAAAGCTAAAGATCTTATAGAAGCACAGTGAGCACAAATTTACTTCTCCATTACCATAGGTTATCATAAGTAGAAATTTCTGTAGTTGGGTACAATGCTGGTCCTGTGTAGTTGAGGTTGGTGGGACTGAATTGTTTGTATACGTTGTGGAAAGGTTCTTTCTGCTGTCCAAATAGAGCCAAGAACAAATGCATCGATGCATGTTCGCTAAAGAGACAGAGACCGGTTGACCAATAAGCTGAAGCAAATCACTAAGATAGAAAAATAGAAAATGCATGTAGATAGCAATGTACTTATACAGATAAAATGACGAGAGTTCACAATACTCATATGTATGGATATAAAATACATGTGAATATACTCATGCACGATTTAGAACACATATGTATGAATTGATTTATATTAACGAGGGTATAGAGAGATGTTTGAATATACAGAAGGACTGATGACAGTAATCCATCATTAATCGTCCCCCCTAAAGGTACAAGTGAAATTATAGAGATACTTAGCTAGTACAGATTCGATCCCTACATTTATGAGTGGAATGATGATCGCCTAACACAGGGGTCGGGTAACCTTTATGGGTGTTACCCCAAAAGAATTTGTAGTAAAATGAATTTACCCCTGACTTTGAAATACTCTGGGGGACAAACCAATTTAATTATAAAAATCATGGATAATAAAGACACAAAAAAATTTATATTGGGATAATGTTTATTTTTTTATTTCATCTATTATTAGGAAATAAAAGTCCGTATTTTTGGCATGGAAATAGCACACGAGAGAAAATTGTAGGAAATTATATATTTATAAACAGAAATGAAACAGTCACTTTTTAGCATTACATGGCACACAAGCAAAATTATTGACTATGTCACTACCGTATATTTAAAGTTCGTACAAAAATAAAATAGGAAAATGTTATTGAATCCACTATTATGAGGAAAAAAGGTTTACCCTTTCTGGTATGAGAATGGTACACAAATAAAACTAGTGAAAAAATTATTGGAAACTTGAATATATCAGCTCCTTCAGGCTTTGGAAAAATGATACTGTTTCATCTTTGATAAAACAATTTTAATATCAGGGATTTTTGATGTCACTGATACTTTAATGATGTCTTCAGGATTCAACCAGTTTCTGTATTTTGTTTTTAGATTTATAAGGGTATAAAAGCCTTGTTCGCAAAGGTAGGTTGTTGCAAAAGGTAGCAGCATTTTAGTTGCTTCAAAATGTGCAGTTTTATAAGCCTTTGCAGCTTTAGACATCCAAAAACTTGAGAGGTCATCCTTGGTCTCAAATTCCATGCTTTTTTCACTGTTGGAACGCAGTTCAATAAGCTCTTCTGCCAATCCTTCAGGCTCTTCAGGCAAATCAGCCAGTTCACATTTGAAGGGATTTACAACCCAGCTGGCATTATGTGAATCAAGCTCTGGAAAGTAGTCACAGAACCTATTCCTAAGTTTGGTTAGGTGCCTTGTGACTGATTCCTTCATGTCACTAAGACTGCAATCTTAACATTCTTCCAAAAACTCTGCCAGGTTTGGAAAGAAAGCAATCTTATTAGCATTGGCTTTTGGGTTCCAATACTGAAGCTTTGATACAAATGCTGAAATTTTTTCCCTTGCTAAGATGAGATTTATTTTCTTTTCTTGCAATTCCTTGTTTAGCGCATTTACATGCCCAAAAACGTCAGCTAAGTATGCAAAAAGAGCTAGCCAGGTTGATTTTCGGAACTTCTCTGCAAGTGTGTGTTTTTGATCAGTCAGAAATATTTCAAGTTCGGTTTTAAGAGCCCACACTCTATTCAGGACATTTCCACGTGAAAGCCACCTCACTTCCGTATGGAAAAGAAGGGTTGAATATTCAACCTCTCCATCCTCACATAAATCACGAAACATCCTCGTATTTAGTGCATGCTCTTTTTCAACATTGACAATCTGAATTAAAACATTCTGTTGTTTGGCCAAAGCCACAAAACCACTGGCGTGACCAAGCATGGCAGGAGCTCCATCAACTGATGCTGCAATACAATCTTCCCACTTGAAATCAACATTTTGTTTTTTGAAGTATGCATCAACCTTATTGAACACATCAATACCACGAGTTCTCTACTACTCAAAAAGAAAACATAGCAACATTTCTTCTTTAATTTCATCAGAACCCTTTAATCGAACGTATACCATCAGCTGCGAATTGCTACTGACATCTGTAGTCTCATCAAGTTGAATGTCAAACTCTTTACTCTTTCTTACTGAAGAAATCACTTGTTCTCTCACATTTTCCTGCAAGATGAAAATTCTTTCTTTAATAACTCTTGCAGACAAAGGCACTCACTGTATTGAGTTGTTTAGCTACTTTCTGCCCACATATTATTTCTGCCATTTTCACAGCCACCGGTTTGATTAAGTCTTCACCAATAGTATGTGGTTTGTAGTTTCGAGCAACCAACCATGCCACTTCAAAACTAGCTATTGCTGCTGAACTTTGGTCAAACGTTGCACTCTTGTTATTTTCCAATCTCTGTCTTTTGACTGTTTTTTCCAGATTCTCAAAGTATTCCCATGGTTTGCAAGACAGACGTGAATGAACCTTGTCCAAGTGTTTTTTCAGTTGATTCTTTTTGAAAGACTCGGCAGTCATTACTTTTATACAGACGACACATTGAGGTTTCATTTGTCCTTTGTAATCTATTTCTGTGAAGCCATAATTAAGGAACTCTGCCTTTTCCTTGCTAATGCCATCTGAAAATGAAAGACAAATCTTTCACTTTTTTAAGGTCTTTAGACTTCTATTTTTGAAAAATAAAAAAATATTTAGTGACGAATTTAAGAGTTTAAATTAAAACTTTAAAATAACATAACATAAAATCAAACTACATGAAATCTTCTTAAGTAGAGTTAAACTCGTTAAAAAACTTCCTTCTAATATAAAATAATTCATTAAAATAAAAATAAATAAATATAATAGTTACCCCTAAAAAAGTGAGAAACTGCTAACTAAATAGTTGATGAGACAAATAGTCCCCTTACAAATAAACTAAAATATCCTAAAGTCTAAACTAATTTTATATTTATATATTTAACTTTTGTTGAATTTTAATCACAAAAGTCTATACAGAAACGTAAATATTATAGATTATATCATATCATAACTCACCTTATGTAAATAATTATTATATCATTTGATCAGATCTACTATTCATCAACTACTCGGAAAGAGGCAAGTTCAAAACATGGCAAAATGCCACTTAATTAGGAGAAATGTTGCCAGATTTTACCGAAAAATAGGAGAAAGGGTCCTCGATGCATTTTTTCCCCAACTTTCATATTCGTTTCCCTCACTTAGCACATCCATATCCATAGCACATCCATTACCCCCCAATTTTTCTAAATTACCTCATTTGGGGTAATTTACCCCTGTTCCCCGAACACTGGCCTAACAGAAGGTGTGCGGTTTACCAGTTTGGGTGATAACAGAAAAAATATCATACGATACCTTTAATCCATTTTCGTCCTCCTCTTTGATAGCGTTAAGGAAATAAGTTATATTCTTCTATTATTAAATTTTTCTTTCAGTGATTCAAAGAAATCGCGATTATAATCCTTCTTATCTAGTTTTTTTTAATATGTTATTTCATCTTCAAGGGCTTCATGGAGTCGTTAATAAAAGTACTTTCACGCAATAATCAGAGATGAAATATTTTTATTGTAAGCGAAGGAAAAAATCCATATTGACAATATTTAGTAAAAAAATGGTGCCACTACCCTTTGCAACTGCCATTATAACAATAATTAAAGGTTTGGACACAACACAAAATTGTGCTCGATAAATAATTTTTGAAATAATATATTAGGAAGGGAAAAAAATATATGAACTATAAGTAAATGTTATGTAGGTTGTCTCAATAAAGGGTTCGATTACTCCTCAAATACTATATAAAATATATAAACTAGCTTGTCATAGAATAGGGTCAAGCTAACCCTTTCAGCGTTTTCGAGTGCCTGGGAGTTTTATAATATGAGCAGAGTGCAAATTAACTGAATGTAGGTTGGCCAACAGTTGACTATCTTGGAGGTTCCGAGATAACAGAAAAACGGGTACAAAAATAACTTTACTAATATGCAAATTAATATGATTTTACAGGATTAGAATGAGTTTTAAGCAAGCTTTATACACATTATTTGCACACCGGTTTCGGCGGCTAAAAGGAAGGGGGCGGAGACTTGGCGAGGATGGTCACCGTACAAACAAACGAATAATATTGACCGAGGGACGCTCGAATAACCTTGAGCGTATACGAAGCGGACAACAGAGGCTTACATTGTGGGGGGAGGGGGGTAGAGAGAGCACTTGCACAAGAGAGTTTTGAGTTGCTGTTAACTCGAAGATTTGGTCCGAGGTAGTAATCCTTGCCTTGCAAAGTTCAAACAATAGTCTCTTGACAATGACTATTAACAGGGAGAGCTTAGATATTTGTTTCAAGTAACACGAATCGAGACTAAGCGTGCTGCGTTCGAGAAGCAGGTGGAAACTGGTCGAGGTAGACTCACTTGAACTAACGAGAATACCAGGAGCTTGAGAAGATCTGCGAGAATTGTGCACTGTCCAATGGGACGCAAATAGCGGGTACTGAAGTGGAGGGATAGAGGATACTAACGGGGCAGGGCGGGCAGCGGATCCCGACTTCCAACTCTGGCACCGGAGGATTTATAGTGGAGTCGAATGGGCTTTTCCACCCTCCGGCCGAAGGGAAGGGTGCTAGGGTTTAGACGCATCGGCAGACGAAAATAGTCTTGCCTTTTAGCGCGAGCGCGGGAAGGTTCCTTAAGTTGGCGAGGCGAAACTTTGTCCCACTTCAGATGTCACCTTCTGAGCTATCACTTTTGTCGCAGCTTCCTGTGATAGCAGCATTTCAGGTCACCGAGGCGTCTCATAATTTCGCACCGCTATTAGCGCAGGCAAGAATAACGTCAATCTCCCGCCCTCTCTAATTTATATATGAAATTCTTTGAGACGTTATTCTTGCCTCAAATTCTCGACTTTCCTACATTGATGATATTATATGCCTTTGGCCTTCCTCAAAAGATATTCACAATTTTTTATGTAATTTTAATTTTCTATTCCCTTCTATTAAATTTACACTTGAAATTGAGGAAAATGGGACTCTTCCTTTTCTTGAGCTTTTAATACATAGGACACCGTCAGGTTTTAAATTCTCTGTTTATCGCAAACCGTCTAACTCCAGTTCATATATTCACTTTTATTCTTATCATAGTGTTAAAATTAAACGGTCTGTATTCATTTCTATGTTTCTGCATTCATTACGCCTTGTTAGTCCGAAATTTTGAGATAAGGAATTGTCCAATATCTTTGAAATAGGTAAAAAACTTTGTTACCCTCGTCAATTTTTGTATACTTCATTAAACTTTGCTAAGAGAACTTTTTATAGAACTGATCACCCACCGGTTTTTAATTACAAAAATTGTCTTATCTTGCCATAATTTGAACCATTTTTTTGTCTGACCCGTATTTTTAAGCAAATTAATATCTCTGTAAATTTTCGATATGAATCTACTTTATATAAAATGTTAGTCCACAATAATACAAGGAAAAAAGGTGGAGTATATTCTATAGAATATACTATTTGTAATTTACCTTACTTAGGGCAAACTGGTAAATCTTTATCTACTAGAATTTACCAACATAAGTATAATATTAGAAGAGGTGAAATAAACAGCGCTTTATTTTTACAATTATCTGAAAATAACCACCTCATTGACTGGAATTCTGCAAAATTCCTTTATCATTCCGCTGATTTCACAAAAAGAAATATTGTCGAGTGTTCCTTAATTGGCATCTTACCCAATATAAACATTTCCACTGGCTAATTTAAACTCCACCCTGTTTTAAAAACTTGTACTAAATTAAATAACTTCATAATTGAGCCTGTTGTCATTCTTTAAATTTTTCCCCCCACCATATTCCATTCATATACATGGGGTTGTTGTGTGTATATCGTTTTATGGATGCATTTGTCTGTTATTAGTTGCCTATTGTCCTTTTTCTTGGTATTTTTCTGTCTTGTTTTTGTGTTTTTTACATTGGTTTGTACTATGTGATGGGCGTTCCCTTCGTATCTTTGTACCCTATATAAGATTGTATTCATCTTTTCATTTTCCTGTGGGTTAATTTTGATATTATTGCTTTCCTTACGTGCCACTTTGTGAGTTTTTTCATCATATATATATATATATATATATATGTATATATATATATATATATATATATATATATATATATATATATATATATATATATATATGGAAAATTATAACAGATGGTGCGGTAAGTATATAGCACAAAATGATACAGCCCGCTTCTGATAGCTAACTGGGGAACGCCCTAGTTGCAACCAGGGAAGATCAAGTTTCAGTTAGCCATTTCTAGTTACCCCCTAAAAGATCATTCTAAATAGGAACCTTAAACTTGAGATCTCTTGTTTTTTTCCCTCGTTTTCATCTAAAAAAAAAGAGCCAGGGATCATAATTTTAAGGTTCCAATTTCGAATGACCTTTTTGGAGGTCACTAGAAAAGACTAACTGAAACTTGATCTTCCCTGGTAGCAACTAGGGCGTTCCCCAGGGGGCTATAATAAGCGGGCGGTATCATTTTGTGATATATACATTATATATATTATATATATATATATATATATATATATATATATATATATATATATATATATATATATATATAATTTAAGTATGCAGATTTGAACAATTTGCATCGAAACAATGAAGGAATTCCCCTCAGCTAAAACTCTCAATAGATATACATTATTATTGATACCTAAAAATCTCTATTTTTCGCTATCAATCGATATACTTTGACAGCATGTTAGGAAGACATTATGAACAGTAACCTTAGTAGCAATTAAACTACTGATTAAAATATTTCAATGTATTATAGAATTGATTTTTGTCCAAAAACTTACTTTATTAATCAAATACGATATCTCTTTTGACAGGTGATCATAATTAAAGCCATCACAAATAATGAGTAACCTTTCTATAAGATTAATTGAGTTTACCTACTAATTAATGCATTTCACTATTGTTATAATACAATATGAATATTTCAATGAACCGAAATATTATAATATATTTATCTAATAAGACTTTATCTGTGTTAGGATACTTATATGGGGAGCTATGCCAAAGATAATTGAATTTTTATATAGAAAAATAATAATTTATATGTATGAAGGTAACAGACTATTACAAGTAAAAAACTAAACGAAAACGTTTATAAACGTTTTGGGTTGCTAATAAAAAGCATTTGGATGATGTTAGCAAATGTTTTGTAATTGTTAAAAAAGGATTATGGTTGGGAAATTATTAATTTATTAAGTTCCTAGTACAAAAAAAATAGTTAAATACTCTAATTTATATTTTAAAGAAAAATTTGACTTAGAATTAACGTCAAAAAAAGGCTGATCTCAAAGTGACTTAAAAGGAAGCATCAATTAGCTTAACCATTAGCGAAAAATCATTGAATACACCTTTACGGATTCTTAAAACTTTTTTTTAGTAGCATATAGATGGAATGGTAATTAGAGTACCAGATTTTGCGTTTATTTATACACAACTCGCTTTTACTAATATACACTCTGATTAATAGCCAGATTACACATTTTGGAAGCACAAAGCTCACATTTGCCCATGGTTTCCATAAATCCAGGCCAATGTGAACACCAATTCTGTATCCTAATCCCATTGGACATCGAAAACTCTCTTTTTGCTTTTAGGTGGGGTGCTGCCTTGTGCATTATTATCTAAATCTTCAAGCCTTCTAAATTTTTAGAGGCATTTTAATGGGATTTTGGGTTAAATTTCATGTGAATTCAAAAGAGCATTGGTCCATACAATACACAATAATTTCATAGGAATTCACTTAAATAATTTCTAAAAATTCCTCTAATTAGTCAATGGCAAATTTTTATCGTTTCGATTTCGATCATTCGGAGTTTTTATTTGTACTTTTGGGTAATCTTCCCTGTTCTCAAGGACCACTTGTTTCATTTCCGTGATAGTTAGATAGCATTTATACCTATTAGTTGTCCATCCATTTGTAATAAAACATTTAAAATAACTTTTAATTCAAATTTTATTCTATTTAAATTTGTATCTTTACAACTTTCTGCCATGAATAAATGTTAATCTTCTAAAGTATGATGATAACAGCATCAATGACGTTATTTTTTTGTAAAGAGGTTGTTTATCCTAGCGACCACCTGGAAACTCGTATGAACACTGAGATTGCGATCAACCAATTTGGGACTCTCAGGTTTATCTCCATGTCAATAATATTGAGATTTCTTATCTTCACGTGAAATAGGTTGAGTTGTGCTCTTCTGAAAAAGTAATTTGTGTGGCACTAATCTTGACGTGACCAGTTATAAACCAGTTTCTTCTAGAACATACTTACCAAATGTTTGGAATACATGGGTATATATTTTAGAAGTTTATGAATTCCATGATCATAGTGCATACAAAGAGACGCTCGAGATATAGTGTAATATATTTTGATGAATGAAAGCCAACTTAGTGGAAAAAGTAGGTAAATCACGCCATGGTGTGTCAGAATTCGTAGTAGTTTTAAGGGAGTACATCAATGGCTTTTAATGAAGTGGTGGCTTTCTTACATGCAAGACCCTCACGATCAAATTCTCTTTTACAAATTCTGACATGTCCTTTGAATGTATCAATGAGTATAAGCAATGACATATATTCTCATGCACTAACTGCTGCATTAGAGACTACAAAAGCTCCTTGTCCCTCGCTATAGACCTCATTGACTTGCTGGAAACGTTGACAATGATAGCTTGAACCCCCACCCAAATATTTGGGCTTCTTTTCGTATCAGTACGCTTAGAGTGAGGATTACGCCCCACGCACCTTCGTAATTACAGCCTGACTCATATAACTTTCATGAGGATCTGCAACGTCCTTGCATAGACACCCAAGCACTCGTAGATCTTCGCATTGGAGCTACCCATGTGAATACTAAGTAGCACAGATTGCCCTTTCCAAATTTTTGTAGGGTGAATTCAGCCATTATATTACTTCCTTCACAGACGATGCCCAACCGAGTCTATTATGAGAGGAAGAAGAGATAGCAGACACCAGACAGCACGCATAAGCTGAAGTTCGAGTTGCCCTCGGCGACAAATTAGCTACCGGACCTGGTAAAAATACACCTCCTGTTCATTTTACTCATGAAATTGCATTGATGCATCAATTGAAACGTTAATTTAATAGTATTAACGTGAAAAGACAAACTCTGTCTATATAAAAATAAAAATACGGCAGATGACTCCCCATGTCCAAAAACAAGTGTTTGTAAGAACTATTAAAAGCGCTTTGAATCATAGGGCTTCTTTTTCCTGCGGTTAATTTTCAAATATTATTGGATAATTTAGGAAGAGATTTTCATGTTTATTGTTTTGTTTTAGTTTCTTAATATTTATATTTTCTGTCGGTAACCTTCGATTGTTTTTGTTTTATTAGTGGTCATTTTCACATTTATCAACGTTCGGGGTCGAAAGATTTCAAACTTAAAACTGCGAGGAGTCCCGTAAATAGCAAAGAGCGGAGAGTTGCGCTTTCCTCGGTAGGTTATGCAACAATCACTCCTGTTTTGACTACTTGGGCTGTGTACCTTTATATATATCAACTTACTCTGATTTCACCACTTTGTTTTCAAATAATGTCACAAAAAGCAACCTTAGCCGATCCCAACACCGCTATTTCTTCCTACTTCCTCACTTCGCACACACGCAACATATCCCTCTTCCATTGAGCCTGAGCCAACCGAAGGTGATTTCATATCCACTTACAGGTTACCTGATCAATGAAAGGTGACAAAGCACATATCGTACCCATCGTTCTAACCGCCTCCCAAAGATTACATGTCCCCTTTTGCCTTCGAAGTTGCCAGTGATTGTCGTCATTCTGATCTTTATGTGAACGTCATTGGGCGGTGGGAAGATTTCGGGTGGCATAAGTAATGAACGAACCCAAAATGAAAAGCAGAAAGATTCATTTCGATAACCCAAACTTAACTCTCCCATTTTCTACTTTTCTTCCACACAAGAATTCAACATTTCAATTCATTTTGTCTGAAAATATTAAGCAAACATACGTCTTCCTTCCAAATCTATGAGATCATCCTTAACGGTCAAAGGTTAGGCGAACAATCAAGAATTTGGTGGTAATGATAGATGCGGAACTGGCATGCAGGAACACGGGTTCTAAAAGCTGTAATTTCATTGACGTGGGAGCACACTCCTCAATATAGAATTTCATCCCTTTTTTTCCCCCAAATCGCTATCAGAAACTAGTTCCGCGAATGCTTGCCGCCCTTCTCTTGTAAGAGATTCTGAACTTAATTCAGCTTATTTTATGAAAGTGTTTATTGAGTAAAATGTGCAAAAGGTTAATAAGTAAAAAAAAATTATTTCTAGGAAATGGCTGTATTGTGTGATATGTGAGGAAATTATTCGATCTCTTCTTAAATTTAATTCGCTTTGAAGAAAACTTGTTAGTGTCAGCTGAATTATTTCATGGTGAAGATTGAATAGCGAGAAATAAAATATGAATAAAAGAATTGCTGTGCACTAAGTACTGTAAGAACGAAGGGAGGGTCAGAGAAAAAAGTAAGACAGTAGTGGATGATAGAGGTGTAAGGTGGGACAGATTGCCACCTCAAAGTTTTAGATAATAAAAGTCTCAGAGTGTGAGTAGATTAAATATAGGGAGGAACTGGTGGGTACGTGTATATATATATATATATATATATATATATATATATATATATATATATATATATATATATGTCGTGGAAAAGGAGGAACCGAGTGATGGCTGGAGTTCGTACATATGGGTTGGTTACGTACTACACCAAAACTCCGTGATTAGGTTTTATCTCTAAGAGTGCTATAATTTTTAATTATTATTATTATTGTTATCTGATTTTACTTCTTTAATCTTTGAGGGTTCCTAGTGCCTTGCTTATCGTTTCGTAGATTGAATAATTTTTTTTCAAAAAGCTAAACTTTAATTAAAAAAACAACATCAACCAACAAAATTTAACACACTAAATATACAGAAATGAATTCAACAAATTTAAGTGAGGCTTTATAAATGACATAATTGAATTTATAGTAATGCTAGACTCACAGCTCACTTTACTATAAAAATGCAAACTGACCTACAGTGAAACGGATACAGGGGTTTAAATACCTTTATAGATTCCTACTAGAATCGGGTTTGAGTCTAGCCTTGAACTCAATTGTTACGTCACCTCAAGAATGTTTTTGCCAGGATGTCGCGTGGATCCGTGCTTATAGCTGAGTTCTCAAGGGGGAAATTCTTTAATGCCACAGAGGCCTTTGGAGAGTGTGGCAGATGGAGAGACGCACGCCTTCTGGCGGAAATGATCTCGCCACGGGACAGGGAAATAATGTTTCTTTTTCTCTTCAGGATACTCGGGGAATAATTCGCACTGGCGAGCGATGAGTCAATACTTGAATCCTTTGACTCAGGGGAGTGCTGGAGGAAGTTCACTCAGGGGTATTCCTCAAGGGCGAGGACTATCTCTGTGTGTTGTGATAAACCAGGATAGGGGGTTTCTCTGACAAGAGTAAGTTGAACTTGCTTCTTAAGTCAAGTTAACTTAAAGTTCGGTGTGACCACCAGGAACTGGCTCGAGGATGAGCTTCTTCTTAGTCCCTTCTGTTGGTAGCCTGGCCTCTAGCCAAGGTCTTCGTCGCCTTGAGGACTAACGTAATCTACCACGTTTTTCCAAAGATATTTGCTTCTATACGTTGCGACCCCACTGGGGTAGGGGCAGGAGGGGGTGGGATGCGTTGACAGGCCGCCTGAAGTTTCCTCCTCCAACGGTTTTTCTCAGAGCGTCATACAGCTGGCCCTGAGGGACCTTCTGGCTTTAGGGCGACGCTCCTCTAATTTCGCATATGCGGTGAAATTGAATATCACCTCTTAGAGGAAATCTTGCTGTTTTAACCGATGTTAGGGTCTCGGGTCCGACCTAAGCTGATTAGTGCATTATGTGGTCGGGAACGACCTCAGCTTCTCTCCGAGACTAGGGGCGAGAAGGGAGGAGGTTAAGTCGTCGGGCTACGCTGCCCCCACTGACAAAACGTTGTGGTAAAAGACCAGCGGCTCACTTGTGAGGGGGTGAGTATCTATTCCATCACAATATATATATATATATATATATATATATATATATATATATATATATATATATATATATATATATATATGTTGTCTGTGAGTAAAGGTATAGCTAGAGCTTTGCTCGAGACTGTGTTAAGTTCTACGGGCCTCAAATTTCAACTAGTCAATTCTAATAATACCATGAGTAAGTATGCTCACACTTTCACTTATTTATTATTTACAACTTTGTCTATGAACTAACTTGCCATCGTGTCTGGACATAATTAAGTTTAAGAGATCCGTTTAGCCTCCAGCTTCTTAGCACGTCAAGAAGTTTCCTCTTTGCTATACACTGCTAGTGCACTTCCCATACCTTTCACTTCCCCTAATTTCACCATTTTCCTGCAATCTTTTTTTTTAAAAGTCATGACGGAATTGCTCTCGTTTATATTTTGAAGTTATCTTTGAATATGGAATAAACCTAGCATAAATTACACTGGATATGCTTAGTCGTCGGATGAGTTTCAGAATCAAGTATTCCGAAGGAATTCTGCCATATCCTGTAGCAACCTATAGTTCGAATCCCCCTTCAGGTTGTAGAACCCTACAAACAAACCTTAGAATATGTAAATCGTGGATAAAGCTCACACCAAAACCATAAAAATCGCTGGTTTCTACCGAGGACTTGTTTAAAAGTTCTACTTTATAAGAACTGAGATGGCATTTATCTATTTTTGTCCCCTTGCTCAATAGTAAAATCTGATAGATGCAAGATCCAGTCTTGTTACAGGACCAAATTCCTTAACGGTAGAGAAGAAGAAAAATAAAGGGCTTTATTTTCGAGTTCTTTACGAGCTCAAATAACCTCTTAGCCACCAACTACTGGAGAGAAAACTATAAGTAATACTTATGATTTAACGTGATTAAATGTATCAAAACCGACGGTCTCGAAACAACACTATAAGTAGAATGACTACTTACTTTACCTTAGTAATTTAATAACCACTTTGCCGTTGCAATGTTAACCAGTCAGCGATAAAATGGAGTAAATAACAGTATTTACACCGACTATGTATGATTAGAAGAAAAAAAGACGTTTCGCTTTAAATTTAGTTATTAGCTTCAAATATTTTTAGACTACATTCTATATTTTTCGTATTTTTTGATCGTTATTTCGATATCGTTTAAAAAAAAGTAACATTAATTAAATCTTTTGGGATAGATGCTTCCGTAATAGCGGATAAACACATATGAGACTATGAAGATGGTGTGTATGGTCAATGAACCACTGTCGATCCCAAGTTTAAGGGGACCGTTTCAAGCTTACTCTTGTGTATGTCAATTTTTTTAAGAGTTAGATATTCTATTTTTTATAACTTTATCAAGGACTATCTAGTTTAATTTTAATATAACTTTATCAAGGATTATATAGTTTAAGTTTATTATAACGTTTTCAAGGACTATCTAGTTTAATTTTTAAAATATATGCCATTCCCCCACCCCCAATTCTAAATCGATGGGGGAAGAAAACCCTCAAATTTTAAAGCATTTCATGAACATAATAAGTCCCCTATTTAGGGACTGATCTTTGTGAAATAAAGGCTGTAAGTAAATTTAAACATTTGTTTACATCATTTTGATGAGATTTTTCAAAAGTGTGATTAAAGTTTTCTTTAAGAAAGAGTAAACTTCGGGTTGTCAAAATATTTCTCAAATTCGTCAACTTTGGCTACTCACACCCAACTAATTTATCTTTTACAAGTAAACTTGAAAATAATTCACCACAACGCTATGCAGAATCTTTTAAGTAATATTTTAACCTTTATTTAGTAAAAACGACCAATAAATAACGGAGTTATTATTATTTTTGTTGATGTTTTTGTTTTTTCAAGAAAATGGGCTCCAAAGTTAGGCGAGTTTTTTTATGTTTTTAACAGATGGTAGGAAGCGTGTAATACCCAAGATACTTTATGTACAGAGGCTATATACCTTTATATATATATATATATATATATATATATATATATATATATATATATATATATATATATATATATATATGAGTAACAAGGAGTAACAAGAAAAGTAAATACCCTAGGAGACCTTACGGTCCATTCAAAGAGGGTACCTTTAGGCTAGCACTCGAGCGGGCACATGGCTGCTCAATTGTTTTGCGTCCCTAAACGGCCACTTTTCAAGACTTTGTCTAGTCTTGACTTGAACTGGTCAACAGATTCACTGTTGACAACTTCCACTGGAAGTGCGTTCCACTTACCGCAGATACTGTAGGTGAAAAGGTTTCCACACAGATTGCGGTTGTAACGCTTCAGTTCAAGTTTGAAGCCGTGATTGCGCGTTCTGTTCTCACTCAGTGTAAAAATATCCCGGTAGTCAACATTGTCGAACCCTCGAAGTATTTTGAAGACCTCGATGAGCTGACCACGCAGTCTACGGGTTTCCAGCGAGAACAGATCTAACTCCCTTAGTCTATCCTCATAACTTTTATGTCGGATAGAGGGAATCAACTTGGTTGCCCTAGCTTGTACGCGTTCCAATCTCGCGATGTCCTTTCGCAATGAAGGACTCCAAAATTGTACGGTATACTCCAGGTGCGGTCGGACAAGTGAGTTGTACAGGCACAGTACAATCTCCTGGTTCCGATAACCAAACTGGCGCTTAATATAGCCTAGCATCCTTTAGGCCTCAATGCACTGTTTCGAGAACTTGAGGTCACTAGTGATTGTTACCCCCAAGTCCTTCTCAGTGTCACTCGATTCAAGAGGAGTGCCCTTAAGGATATACTGAGATTGGGGGTTTCTGTGGCCGATATGCATCACTTTGCATTTCCCCACGTTAAAAGGCATTTGCCACGTGTCCGACCACTCCCCAATCTTCCCAAGATCTTCCTGCAGGCGGGCAGTATTTCCATCCTTTGCAACGTTAATACCAAGCTTGGTATCGTCGGCAAATTTAGAAATCTTGGCAACCATGTCACCGTCCATGTCGTTGACGTAGATGATGAATAGTAGTGGTCCCAGGACAGAACCTTGAGGCACCCCGCTAGTAACGGGCACCCACTCAGAAGACTGTCCATTCACCACCACCCGTTGCCGTCTGCCACTTAGCCAGTTCCCGATCCAGCCGGCTACTTTTCGTCTATGCCAAGCCCTCGCACTTTCCGGAGAAGGCGGCGGTGTGGTACCTTATCAAAGGCTTTCTGAAAGTCTAGGTAGACCACATCCACCGCCTTGTCCTGATCGTGCTCACTGAAAACGAAGTGGAAGAATTCCACAAGGTTCGTCAGGCATGACCGTTGCCTTCGGAAGCCGTGCTGGGAACTTCTCAGTAGCAGGTTGGACTCTAAATACGACGTCACTTTGTCCACCATGATGCTTTCCATGAGTTTACCGACTATCGAAGTCAGACTGATAGGTCGGTAGTTCGACGGTTGGTTACGGTCTCCTTTCTTGAAGATAGGAGTCACCTCCGCCTCACGCCAGTCTCTAGGAACGCATTTGGTCCGGATTGACATGTTAAAGATAGCGCACAGATGTCGTGATACTTCATTGCACACTTCCTTCAACACTTTAGGTAGAAACCCGTCTTTAGGTCAGCGATCTTTTTCTTTATTTCTCCTTCGGTGAAGTCCATTGCCTCCAGCTTTTCTCCCGAGTAGGAATCCGTCGGCTGGGGAATGGGACCACACTCTTCAGTAAACACTGAAGAGAAGTAGTCGTTGAGGAGGTTAGCATTTTCTGCATCTGAATGCTTTAATGTCCCCTCCTCATTCCTTAAAGAGCCAATCGTTCGATGGATTGGTTTACGGCTGTTCACATATCCAAAAAACTCCTTGGGATTCTCTTTACAGAGTCTCGCCACTCGGAGTTCCTAAGACCGCTTAGCCACCCTTATACTGGACTTCACTCTCCTGGCTAGCCTCCGGGATTCGTCAAAGTCACCCGAGATCTTCGATTGCCGGTACACATTTCTCTTCTCCCTAAGCAGTTGCCCGATTTCTCGATTAAACCACTTTGGTTGAACAGAGGACCGACGGGGGCATTTCAGAGGGATAAAACGCGATTGAAGACTCATGAATGTGGTTTTAAAACTTTTCCAAGAGTCTTCAACAGCATCGCACTCTTCTAGCCTCGCGTCAGTCAGTCCCGCGCGTAGACCTGCAAAGTCTGCTCTTTTCAAATCGAGTTTCCTTGATTTACTAGTTGCAGGCTCTGCCTTGGGGACTTTGACTACAAATCTAATTAGTCGGTGGTCACTGCCACCGAGCTCTTCGCCAACAGAGAGGTCCTCAACGATGTCATCCTCAGAGGTGAAAACCAAGTCGAGGATATTGTCTCCTCTCGTTGGCTCTCTCACCCACTGAGTGAGGAACTCGTTGTTCGTGAACTCCAGGAGTAGTGCGCTCTCGCCACAGGGTTCTTTGGTTTCCCAGTCAACTTGTGTGTTGAAATCACCCATGACGATACACACTCTGTCTTCGACAAGTTCTCCTAGTAGCTGATACAGATCTTTGTCCTTTTCAACGAGTTGGGCAGGAGGTCTATAAAGCACCAGGGTCCTGTATTTGGCAGGACCTATCTCTAGGTCAACACCTAGTAGTTCATGGTCGGATATGATGTTGCAATCCGTCGAGTTGAGAGTATCCTTGACATACAACGTCACACCGCCACCCTCTCTGTCTGGCCTATCTTTCAGGAAGAGCTGGTAACCGGGAATCGTGAATTCACCTTCAAAATCTCGGCTTGAGGTTTTTATCCACGACTCCGTTATGGCCACCATCTCAGGTTCCTCTGTTACTACGAGGCCACGGAGCTCAAGAAACTTATTCCTGATTGACCTCGCATTGAACAGAAGAACTTTGAGGGAGTCCCCTAGTGTAGGACTCCCCTAGTGTATGTGACTGTGTATGGATTAAAGTATATAACATATATATTGGATCCCCCTCCCAAATGAAAGATGCCCACACACTGCCTCTTTTTGATAAAAATCGTACACAAAGTTCGACGAATTTTGTTGTACAAATAAATAAATTAATAATTGGCAACCGCTTATGAGAGTTTAACCACATATATGTATAGGAAATGTTTCTGCTTCAGAAAATGTGATCAGCTGAAAACCCTGAAATTTCGAATTTCTTTGTGAAAATTGACTGAAACGGTCGCCTTAATGCTTCCTAATGATTATGAAAGAAAGATACAAGGTTAGAATCCCATCGGGTCATCAAATTAGAGTAGACAATAACGGAGCAATAAATATGACATTCTCTTCCACATAAAATATTTATAGATTCAAATACTTTTATTTAATTGTTTATTTATTTCTATAAAAGAATATCCCAACAAGAATAGTGCACATAGATTTGGGGGGAAGAAGCTCATATATAAAATGGTGAAATTGGGAGATGTGAAAATGCCTGGAAGTTATCCAATTGACAATTCTTAGTTTAACAACCAGCAGAGAACCAATTTTGATAGATCTACGACCATTCTGCAACATTCGAGGGTTCTAGTAAGAAAGGAGGGGGAGGGGATTAATAGATCTTGCGGTATTTTGGGGATCAAAGCAAACATTTACTTATAGCTTATTTCAATACGAGCAAGAATGCATGCATGTACATTTAAGGATGCGCGATAAATTTAAAACACGGATGTGAGAAAATTTACGGATATAAACTTTGAAATTGCTACTGATATATTGAGATATCAGAAGTTCATGTGTTGTGAAAGATGTAGGAAGTGGGGATGAAATATCAAGTCATTCTAAGCAAACTTGGTTTGAAGTGAATTATCTGGTAAATGAAAATCAATGTAAAAATGTAAATCCTACATAGTTAATCTTAAATTATCGAATTTATTCTTTTATATATTGTTCATAAAGTAAAAGTTAAAACGAACGATAGTTCTCCGTTAGTGTCGAAGTTACTGAAAGTGAAAATGCGAGGAAGGGGCATAGCCCGAATAGAAACATACTGGCATTATCTAAGGGGTGTAGCAAACCTGGAAGGACAGGCAACTCTCCTAGATAGAAACCGTTCCAACACGATGAGAGCTTTAAAATTTACTGAGTGGAACATCGAAGAAAACAACACATGTAAAGAATTTCTTCAACGAAAATTCATCAATAAATTAAAACATAATTATTACACTAATGTTTCGCTTCTTCCTTACCTGCAACGTGTCATACAGCTTGGGAAAGGGATACAGTTTGAAAGAGTTCTGTTTGACTCCACCAAGTGGATACAACCCGGAATAAATCCTAAAACGTTCACTTGGCTACATTTCTTTTGTATATGTTGTTAACGAGGCCAATGGAAGGAGAATTAATGCAGTGTTTTAGAATTTTGAATGTATTTAGCAATGTTAAATTGGATACAGTATTCAAAGTGATACACTAATATAAACAAAATTAGCTATAATCATCTACCTTTGCCAAGAGCCAATACTGATATTTTTTAATTATTTATGGACAATTAATTAAAATGTTATTGTAGAATTGATTGCCACGTAATTAATTAGCTAAAGCATGGTTTAGCTGAGGCCTTCGGAAGATGAAGTATTGATTAAAAAGGTTGGAATTCAGTGGAAAGATATCTTGAAATTGTGATATTAGTAGTTTTAATAGAAGTAGTAGGGTTTTAAGATCATCGCATTTATCCTCCAAAGAGGCAAAAGCCAGTGTTTATCCAAGAAATTAATCTAAGCCTTTTTAACCTGTTATGGCTGGCGCTCGGTAATCATGGTGGTCTTAATAGTTTGGGTGAGTTATTGACTATCATTTTTTTTTATCCAGTGTGAAGTAATTCTCTTTATAAAATTCTAAAAATGAATTCAAGCTAGTTTAATCTTTCGAGTTATTCTCTTGGAATAACTAAAAAAAAACAAATGGAAAACGAATCAGAAACTTGTTTTCAAACTTGGGCAAGGTAAAATATTGTGTATATATGCAAATTCATTGACAAGATAATAATGTAGTGTAAAAAGCGGGTAATTAAGGATTAGCAATCCATAAATCACTGCAACAAATATATTGAGCGTTTATAGACAACCGAGCAGACTTAAGAAGTGATCTTATTAAAACTCAAAATTTTATGTTTGGAAAGGGATTTCAACCAGAACCTTTGATTATATAGATGTTGATAAGAAATAAGCAGTCATAAATTATTAAAATATTGCCAAAAATGGATTATTAAAATAAGACAATAAATTAATAAATATGAATAGATAAAGAATAATAATTTGTTATTGATCCAGGTATATTAAGTTTAAAAAACAGGAGGAGTTTCGTAACGTGCATGAATGAATGTGCAAAAAGAGGTGGAGTACTCCAAAGTGAGAGAGCTTGTGATTACAAAAGAGATGAGAAGTTGAGTGTTAAACTGATAATGAAATCCCCAAAAGGCTAGGAAAATAGCTAACTCGTCTTTACCAGGTGAGGACAAGGCCCAAACATCAATATTTTCTGAGTTTTTTGTGACTATTAAAAAGAGGTTGAAAACTAGCGTGGACATTACCACAAATATGAGTTTTGATCAATGTTAATAAAAAAAACTGTGAGAATTAGAGATGTGTGAAAATTACTTAACTAAAGCACCTAAGTCGAAGATAAAGAAGAAAAAAAGCATGAAAAAGAAGAAAATGATGATTACAATTTTAATTAATAAACTTTTTAAAATATAACTCGTTTATCAAATGATAAAATCTCTCACTGAAATATAATGGTCTGCTTGGTAATTTGAGCTCTTGTTTAGTATGCATTCAGTTAAATATGATTAAAAAAGATTGGTTTAGCCTGATACAGTCACCCCACGAGCTTGATATAAATACAATTTCGAGTCATTGTTTCATAAAGAATCTTGTTACAAAACATAGATGTAAATAAACCAGTTCAAATTCGCATATTACTTTTTTTCTCAAAATGGAGTGAAGGGGAATAGAGCGAGTACAAATAAATTCTTTTATAAAAATGCGTATTTGGAAGTTGTGCTTATTTTAGCCCTTACATTACCATACCTTTACAAATATGAATGCATAAAGTGTGAGCCACCCCCCCCAAAAAAACGCGCCCCAAAAATTCGATAAGCCTCATTTCCTAATTTTCTGCAAGGATTGAATGAAACTTTGGTGATAACTAAGTTATTGTGTTACAAAACATTATATCAAAACATAAGAGTCTGGACTTTTCTTCATTATTCTAGAGCACGTGTTCGAGATGACCTCCATTTAGCTCTGTATATTTCTTGAGGCGTAGCACAAGTTGTCCATGACGTCCTTACAAACCGACCGACCAATGGCTCTAATCTCCTGCCTATTGGCTTCTTTGAGTTCCATGATGTTTCTGGGTCTCCCTACGTACATTCTATCTTTAAGGTAGCCCCAGAAAAAGAAATCTGAGGGGCTAAGGTGTACGTTGTGTTGTGCCCACTCAAAATCAGTCCTGAGACTGATCACAAGGCCACCAAAGTTCTCTTTTAGCCAATCTCGGGACAGGTTTGAGGTGTGAGAGCTTGCTCCATCTTGCTAGAACCAGAGCCTCCCCATAAGCGACGTGGACAGGGTCTGCAGCTCCGTCTTGAAGGCTTTGAGGACCTCAACATACCGCTTCTTGGTGACTGTCTCTGTCGCGCCAGATTCATCGAAGGAGAATGGTCCGAAGATGCCTCTGGCTGCGTTGCAGTCCACACCGTGCACTTAGGGGAGTGAAGGTGCTTAGTGAATACCTCATTTGGTCTGGAGGTCCACCAGAAAACTTTTTCTTCGAGTTTATCTTTCTTCCATGATGGAAGTGAGCTTCATCTGAGGTCCAAAGGAGGTTTAAGAAGGTTGGGATCTCCTGAATCTTCTCCAGTATCTTGACTGCCATATCCTTTCTTTGCTCCTTGTCTGATGCTATAAGGCTCTGCTTCGTCTGTATTCTGTATGCGTAGGCCTTTACATCCATTATTCGCACTCTCCTGCAAGTCTCGCGGGATATACCGAGGGATTGACTTCGCTTATGCAGAGAGCGTTTTAGACTGATGAACTGACTCTCTCACGC
Source organism: Ceratothoa steindachneri (assembly GCA_963969495.1). Taxonomy (NCBI): domain Eukaryota; kingdom Metazoa; phylum Arthropoda; class Malacostraca; order Isopoda; family Cymothoidae; genus Ceratothoa; species Ceratothoa steindachneri. The sequence continues at coordinate 94,703,330 of OZ018332.1, forward strand.
TCTCGACCAGCTCAGCTGTATGCTTCTCGGGGCGTTCTGAATGGCTTAGACGCTTGTCACTAGCTGCATTGAGGTTATCTACTGTGCCATAGTTCTCGAGGTGGCCCAGTCAAACCTGAATTCTGCTTTTGGAGGGGGCTTTTCCGCACTCAAGCTGATGCACGAAAGTGTCCTGCACTTTTTTGAACGAGCCTGTCTTGTAGTAATGTTTGACGCAGTATATTCTTTGCCGAAGCTCTCATTAAGATCTAGTTGTATTCACAGGCGTTGCTTCTGTCATGTAACGCAAAGTAAGGGTAACTAGTGAATTAACGAAGGATATATCACAAAGAGTGTGTGCAGGCCCGTTTTTTGTAGGTCGCCCGTATAGAAAAATATCCGTGAGACTGAAAATAAGTTGGGTTATCATCTAAGGTTGTATATAACTAGGAAAAAACACACTGTTGAATAAAAAAAACGTATAAACCAGTTTTAGTTTAATGAACGGCTAAGCTTAAGGGAAGCATAAGATTATGGGTTCGTTTAGGTCAATCGTTCGTTCAATTTTACTGTTACGATTATTTCATTTCGATCTAATTTTAACTTTCTGGTTTATAAAACCACGCCTTGTGATTATAAACTCACCCTTTATCTTCTTAATTATTTTATCATGTTTTTAGACCAGTTCATGATTTAAAATGCATTTGAATGTGATTCGATGCACCACTTCGACCTAACCAAGTAGAATTACCAACCAAGAATGTAGTTAAACTACATTATGTAGTGTTAGTTATACTACAGGAGTCCAGATCCGGTTGACATCGAGCCGGTTTCTGTATGTTATAATAACTCGTGGTTCAAAGCCGCTCTTTAATTGGATACCGAGATATGCGCCAGAGGATGGGAATGGCAGACATAACTTGTCAAAAAGGCGAACATTTTTCTTTGCCTTCATCTAACATAGATATTTAGTTATTAAGACCGCTCCCTCAGAGAGAGCGGTCACAAAACTCATTTAAGGAATTGAGCTCCTATTTTAGGATGCATTGCGCCTAGGTAGTCGAGGGTTTGTAGCGCTTACACACACCAACATAGTCAAGCAAAGCACTGCTGAATTTCTTTCTCTGACTTCCCAACAAAACACATCCACTCTCCTCTAACGCAGAAATGAACTCCCCACCCTTTTAGTGTTACGTAAGGTTCTCCGATCGATCGCTAATTGGGTCTAAAACTATACTACCAGACAATTTCTCTCCCCATCACAGTATAATATAATATATTGGAAAGAAAGGGACACCTGTATATCCATTTGATGTAACCCTAATATATATATATATATATATATATATATATATATATATATATATATATATATATATATATATATATATATATATATGATTAAGAATGTGAGTCACAATTATGAGAAAAGGAAAAAAGAAAGGAGAGATTCCGAGCGCTTTTGTTTTTATTTGGGAATACGTTTTCAGGTCTTTCCAAATAAAAAGGAAAGCACTCAGAATCTACTTTGCTTTTTTTCGTGTTATTTATAATAGGTGTTCCAATAACTTGGACAGATTTTAAATGTGAGTTAAGTTTAAGCGTCTAATGATTTTTTTCTTTTTCTTTCAGATTTAACAACTACAGTCTTTGGCAATTTCAAACATGGAAAGATTAACAATCGAACAATGTGTTAAAGTTATCGAAGCCTATTACGAAAATTGACTTTCAAACAGAAACGCATTTCGGGCACTTGGCGATTTTTTTTGGTCAACATAATCGACCAACCGAGAGTGCAATTGGGAAAATTGTTCGTAAATTCAAACAAACGGAGTCGGTGGCAGATATGAAAACGCCATTGTGTGCTCGTTTACGCCGTTCAGCTGAAAACATTGCTGCCGTGCGCGAGAATGTGGCCGAAGATCCAGACACATCTATTTGTCATCGCGCGCAGGAATTGAACCTCTCCACAACAACGTTACATCGAATTTTGACAAAAGATTTGTCTCTACACGCTTACAAAATTCAATTGACACAACAACTGAAGACTGCTGACCATTTAAAGCGCCGTACGTTCGTCAATGGGGTGCACGAGCAAAGACAAAAAATCATCTTTAGTGATGAAGCCCATTTTCATCTTGTTGGATTCGGTAATAAGCAGAATTGTTGCATTTATGCTGATGAAAATCCCGGGAAGATTGTTGAAAAGCCACTGCATCCACAAAAGGTCACTGTTTGGTATGCATTTTTTGCTAGCGGAATCATTGGGCCGTATTTCTTCGAAAATGATGCTGGGAATTCTGTTACGGTGACAGGCGAGCGATACCGTGCCATGATAAACAACTTTTTATGGCCTGAATTGAATTCTATGGATGTCGAAGATTTGTGGGTTCAACAGGACGGCACCACATGCCACACAGCCAATGCAACAATTGCGAGGTTAATTGGCCACCACGATCGTGTGACTTGACGCCTTTAGATTCTCTCCTTTGGGGTCATCTCAAAAGTAAGGTCTATGCCAACAAGCCAACAACAATTCAACAGCTGAAGGATGAGATAATAAGCCATATTGGTGAGATCGAGGAGCAACTATGCAGAGACGTCATCAAAATTTCATTTAAGCGATATTATTTTTCACACATAACTGCCATGACTCAAATAACATGATCCAATAGTGAAATCAATAAATTTTCATCAATGACACTGTTTTATTTACTGCTAACTTCGATCTGTTTTAATGGACACCCTTTATATATATATATATATATATATATATATATATATATATATATATATATAACCCCAGTTAACTGGCCTACACGTTCATTTTCATTTGTTGGCAAGATCCTGCAACCCGATATTGAAATTTGTATAAAGTTTAGAAGAGCAACCGCCTTGACGATCAGCATTGGATGGAAAGTGCAGAGCGAGAGATAATTTTGTGAAGAGCCACCAAAGAGTGACCAGGAACCCCTGGTTGACTATGGTGGCTTATCTATTGCACGTGATGAGAATATGGTTATAAAACTTCCCTTTAGCAGGCTCTATGGCGGAAGAGTGATATGTTGTGTGTATGAAAAGAGGAGGAATTTATTTTTTTATTTTTCCTCGGGGAAGGGTTCTATCTATCCCTCCCCTCTCCCCTCCGGCCTTACCCTAGATCTACGTCTAAATATGCTCTAAGTCGTTTTTACAAAGGGGAATGGGTTCTGTCTATACCTCCCCTATCCCTTCCGGCCTTACACTAGAATTTACCTCTGAATATGCTCTAATTTACTTTTTCCGAAGTGGAAGGTGTTCTGTCTATCCCTGCCCTATCCCCTCCGCCCTTACCCTAGAATTAATGTCTAAATATGCTCTAATTTAGTTTTTCCGAAGGGGTTCTGTCTATTCTTCCCCGATCATCTTGGCACTTTTGTTTGGAGATGCGACAATTTTCTTTTTCATCAGGGCAGGAGTGGAGGGGGAGATCTTTCTATTCTCCCCTCACCCTAGCACTTACGGGGGGGGTCTGTCTAGTCACCTCCTCTCTCACCTTAGAATTTACGTTCGGAGATGAACCAACTTGGTTTTTCTCTTTCCTCAAAAATTAGTGGGGTCTATTGTTTTGATGGACGTTTGTAGCCCAATAAATAAAGGAAATGGTGTAAATCACTCTTATCCCTTTATATTATTAATTCCCTAATTTCTTTTCTTTCTTTTCATTTTTTTTTCCTTTTGGGACTTATTTTTAGTTGAATTAGTTAGATTAGAGCTCTAGTTGGCCTATTTTAAGTATGTGCTTCTCCTTTCTTCTTCTCTGACTGGCCTTAACATGAATTCATTGGCTTAGCTCATTTAAAAGTATGAAGTGTTTGTTTGTTCTCAAAATTGGTTTAAAACATGAGACTATCTGATGAAGGACTTGAGATATTTCATATTTCATCATATGTTTATTTTATATTTAATCATCATAAATCAAGTTGCAATTTTATTCTTATTGAACATGACTATTCATTTTTTTCCTCCTCCTCCAATTATATATATATATATATATATATATATATATATATATATATATATATATATATATATATATATATATATATATATACTGGTAGAGATGATTTTGCTATTTCATGCCTCATAAAATTGGGTTAATTTCTACATTGAGTTCACACTCAATTTTTACTTGTAGCTAATGAGTCACCAGTTATATACACCATTAATTTTCGGTTACCTCAAGGCCCCTCTGTCTCGGTAACTCTTAATGTTTATAGCTTCTGGCCGTGTGAGAACTTTTTAAGGTTGGTATTTTTTTTCTCATTTCTATGCTGGTGATACTCAGATCTTATATTCATTCACACTCTTTACTCCTAATCTATGTTATTTTTTCATTGTACCTACCGTCATTGAAGCGAGGCTCTGGTGTGAGTTGACAAGAATTACGTCACAGAGAGTCAGATCTTTTCCCATTGATAAAAATTTATCACACTCTCGTCAAGTCGTATCACACATAGACATTGGGTAGCGTCCCAGATACTGTTTACTCCAATGTTAATGAACATAAAATAAAACGTTATATTGAATATAAAGATTTTTATCTAGATAAAAGATAATATTATATAATTGCAAACATAAGACCTGAATTTGTACATACATTTATATAATTTTTGCAAAAAGAAAATTTCATTTTCAAAGTAAGAAAAAAATCTATTTCCAAAGTATAAAAAATTAGATTTTCAAAGTTAAAAAAAATACTTTCTCAAAGTAGATAAATTTACTTTGCAAAGTAAAAAAAAAATGGACAGAGTTTGAACATTAGTTGAAAGTGAATTTCAGAAAAAAACGTTTATACGTACCATTAGAGCTTTGAAATATGGTCAACACATGGAAAAGGCTAAAAACCTAGTGGCAACTTTGGCACTAACTTTTAGAGAGATCGAACTGTACGAATCCAAAGTTTAACGTTTTTATTTCCACTCTATTTGCTGCACATTAGCCAGCACATCGATTTATAGTGGGTTTTTTTTTTAATACATTCCAAATACATTTCTCTATCATCTCCTATTCTCAAGTCCGTTCAAGCTTACACCTTACACCATTCAGGAATTGTGCACTTTGCTTGAATATGATCATGTACGTCTTCCAGACTCGTCAATTAGGTTGGAAGCGGTTTGGCATAGCACACTTTGCTATTTTCAACCTTCATCACTCTTTCTCTTCTTTCGATTTAGCCTCCGTTATTTATCTGTTCTTCTAATTCTTTCACGAATGTGTTCATTAGTTAGATCACTTTCTATTTAACTCCAGTAAAAAAACATCCTCTTGCGTCTAGAATAATTATGTACTTTCAATCTATCAGCCGCTCCATCTTGACCAAATGATTACCACTCGTATTTACATTTTCACAATTTTACTCTTTCTGTATATGCTACATCGGCGCCCACCACACTAGGATTAGGTTAACGATTCAGTTTAGATGTGTGTAAACTTTATCCGCTTCCACCTGTCATTAACTCGTCTTGAAGTTTTATATACGTGCCTTTGAACCACTAAAATGTGACTCTGCTCTTTCATTTACACGGACAACCACACCTTGCCAGGCACTGCTCCCACTCTATGGAATGTGCTCCCATATGAAATATGAGTGCCTTCATCGATCATTAAGTGTAATTCTGCAAAGGATTGCCCATTGCTTGATTACTTAGATCTTGTAAAGATAAGGTATCCATGTTTTTCCCCCTAATATAAATTAACCTAACCTACTAAATATAAAATAGGCTAGATTAATTTAGGTTAGGTTAGGTGAGGTTATATTAGGATCAAACCAACCTTGGGATAAATAATCTTTACAAGAGCCAATTACTTCTCTGTAACTTAACACTAATGTATGGTGAGTTCTTGTTATCGTCTTGTTCTCTACGTGAGATATGATTCCCAAGAGTGCAATCGAAGTCATTATTATTGTTATCATTTTATTATTATTAATTCTAATATTATTATCCTTGCTTCATTCATGAAATCATTCACTATCTCATTACCTATGTCATACGTACAGGCCACCGTACATGGTGCAAATGTTAAAGTAATTACTCGAATGTGTACTGAGACATATATTCGACTTATTAACATAGATTAAGTTGGGGACTTTGTTAATTTTCGAGCTCTAATTAAACGAAAAGCATGTAACAAGGAGTCGATCTTAAAAGATAGCCTTGAAGACATTAAAATTCCGTGATTTAAATCCTATTATTTTAACTGAGCAACTTACCTTTAATATTAAGTTTCTCTTTAAAATATAACGGATGAAAGAATTAGTCATAAATAATGATAAAAAAACGAACAAAATGATGTTTTAATACTATCTTTGCGTGTAATCAAGACTCAACACCTATTTTAGTTATTACCTACCTGCCAATTTATAAGAATAATTATATGTGTGCCAGAAGATAAAAAATTAAAAAGGAAACACATTAGTTTTTACATCACAACTAAATCGAGGATATAGTTAATGTAAGGAGAAGAAGGGAAGATACGCTGGTTAAAATGGTAGTAAATTGCATTCCAAATGAAAAATTTAGAGATGATATATGCGTTGATGTAAAAAATTTAAAAACTAAGCTCATATATGAAACCCGGATTAAAATTAGCGGATGTCTCTTTGCTTTCGTTTATATAAACTTAAAAGAATGGAAGAGCAGTCCAAAATTAATATACCTGCACTATTTAGCAATGATATACCTGGTATCGATATAAGAATATTCAATTGTGAGCGAAGATTTAATCGGTCGGACAAAAATACAAATATCATTAGAAAGAAGAAAGAAATTATATTTAAATGTTTTATTAGTTTTTTAAAAGGGCATTTAAAATGATGTCAATCATATGTAGAACTCTTTTGCATTCATGTGAGTTTTATTTGATATCAGACGCCAGATCTGTCTAATTCATCGTCTTTGAGTTCTGAAAATTCATCTAGAAAAAACATGACGGGAATTTCTTTTTTCTTTCCCACATATGAATTTTAGGGGATGGTATAAACTTTACAAATAATTTCACGTCCCATATATACGGATTTCCTGTATAATGTGAATAATTTTTGTGAGGGAATGCCCTCGAAGGACCACCGTGAGAGGAAGCCCCTTGGAAATACCCTTCTATTCTTTCAAGACCACGTGAGCCAACGTGAGAATTTTAGAAAATCGAGGAAGAATCCGTCATTCGTTTAATCACCTGCCCCAGCTGTGTTTGCTTCCAGACGCTATTCGTCCACCCTCCCCTGCGATAACGCCCTGCGCAGCCATATTAACCCTATCCCCATATCGCGAGGCAGGTTCCATCGTCTGGAACGACGCGGTATCATAAAATATGTTTGCTTAGACTGGCGCCAAGAATCCCATAGGGACCGCAAAGATTTGAGGCTTCTATCGGATCCCCGTAACCCGTCGTCGTACCTCGTCGAAGATCTCGTCAGCAGATCTACATTCGATAAGCTTTTGCCCCTATTCAGAGGAAAGCTAATGAGCCCCCTTCTTTCTGAGAGTTGTGCAGCCCTCTCATCTTAACCACCCCCTCAAGATTCCCGTCTTTTGAGATTGAGACTCCCTGCCGATCTGCAGAATCGTTTCGAGTTGAGATTACGTCGCTCTGGAGCAAAGAAAATTTCATTCTTCATCACGAAGTAATCCAACCCCATCTTCGAGTCCTCCGCGTCAAGACTCCTCGAAGTATCTTCTGGAAGATCTGCACCGTTGTCTCCCACACCACATCCAATTCGCTCGCGCTTGGAGGTAAAGCGATCTTGTATGGTCATTCCCAGATTACCTCATTAATCTTCACTTAATTCATTTAACTACAATAAATAATTTGTTCCCCCTTTTGTATGTATATATATATATATATATATATATATATATATAAAGAAATTGCCCCCCCCATCTTTTATTATATATATTAAAATAATATTTTGGGGTATTGTCTTCATATATCCTTTAAACTGCAACTTGGCAAGCCATTAATCTAAACCCGGTCAACCGTAATTCTCACTCTTTATTAATCGCCCAGAACAATCTCAGGCGGTCTGTGGTCGGCTGTCTGCCCCTGCTTGTGCACGACTCTGAGCGCCGAGCTAGTCTACAAATGTAAACCTTAACAATTTTCTTTAGTCTTTAATGCTATATTGCCTTGCATTCTGATGCAAATTTTAAAACTTACCCGAAGAGTAAATTGTCGATAAGGTGTGATTTAAATGGATTTTTACCTTTACTTTATGTGATTTTTTAAGCACCCCATTTATTGGCTATTGTTTTAATCAATACAAATAAACATCGAAGAAATCTCTTCCATAAAACTTGTGGAAAACGGTTAAAAAGTCTTATTCCCGGTTAATTAGTTTTAATCATGTTGAATCAAAGCTAAAGTTATGTAGTGCACTTTTGCTTTTGTGGAAGTCTTTGTAGTCTTGTGGTGTTCTTGAAAAGAATATTAAAATCAATGTCTAGGAAGGGTTTATTAAGAGAGGCATCAAAAATCCCGTTGCACGCTCTTCACTTACAAAATTTATTTTCCTGACTTATCTCCTCTCCTGATAATATTTCCTTGGTGCGACTCTATATCTCACAATAACGACCAGTCCGTCGGTCCCTGTTTTAAGTTCTTTTTGTTTTAGTAATAGCATTGTAACTATTTCGCTGATTTTAACGAAATTTGAAAAGCTAATGTTGTTTTATATTATCTATTGAATCATATATTTGCTAAAGTCTTCCCAAGGTTACCCGAGGAATTATTTGGCAATAACATTATAACTATTTGGCTGATTCTAAGAAAATTTGAAACTCTTATGTAGTTACATTCTCTTTTGAATTATATAATTGCCAAGGTCGTCCCAAGGTTAGTTCTGTAATTATTGAAAATTTTGAATATTGTAAAGTCATAAATCAAAACAGTGAGAGCACGCGAGTTTTGGTCAGCAGACTTGTTTAATATCTTTTAAACTTAAACTAGTGACTTTTATTAACCACATTTTTAATTTTTTAATCTTCAGTATTCATGCAAAATTGCAGGGAGGCATTAAAATCGTGAATCTAGCCCCACGCGTGAGTAAAATCAGAGATCATGTTGATGAGCATTGACAGATCAGATAAGGACGGCGATGACCATAAACTATGAAAGTCACAACTAGATTGATGGCTATTACCTTCATTCCTTACAAGGAAAGTTGGACCAGAAAAGAGTAGTATTTAAGTGAAATCTTTTTCGTTCAAATCTGAAAAATATAAATAATTAAATTGAATTATTTGGGGCCTAATATCACGGCAGAGGTTAATAAAACTTCCTATGTAAATAAGTCCAACTGATTATATTTTAATATTTTTTTCTTAGGCTAAATAGGGAATTATAGAAGTGAATGACAAAAATTATCAGAACTAAGTAAAACCCCATATCTCCCACGATAAGCCAGGAACTAAAAATGTTCAACTAAAACCCGTACGGAACAATGAATTTAGTAGGTCTGCAGACAGGGTTTTTTTTTTAAATATTATGAATCTGAAATATTCACGAGTAAAATGATGCGATAAGATTATCTTCCAATTCATACAAAATATAAGAGATAAAAGCGATTAGGATAGAGTACTAATAATCATTAGCCTCCTCTTCTTTTAATTTCTAATTTATTTAGTTTTATTAGTCTCCTCTTCTTTTATTTTCTAATTTATTTAGTTTTTATTAGCCTCCTCTTCTTTAGAAGAAAATAAAAATTGCTGATCAGGAAGACACGAAGTCAGCCTCAATGGTCTGTTCAAGAAATGAAAAGAAGTTTAAAAAGGACCAGAGTGGACGGGAGGGAAAAGGAATAAAAATTTTACTATCACTTACCTACAGGATTCATTTTAACTACTACAACCACGCAGATACCTTTCTCGCCGCTGTTGAAGATCGCTGACAAAGGCTCTGCGAAGAAGGAGACTTAGCACCCGAGGAAAGAAGGACCTCCCGGGGCATAAACTACCGCTGCTTCCTTCGAAATGGTCATTTCACCGAAATGACCATTACATACGAGGTGAGGGAACCGTCTATTTTTATATGCGCTCTGTAAATCTTTCTACATACATACACGCATATACACATATGTATTCATTTATTCATCAAATAACGTAAATTATATCTATATGGCTATGTATGTCATTTATCCATTAAATTAAAGTAAATTCATTTATTAAATATGTATGAATACGTACACAGGCACACACACAAACAACTTTCTAAGTAAAGAAAGTGTTTTGATTCTACATACATGGATATGAACACAGACCCATAACCCCATAACTTTACATTAAAAATATATTTTTTAGTTTTACATGCATTCATTTAAACATACACACCTGTATACATACGAGTATTTGTATATAAGTCACTTAAATCTATGTGTGTATGTACTGACAAACAAGCATGTACGTACATAGATACGTAGAAAGAAAATACATACCTAAATCACAGAGGAAACATAAATTGTTTATTTTAATGTTATGATTTAAAGATTAATTAAGCGATAAACACAGATGGAGGTGTTGCGATGACATTAGGAGAAAATTAAACCACATATAGATTAAAATATCTCTTCCATCTTTATAAATATTTTAACTCAAGGTCACTGTAAGGTCACATGGATTAAGGCTAAAGATTAACAAGACTTGACTCAAAACTCATGGTCGCTGTAAGGTCACGTGGATTAAGGATAAGGATTAACAACACTTGACTCAAAACTCAAGGTCGCTCTAAGGTCACGTGGATTGATGCTAAGGATTAACATTTATTGATTCACACATTTCAACCATCTATAAGTAGTGGAATCTGTTTTAAAAAAAGATGTTCAGTCAAAATTTCAACGCTTTTCAATTTATTACTTTCGGAACATAAGAAAAGAAGGAGACTGCAAAAGACCATTCGTGGCCTACACTTGGCAGCTCCTGTAATAAAAATTAACTTGTGGCTTAGCAGTACTCCTATTATGGATTTCGTTAAAGGTTAACGTAGTCAAGATAAACTGTCTTATGGTTATATGTTGAACACAAGTATCTGCCCTCACGTGCTATACCATACGAACGGGAACACAGTAGGTATTATAACTGCAATCATAGTAAAAGATATGCAAACAAATAACAATTCGTTAATCAACTTCATGAACATAACTACGCTCATGATGGAAATGGACCGAATATATTATTGCTACGAGACAAAATAAAACAAAAAATATAAATATTCCAAAAACTGCTCAAAAAATCCCAGGCAGTATATGGAATTTTGTGAAGGTATTGCAGCGAATTTATTACGTATTGACCTGATTAGGTGTGCAATAAGAAGACAGGAAATAGTTAATGCCCCTCATCTCATTCCAAATTACTTAATGGAGATGGTTATTCGCGATGACTATAAAAGGAGGCTTCTGGTTATGATTTCTTGCTTTAGGATTGTCTACCAGCTAATCAAACTCATCGAAACTTAATCTGAATGGTTTTGCGATGGAACATTAAAAGTTACGCTAACCCTCTTTTACCAGCTTGATACAATTCATTGTCTATGCTGCAGTAAAACAATTCGATATGCTATGATTTGTTATGCAACAAAAAAAACACCTATAAATATCTTTTTCCCCAACTTTTTGAAGTCAACAATTGGCTTAATCCGAAAACCATTCTTATCGATTATGAACAAGCTACTTGAGCTTCCTCCAAGAAGTCTTTCCAAATACGATAATCAACGGATGTTTTTTCCACTTATCCAAAACTGTATATGCTACCAGCTCTTGTTTTTCTTCTATCAGAGAATGTAATTGCTGCATTTGAAGAACGGCAAGAAATTATGTTTCACGAGGCAGACCCAGTCACCGATTATTTCGAAGATAATTACATAGGCAGCTTAAGCAGCCGAACAGAGCAACGCTACTTTTTCCGATCAGAGTATGAAATATGCACAAACGCGTTATTGATGATCTCCAACGCACTAACATCTCTTTGAAAGGTTGGCATAACACTTTAATATACATTTTTTCATTTTTAAAATACTCTTGTTTTTGTTTCTATGCACAAACCACTTTTTGAGAAATTTGTGGTAGTGAGAGTTTGTTTAACATGAATTTTAGTTAAAAAACGATAAGTTTATATATATAATACTCAAAGATCTATGCGTTTCCAATTTCGTTTCATCTTTAAATTATTGGCTTCTTTGGAATGTATGTATATCTTTGACTTTATGAAAGAGAATACACTATAAAATCATATTAAAACTACTGCGAAAAACCTTAAATCATATCATTTCTAAAAATTTGAAATACTGACTATCTAAATCAAACTATAGTTAAAATTTTAAACACCCCCAAAATATTTGTGGCTGCAATGATTCAACTTTAAGTAGCACAATCTCTGCCAAATGTTTGAGCAGTTAGCTAAACAATGTAAACATGCTATAAATTATTTATAAATATAAGTCCAGAAAAGGCATAAAAGTTATAGATATGTAAAGCATGAAAAACATGAAAGGAAAGTGATTTATGATAAGATTACAGATCACCCTAAATCACTGGTCAGAGGGTAAAAGAATATTGTTTGCTTTTCGATTTATTGAAAGCAGCTAGCACGGCTGAGACCCACTTGCAAATTAAAACTATTGGATTTAATTATGCGGGGACTAAAACTAAAGACAGACACGTTGCCATGATCTCTCTGTGTTCTGCACACTATTATGAACATGTGTTTATTATATCAATGCACGCGATCAATTTAATCTAAAAGAAAATCTGTTGGCTTAATGAGGTGGAAGCCTGTGGACCATAAGGAAGTTAGAATTATATTTATCTGGCTTAAATATGTTTAAAAGTATCTGTATCTCTGTAAATTTAAGGATTAAACCGTCCATGACTCTCTTATATCAACAACACAAGTATGAGTCGGTGCTGAAAGAACATGTTTGAAAAATGCGGGCGGGAGTTAGCGCACTTGCAGTATAAATAAATTTTATATATAAATATTCTATATTACCTATCAAAAAACCTTATTTATTACGGTATTTTTTAGATTATATATATAAAACCGTTATTGATAGGGTCGTTAAACATAGAAAATGGAAATCTGTAACCCAAAATTGTAGTACATATAGGTAAATGACAAACACGATATTTACAACTGCTCAAATCCAAAAAATAAATAAAAGGGAATTATCACAAATGCGGAGTAGAAATTTGCAATTATCTATTTTTTTTGCTGGTCTTCGCATTTCGATAGTGTGAGTATCTGTGTGACAGAGAGTGAACGGGACGAGATAATAAGTGTAAGCATGATAATCTGTCTAAACCTACTGCTTATGAATTTTCAAATGTATTTTTTGTTTGGGTACCATTGACTTTCTTTTGTGCAAGTTTGATACTCACTTGTGTATTTTAACTTTCCATTGTGCAAGTTCTAATTTCATTTATGTAATATTAGATTGTTTCTGTAACATTGCTTTTCATTTGTGTAATATTAAAGTTCCGTTTTTGCAATGAATTTCCTTTATGTCAAATTGAATTTTGTTTGAGAAAAATAGAGTTGCAGACACTATAGTTATCCATGCAGTGATTTATGAAAGTGAAATTTCCAAGGGTTGGTGGCAGTTATCTTAGATGGCATATTTTAGCTGGGTGGCAGTTGTCCAGTAGTAGTTCTTCAGGGGGCAGTTGTCCTAGAATCCTTTTTAAGTATCACTTACAGGCAGGATGGCTTTTCAGGGGTATACAAATATTACAGTGGTGATGCATACGTGAGAAGCAGTGATGATTTCATGCAGTGAAGTTTTCAGGCATATAACAAGAATGTTGGAAACATGAATTTACCTTGATTTCGAGCCCTAAATTTTAAGGTCGTTCAGCTCTTGTGTGTAATTATTTGGTGTGTTTTAGAACTGCGCCGTAATTAGTTAGGTGTGTTATGCAATTCTTCCCTTGCGTCGTGGATAAGATCCACCGACGGATAATGAAAAGCAAAATCACTGGTGACCTCGAATGTAAAACGGGCCGGCCTGGTTAGGAAGGGGCGGTCGGAAGGTCGTATTATTATTTTTTACACTAAAGAGCGATAGTAGAATCCCCCCTTACCCTAGGGTTGGGGTGGGGGTTGACCCGTCCTGCTTCACGAGTGTGTGGATATGAATACCCGAATAAGGGGCACTAGTACTCCATCGAGAGGGTTCCAGAACAGAGGAGAAAGTGGGTATGATGTGCTGTGAAAACGGTAAGGGGAATGATAGCGGTGCTGTGGTTGGCTATGTGCAGCTAATTACTCCCGTGGTGGTATCAGCGCATCAGCCCAGTGTGCGACATCTCGAGACGCCCACTTAAAGTTTTGTGCCCGCACTCGCTGTAATTGAACCAACGCCTCGACGTCAGAAATCCGATGTCTAATCTACTAGACTAGTGGAAGTGACTAAACTGTACTGTTGTGGCTGCGTCAATACCCCGACTTCTACCTGCCAAACTACTAACGCTTTAGATCCTTATTTATTTATATGAAAGGATCAAATCTTACGGGACAACTCCACTATATATATTTGAAAAGTGGTGAAGTTAGGGAAAATTAAATGGAATCGAGATTCATAATCATAATAGCCAAAAATGGTAACTATTCTTAGCGCAAATGTTTCAGCACAATTCTCGATCGTATAAAAGAAATTAATTGGTTATTAATTGTATTCATCAACAATACAACGTAAATTTAAATGTTTAATTAATCGAGTATATTCCAAATTAGGGATCAGTTCGTTAATATTGACTTCTTATGAAGTCAATGAGATTTTGTGGCTCGCAGCAATCTTCTTGCACTTATTTGGAAGAGACGGGCTCACCTCCTTTAAAAATCAATATGGCGACGTCATTCTTCTATATATTTATCATTTTATCATCCTTTCTTTCTTTTCCTCTCTTTTAAAGACTAAGAGGTCCGCATTTTAACCCAAGGAACCCCTTGAGTCCTCGGCTACTTTGGTGGGGAGGGGAATAGGGTATTCATTGACTAATAATTTAGCCGTGTTCAAAGATCTTATTTTCAAAAGGTTTTGTATATTTAGCCATTCTTTTTAAGCTGACATAAGCCGTTAATCAGAACTATTTTGACTATGATGTTTGGAAGTATTGCTGCAAGGAGCTTCTAAATTTGTGCCCAGAAATCCCCCAAAACACAAGTTCCAGGATTCCTTAAATCATTTTTTGCTCTATATCTTTATCTAAACACGAAAGAGCAACGAAATTAGCATTAATTAAAGAAATTTAACTCTTTTTCTAACCTTAACTATCATGATAGTTTGGGAATAAGAACTAACACATTAGTAGATACAAAGTTTTCAGAAATATCAAAAAATTTGTTTTCTCACATTAAAGGCAGACAAGGCGCCTTATTCATAGCAGATTTAGCGTCGTCTTCAATTGAGTCATCCGATAAAATTTCATCCACATGCTAAATATCAAAATGCAGTAAAATCTAAAACTTTTTGTGACGTTATAAGTAATTAAGTTTACCTTATTCTTGTATATGCTACAGTATTTTATTCATCGCTGCTCGGTGCCGGGATCTTGTCTCAAAATTGCAAAATTATAGTCATGACCAGACATATGACCTTTCTCTAAGTTTTTGGTCTTCGTAAAACCTGATATGCTCTTCTTCCTTGATAACAGTCTGTTCTCTATTTTCTAGATTACATCTGGACTCCTATATCTAACAGGCTGTCTAATTCCAGCACAAATTCTCCTCTTTTCCCTTCATCGCTAGTTGCTCTTCCTTTTCTTTTCACTATATCACGATGTTTCTCATGTAGTTTCATGAAAAACTAGGGTCATTAACATGACCCTAGTCATCTTCTGGGATGGCAGTAGAGACTCTACTGTTCTATATGTGAGTTCTTAAACCTTGGGCTTTCCTACATTTTCCACTAAATTCTGAAGTTTAGGGAAGTACTGTAACGTCTGTCTGTTGGTGGGAAGCTGGGTACCACTGATAAAAGCTGAAGGTTTTTTTAACCATGAAAGTTTCTAAAAGTTTAATGGTCGATGTGCTGTGGACAGCACATGTATGTTCTAAGATATCAAATTTGCGCCCATTGAACTCCTTTAGCTCATTACTTAATGTGATTGTGAGGTTTTAACTCTTAGATGTTTTCTAGATGCTTATTGTGTTACTGTTATTTCCTGAAAATGAGAGATAAATCTTATTATTTATTTATTACTATTATTTATTATTATGTGCATGTTGACTCATTTGATACCTAAATTACTGCTTTATATAGATTAGATTAAAAGTTATAGTGCAAAACACATTCAATGAACTCCAGAACTGGTACTTTTGCCGATTTCAAGGCTGAAAATTTAAAGGTTCATGCAGCAATACTTTCCAATATCCTATGTCAAGATAGTTGTAATTTCCGGCAGTTCAGGTCAAAAAGCATGGAAAGATGTGCAACAAACGTTATTTTAACTGTATATATATATATGATATAATCCAGCGGTTCTCAACCTGGGATTCATGCATCCCAAGGGCGCCATGGCAGGTATTTATGGGGGAGGGCCATGATAAGCTGTTAGAGATTATACATTTCTAAATTATGTTAGGAATTTGAATTACAAAAAAAACTTTCACCACTTATTCTGTCCTGGGAGAAGAAAGTTTTCCTTTTGAATTGCTGACAGCGACAATGAAATTTTAATAGTTACATAATTAATGATGAAATTAAAGAAACACATGACTAAATGGTTAATAGCAAAATTCAACCATAATACATGGTTGATCCATCGTTTTGAATTGGCGTCGAAAAGCCCACTTGATGAACTTTGCAAGATCCTAGAAGGATAGGTCAAATGTGTCAATTTTGTGGAGTCTGGAGTTTCGAAGTTCGCTTTTTCCAGAACCTTTGTAGAGACATGGATTCGGAGCATGAAGTTCTTCTCTTTTAATCCAAAGTATGCTGGCTTTCAAAGGGCAAAGTGTTCTTGGAAATGCAAGGGAAAGATGATCTCTTGAGCCAATTCACTGATGTTTTGTGGGAGCTACGTATGGCATACTTAGCAGATATATTTGAGCAGTTAAATCAGTTGAATCTCATGCTACAGGGCTAGGAAAGAAATGTGTTTCACCTGAAGGATTGACTTCGTGCATTTCTTGCTAAGATCCATAAATGGCAAAGGAAAGTCGGTCCGGGAATGTGCCATGTTTGAAGACCTTTCAGCTGTTCTTGACGAGAATGAAGAAGATCGTCTGCTTGACCCATTACTTAAAATTTAAATTACTCATCATCTATAAAAGTAACGGCAAATAATAAAGTACCCATTACCTCAGACACTATTCAATATACTGTACTGTAAACCCTTTTATACCTGCTGTACAGAAACGACTGGTCATATCTGAAAAACTACTTTCAAAATTAATACCCTATTCAAATATTTACCGGTACAAGTAAAGGATGATTCAGCAAGCTAACGTAGAGATTAGTGTGTATTGAGTCTCTGACCTGGTAAATATCCTATACGTTTTCCTCTTCAGCATGTGGGTCATTTACCAAATAACCTATACACTACATAGTTAAAAGCATGAATACTCACCCGTAGGTAAATAGCCTATACGTTTTCCTCTCCAATATGTGGGTAGTTTTACCAAATAGCCTATACACTACATAATTAAAAGCATGAATACTCAACTCAATGTGTTTCTTTAGATTTGAAGGCGAATTGATGTATGCGGTCACCTCGGCAATTTCGGACAACACAAGAAACATAGCAGGTTACCGAGTTTCCTAAATTCTTCTTGTACTTGAAGAATGATTCCAAGTATAGCCATGGAATGGAATTGCCACTATTTTTATTTACAATGGTAGGAGTAGAACTCATGAAGGTCCAGTAATGGCGCGGCAGCATGCCAGAAGTCTAACCCACAAAGGAATAATTTAAAAAAAACTGACGCCCTCTCTCAGGCGGGAAAGCGTAAGAGACAAACGAATTATCTATCGGGTATGAAAGAATGCATGTGACTGGTCCAAACTTGAACAAGTGCTTATGATTGGTTCAAAGCAGAGTACACGTTTGTAATTAGTCATCGTCTGACTTTTGTTTCTACGTCTGTGATTGGTCAAAATTAACTGAGATGTAACGAATACTTATATTCCTTTAAATGTAATGAAGTATAAGTAACATAATAAAATACGCAGGTCTAAGTGAAAGTATTAAAATTAGCGAATACAGTTTGGGAAGTAAAAATGATAACAAAGTTACTTGAGTACAGTACTTAAGTAATTGTACTTCGTTACTATACAAATCTGGAGAGAGATCTATTCACTGGCGCGCTTGATATTACGACTATCGTAGGGTGACTATGAAGAGCGTACGCCAGAGAATCGGGATACAGATGCCAGTGCAAGGGTTAAATAAACAAAGTGGAGTGCGGTTGGCCTAAATAATCAATTCTCAGAGGTTCTGGGATTATAAAATCTAATGATAGAAAAATATATAACTTTACTATATACAAAGAAAATATTAATAGCACAAGTAAATAAATGACAGTAAATAAAATGAGATCCGGGGTACCAAACGGGGGGTGGGAGTGATACAAATGCCTCGACAGGTACGAGAGTCCGAGAAAGGATGCACGGTCATTGCTTCCAGAGAAAATGGGAGAGTACAATTATCATGGAGACTCACGTGAAGACTAATTAACTGGAAGCTTGAATACGGCGAGTAAACGTGGTGCTGCAAAGAACTTGAAAGATTCCTTCTTCTTTAACTTCGCTGAGAAATGAGCAACGGAGTACTCCAGTCGTTAAACGAAGTCGATAACTAAGTGATAGATGCCTGTCCGTGTCTATCGTCTGTCGGCTGCAATTCTAGCCTTATATACGAGCAAGGCCGGGTAGGGATGACGCGTCGTGTTAGAAGCTGGAAGCCGTTAAGAGGCGGGAGGTAACTTTCTCTCTCTGACAACTACCATTCCTAATGATGTTCAGGACGAATTCCTTGATCTCAAAAGAGATTTTCCTTTCAAAGATCTCTATGAAGAAAAATCTCAATTTATTCAGGTGTTCATTGTATCAGTTATATCCAAATGTTAGTGAAATTGTATTACGATTACTATTGCCTTTTTCAACTACCTCTTTATGTCCAGAACCGACTGGATATGGACCCCGACATGAACTGACTGAAAAGTATCAATGTCAACTTTCTCATTGAGATGTGATCAAATCATTGTGAAGGCAAGTGTTAAATACTTTCGAATTTTACATGTAAAAATACAATTGCCGATACAAATACTTTCGATTTTGATATTAAAAATACATAAATTGATTATATACAAAAATACAATTACAGATAGAAATGCTTTCGATTTTGATATAAAAAAGTTCATTAATTGAATTTTAAGAAGTATATCATATAAATTGATCAAAATATATGATAATTATGATTGTCAACTTTGTAATCAACATTAAAGCAAGAGTGATCTCTTCATACACATTACCTTTTTGGGCAGGGCGGTTTGTGCAGAAGAATGAAGGGGAGCCACAAGGATATTAAAAATGCATGAAGGGGAAAAAATAGAAAATTCATGAACGGGATAAAAAATAGAATTCCAAGTGAAACCGAATTTTTTTTAAGGAGGGAAGTTATGAAACTTAATTAAGTTATACTTTTTAGCATTAACAATCCATTAAGAATAATAACAGCAATTACTTCTTAAATATCGCTGTAATTTGAGGCCGCGGGTATACGAGCCCACACTAATAATAGACATCTTGTCTCTATGTAAGTAAATTCTGCAATAAATTAATCGAATTTCTCCCTTTTCCACACAGGTCGAGAGAAATTCAATCTTTTCAACAATACTATAATAACAATTATAAATGTCCAGTATATAATTAATTTCACTTCACTTTATAAATAATTTAACAGAATGAAGTTTAGATGGAAGTTATACTTGGGCCTCAATGGAAAACCTGGTGGAAACGGGTCATTACTTTAATGATTGCACGCGAGTATAGTCAGACACTGCAATGATGAACAGTTAGTAATGAATTCTCATAATAAAGTAAAATATCTAAAGAGTTAACTTCTTGTTTTTAGTCGCGTGCGAGTCTAGTCGGTCGGTCGGTCCCCGTTTTGCTTTTTTTTGTTTTTGTAATAACATTGTAACTATTCTGGCGATTCTGAAGAAATTTGAAATCCTTATGTTGATTTACATTCTCTTTCGAATGATATAATTTCCTAAGTCCTCCTACATTTCGTCACATCAGAGCTTTCAAACAAACGGAACCGCAAGAAAAACAAGGTCTGATGACTAAAAGGTCGCGTGCTCTGACTTATTCTTATTTATGATCTTACAACCATCAAAACTTTCAATAATTCCCGGAGTCATCTTGGGAGGGCCTCGACAATTCTATTATTTGCAAGAGAATGTAAAACAACATAAAGTTTTAAAATTTTGTTAAAATCAGCTGATGAGTTATGATGTCATTGCCAAAACAATATAATTCATAGGCTAGGCTAACCTTGGTAAGACCTTGGCAATTATATCATTTGAAAGAGAATGTAAAACAACCAGATGGTTTAAAATTTCGTTAGAATCGGCCGAAGTTAAGTTATTGCCAAATAATTCCCCGGGTAACCTTGAGAGGACTTTGGCAATTATATCATTCGAAATAGAATGTAAATCAACAAAAGGGTTTCAAATTTTGTTAGAATCGGCCGAATAATTACAATGTTATTACCAAGACAAAAAAAAGCAAAACGGGGAACGACCGACCAAAATAGTGAGATATAGAGTCGCCTGCGACTAAAAATTTCTAGATATTTGAGTTCATGTTCTGAAAACATTTGAAAACATGAAGTCATAATTTTGAGTATAAAACAATTCGAACACATTCACTCCTTTAATATTGCATGTTGCAGTAAGATCAGCGTTTTATGACCAAAATAAATGTAAATAGGAATATTAAAAAAAGTTCTATACATTTACTCCTCTAGTGTTGAACATTGCAGCAAGAGCAGAGTTTTATGACCAAAGTAAATGGACAATAGGAGAAATTATTGCCTTAAAAGCGGAAGGAGGGGGGGGGGATTTCTAATTGTCTACATTTTCTCAATACAAAGAACAGCATAATCGGAATAATATGGCCAGTGCAAATAAACATTATTATTAACATCAGATTTCACATAGATATGATCAAGCAGGCTTCCTTCCTTATGTGTAGGTGATTGAACAAGTTGATTGAATCCATGAGAAAGGATCCATCTTACAACAGCATGAGTACCTTCTAAGAAATTAATATTGAAATCACTAACAATGTAAGAGTAATCACAGCCATTGACAAGGGCGTTTAAGTTTTCTAGAAAAGTGCAGGTATCAACTCTTTGAGACCTATACTCATTAATAACATGATAATTTTGACTTGAAAACTTGGTCATTTGAAAGTTTTCATGATTCACTTCTCCAGACAACATAAAGTCATTTTGGTAATAAGTTGCAATTCCTTTTCCATCTCCACGATTCGTTAGGTGAAGATAAAAACTTTCCAGACTTAAATGATTGATATCAAAATCATCAGCACACTAGGTTTCTTGAATACAAACCATCTGGGATTGTTTCATATTGAAATCTTTCGACAAATCTACAATATTATTGGGCAAAGAGCAAATATTCAAACATGTAATTATAGTGTTAAGTCTTACTTGCATATCTGAATTGTTAATTGACTCAGATCTGAGCCTATCCAACTCTTGCAAAGCTAATGGTGAGGGACGTATCTTATGAGGAATCATTTTTTCAATGTTAAAAAGTTGGTTTAGTCCTGAACACGACTAAGCATTACATAGGCTTGTGCAGGTTCTCGTACACCCATCAGGTCTAATATTAAAAAAATATGGCTTAGCAACAGTAGCATCTTGAATTTTATGAGCTGTACATGCAATTAAAAGTTTTAAAGTAAATTGTACAGTAGTACACATCTGATTATTAGTTTGTTTCTTTGACATTGAAAATCGAAATTTTTTCAATTGGTTTCATAGGTATTCCTGGAAATTGTTATTATAAAACCGTATGGTTTCTACATTTGGTTTTACCCACCTTTTCCTTTAGAAAATGGACTAAAACTGTTTTTACTTTTCTAAGGGCATTTAACTGAAATCCAATAATTTCACCTATTTCACGATTTGTCAAACAATTAATAACATCAACATTGTGGGGTAATTAATATCACGAGGACAAGCAGACGCTAGTTTGTTTATACAGCATCAACCATTGCGATCCAGATGGGCCAAGATTTCCCCAGAATTTTCCCTGCTGCCTAAGATGTGAAGTTGCTCGCAAAGAAGGATTTCGGTCAGCAGATTTCTTAGTCCGTTAATATAAAAATAGGAGGGTGTGAGAGCCTATTGAATGAAAATCTTGCTGCCTAAGCCTTTGTCGGCAGAAAATCTATGAACAGGCTCACTGTCCCCTCCGATTGTTTATGTCTATTTTCGCCAAATAGACGAAATCTCGCCTTCTCCGTGCATAACCCTGATGGGTCGAAGTGTCACAACGTTGAAAATTTATGCCCTAGGAGAGATTCTCAACTGTAGGCTAGCGAGGGTTCGCCCCTCCTAAACTCCCTCGTCTCCCTTCTCCCCCAGGGGATAATCGACGTATATATAGTTTTATCTCGAGAAATTTATAAAAAAGGAATCCGTGTAGCAATCGAGAGAAGAAGACGAGTCCCTGAGTCAAACAGGAAATCAAGAAGATAGTTGGAACCAAGCGAGACTTTCCCTCCCGAGGCCGTTCCTTTGGTTGCTTAGAAGACCAGACCAGTGGTATCGAGACCAACTCTCATACCATTCTCGTCCAGAGAAAATCACTTATCTCAGTTTTCTGAATAAAAACAGAGATACCCCTCACCATCGAGGAATACCAACGTGAATTTCCATTCGAGAAAAGATTCACCTCTTGGTTGTCTCATCATCGAGAAGCCCGAATTTGTAACACAGGGATCGGAATAACTTCCGTTCATCCAAAATCCCCTTGCTTACATCTTTAAATTAAGAAGCCTCACCACGCCCCCCCCCCTACCCAGTAGGAAGCATTAGCTGTCTTCCCAACCCTCCTCACGTCAGCGAGGAAGCCCCCAGTCCAACTCTCCTTAAATCACCAAAGTGAGTAGACTCACTTTCAAGGTCACCCAACTATCGACTCCCTCTGTGTTAAAGGTAAACGAATCCAAAACATATTCATATTTTTGTTATTAAAGATTTAATATTTGATTCGTTTATGTAATTAAAAGTATATTTTTATCTGTTGTTTAATTATATTCTCGAACACTGCAATTGTCAATAGTTATATCATAACACGAATCCTCCCTGGTTAAAGAATCAAATTAAAGCACTCCTAGAGAAAAGTGGAACGGAGTTACTCATTTAAAGAGTAAACGTACATAAGTACTAGACCGTAAACCATGACAAACATTGTAAGTTAACATTACTTTAGCTCCAATTTTAACATCTAAATTTTTTTGAAGTGGTGTATTTTAGATAGAGCCATCCGCACTAGTTCTGTGATTGGGCTTTTTTTGAGCTAGACTTAGAATATCAGCTGGAATTTAATGGGAATTTCCTTTCAGCAATTGCAACTTTGTAATATTAATGGTATTCACATCTTTGTTGGTGCAATTAACAAAGAGAGCATCATTTGGAATATCGGGATGGTTTGTTGAAGTAACATATAATCATTATCTGTTTGTGTTCCAGTTCTTATTCTATTGAGAACATCTGCGCAGGAATAATCATCCCCTTGAAGATTATTAGTCAATAATTGCACCACTCCAAAAGTGCTCCATAAAGATTCAATGTAGTATGAAGCATGATAATCTTTGGATTTAGGTAAAGCAAAAACATATCTTCCTATTACCGGTTTAAACTGAAGTAAATCACCAAATATCAAAAATGCACAGCCACCAAAAGGTTTCTTTGTATTTTGCATGAGCTCTCTTAAATGTAGATCAATTTGATACAGAATGTCAGCTTTCAACATACTGAATTCATCAATGATTATCATTTTAAGATTTTTAAGCAAATCTCTTTTCTTATCCCTTAGCTTGTCAAGAAGAGTTAAAAACTCATCGCTGAAAGGAAAATTAAATGCACTATGCAAAGTCATCCCATCAATATTGGTTGCAGCTGTTCCAGTAAAAGAAAGACGAAGATATACGGATTCTCCAAATTATCACCAGATCGCCTGAAAAATCTTTCAACCAATTGGACAATAACATGGTTCACAGAACTTTTTCAAGCACCTGCACCACCTTGGACAATAAGACGTGAAACATCAATTTGACTTAAAACTTTCCTTGAGACCAGAATCTCCTGGACATATTTCATCACAACATCCACAACCATTCTTTGAGCATTGCCAATCCACTGAATAAGTTTGAATATCTCTTCATCAGAGTTGAATGTTACAGTTTTGAATAATCCAGTTGTAGGAGTAGATTCATTTTCTTCAAAAAGACCAGAAAACCTCTTGCTGCATGGTCAGGATTATATTCAAGACAAATTTCTTCACATTCTAATCTATTTTATTTATTTTGTGGAGTCAGTTCATTACCAATATTGTTTTTCACTTCGTGAGCAGCTTCCATTCCTTCTTCAACTGTTTCTAAGAAAGGCATGATTTATTATTTTCAGTTTATTTAGTTGGATCTTTGCAAACGTTTTCTGACATAATTCCAGATCTTCTCTTTCATGTTCAAGGTTGTAATTTGGTTCATCTTCCTTTTGATGTGTGTGAGGATGAAACAATTGCAGTTTTGAGAAGAGATGTTCATGAAGATTTGTTTTCTTTTTGATTTTGTGATACCGAAAAACCATTTCTGTTTTTAATTTCATGAAGGCTGGTTCATTATTTTGAGGTTCTTTGATTTTTATGTAAGTTAGCAATTTATAAACTTCTTCTCCTTCATCCATTGTTTGTGTGATTATCTTATCCTTGTAATTCAGATTTACATGGTGGTCAAATGTTTTTGATACTATTGGTTGTTTGAATTTATAAGAATCGGGATTCTCTCTCACAGTTTAGTACCTTTTAACAAATTGAGCATAACAGAGATCTTTTATCTCTGGTTGTAACTCACAGTCTCTCCACAAATATTTTTCATACATTGAAGCTTTTTCTCGGTATTTCCCATCTCTGCCTTCCACTTCCACCTCATTGTCACAATTTTTGGCAACATCAACATCAATTCTTTTTAGAAAGCGGCTCAGATTAAATCCAGTGGGAGAAAACACTGCTTGAACATTTTAATCTTTGAGATGCATGTGAGGGAAAATTCTATAATAATCTTCACTTTCTCCCATTTGCCTGTCAGTGAGAAAAACAGATCCAATTTTCTTCAATTTCGATCTCAATTTTTCATTTTCAGCATCTTTGAGAGCATTGTTTAAAAAGTCCATGGTTTTACTATCATCTTTGGAATAGTAGTTGCTTATGTAAGTTATGATGGCAAAGAAGTCAAGACATAGTTGTATATCCATGTTTCCATTCCAAGCAGATATCCACGCAGGGTTGTAAGTGTTAACCATAGTTTCTGCCACATCCCGTTTGTAATGAGGGGCATATCCTTGGTTGTTGACTGGCAGAGCATTTTCATATTCTTCCAATTTTTTAAGGGACACCATTATATTGATTAATGGTGAAATCCGCATGTTGTAGCATGTGCTCAATCCTCTCATTTAGTAAGGAATCCATGTCTGCATCATGATTTGACAATCCATCATGAGCAGACTTTATCTTTGAGACATGAACTGTTCCATCTTGATTAAGATCACCTTCAAAAATGTATCGCAGATCTTCTGGAATATGAGAAAACTGTTAATTTTGATAATCAGAATTTTTAATGAGTTGACTTAGATCTCCAATTTGTTTTTGCAGCTTTCATAAAAAAAAAATCCAACTCTGTTTGTTTGTAAAAGCAGATGTTTTCCATTATTTTCCAATACGTCTCTTACTGCATCAATACTTTTTTTATATGTCATACTATAGTTTTTCTCTTCGAAATCATCAAAGGTATAGTTTGAAGGAGTGCTTATTAAGGTTTTGTGAGTTGGAAACTTTGGAAAATTGAATCGGCAGAGTTCCATATTTTCTGCAAGCTTTTGCAGTATGGTGATACAATTGTACTTCTTTGACAATATCAGCACCCGCAGAATTTCTTAATGATTCAGAAATAGCGAGATCAGCAACCTTTGCCATTGACATCTTACGATGAATTAACAATTTTTGGTTGTACCTGATAAGATTTTTTGCTTCAATGAAATTGTTGATATCTTCTCTTGAAAGCTGGGTCACGTTTTTGGAATTGACCCAAAGAACACCATGGAAATGTGGAGCTCCTCCAACTGAAATTCAATGCGAAAGGAAACCCTCATAATATTGCGGTTCGAAGAGTCATTTTGTTTAAAATCAAATAACAATGCAGCACAAATAGGCCTACTTAAACGTTTAGGCCTTTAGCAAGGCAATCATCTCCTCAAGGATCTAAGGTTCGCATATTTGAGTCCCTTTGCTTGTTCTTTTAATACGAACTAAATCCACTTAATTACATGCCTAGCAAAAAAATATAAATGCAACTAAAATTTTAGGGACAACTACAACTAGATCTTTGCAAGATTTCCCGCCTGATTCGGATTGAAGGGAGCATGACTGTTGCAACCTTTCAAATCCCTTTTTCGTATTTTCATGGTTATTTTTTCCCTGTTTGCAAAGAAGACCAGAATATGAGTACAATAAAATTAAGTATCT
This sequence comes from Ceratothoa steindachneri, assembly GCA_963969495.1. Classification (NCBI taxonomy): domain Eukaryota; kingdom Metazoa; phylum Arthropoda; class Malacostraca; order Isopoda; family Cymothoidae; genus Ceratothoa; species Ceratothoa steindachneri. Next base: position 94,730,116 of record OZ018332.1, read on the forward strand.
AATGACCTCGGTTTGGTTTAACCAGCAATAAGACCTGCAATCAATTATCCGCTCAAGAAAGGCGAGTATGCTCGTATTTAGGTGTCCTTCGACGGTGTAAGTCATAGAGGACGAAACAACAAAGCTATGATGTTAAAGAACTAACAAACACTTAGGAGCAACGCAACAAATAAATGCAGTCGATGTTTGTGGAAACTAAAACAGGACAAAACTTGGAACTATGACGCAACTGAAACATTCGCTCGTGCAGACGGTGCAGTACCAATCTTGTAAAGCAGACGTGGCAACTCCAAGAATTAACCGATTTGAAAAATATCACAAACATGTATAAACCAATAACATCATGTTTCCTGGCGGCCTACAATTGATGCACGCTCGCATCATATTTTATTCTAAGTTCATTTTAAAAATATTAAGTATCTATATAAATTTTTTAGTAAATTCTATATATCTTAAAAAAATACTACTAAGGAGCTACTCTCAGAATTACCCCGGCAATTCACTTACTTTCAGGATAAAAGGTCTGCTTTACTTTAAGGCTATTGCACTCGAATCATATTGTATTATATGTCATATTTAAGGTAATTTTGAAATGGGGGGGGGGATCTTTTCTCTTATTATGGCCCACCAAACCACCCAAATAAATATAGCATAAAAAAGTAATCCCACCCCTCGATTCCCACGTATGAGAATGGAATTAAGAAATCTATCTGAGGAGCTACTAACTCGAGTAACCGACCGTTCAGCCAGCCGACTGAGGAGAAGAAAATGCGCCATAATAAGAGAAAAGATCAGGTGTTTATTGCCATATAATTTCCTCGCTAATCTTGGGAGTAATTTTGCAATTATATCGTTCGAAAGAGAATTGACCGATTAGTTATGATATTATTGCCAAAACAAAATAATTCATTGGTTAATCTTGAGAGGACTTTGGCAATTATATCATTCGAAAGAGAATGTAAAATAACATGATGGTTTCAAATTTCGTTAGAATCTGCCGAATAGTTATGATGTTATTGCCAAAACAATATAATTCACCGGCTAACCTTGGGAGTACTTTTGCAAGTATATCATTCGAAACAGAATGTAAAACATCATGAGGCTTTCAAGTTTCGTTAGAATCAGCCGCATAGTTATGATGTTATTGCCAAAAAAATAAATTCCCGGGTTGCTTTTTAATGGAATTTGAAGATGTGGTTATTATTTATAATGTCACTTCATAAATTCAATCCTTTCCATCTTGAGTATGAGCTACTCGTATTTGTTCTTCATTTTCTTCAGGAGAGAAAATTATTTCACTTGCACCATTGAAACATTGGCCTACTTAAATTAAACAATTCTTCTTTCTTCACCTTCTTGGCGCTTTTACTTATCGACTTGTCTATTTTACTCAAGTTAATCTCGAAAGCAAACCTGATATAGTCTAAAAGAAGTAATCATTTCTCTCTGACATTTAATGAAAGCAATTTCCTTCACAGAGATCTTCATCTCCATAGAGAATTTAAATTAATTTGAGTTTCGTTTTTGCAACCAGGGCAGTCAAATTCATAACAACAAACAATTTTACACTTTCGCCTAAAGATATCAACAGGTTGTCTAGTTTCGTAATGAAAGTGTCTTAGACCTGTAGCTCTCCTCTCCCAAGGGATAAATCTTATGCTTGCTCCCAGTTCTTTTGGATCTCTTTAAGATTGTGACTCTTGAATTTACAACGGGGTCTAGAAAAGAACTGTTCCCTCGTTCCCACTTTTCAAGAACTTTAGCCTAAATATCCTTTGCAAGATTGGCTGCTGGGTAGTTTCTCACATCCACATTTCAGAACGTCAATCAGAGTTTGGAATTGAGATGGCAACAACTCTGCTTTTTTCAATTTAGGTGTTCAAATGTGTGAATGTCGCCAGTCTTGCCCTAATTTTAAAAGCAATTGTAGGTCAAATCCCACTGGTAAGATGGTAGTACTGAAAGCCACGTAATCTTCAGCACACTGATGAATATGATTCAAACGGTGAAATAAGAAAAAGAAGTGAAATAGATATAATTATTAATATAATAATAGTTATTTAATTCCCCAAAATGACAAAAATAAGTCAAGACTTTTAAGTAGCTAACCAAGTAGAACTAAAATCATATTAAAAAAAAAATTTTGAGCACCACTCATTTATGAAATTAGAACGTTGGAAAGATTGACACACACTAATAGCACAGTATTGCATAGAATAGCATAATATACCATGGTAGATTAGGGCATACTATATTATAGAATATTATTAAATATCATAGTATAGCATAGAACAGCATTGCATAATATAGCACAACATAGTATAACATAACATAGTATAACATAGTATAGTATATTCAAGCATAGTATAGCATAGAATAACACAGAATAGTATAGCATAGCATAGTCTAGCCTAGCATAGCGTAGTATTGTATAGCATAGCATAGGCTAGTAAAGCCTAGAATAGCCTAGCCTAAACTTGACTAGTATAACATAGCATACGAGTATCATAGCCAAGCATATCATAGTATAACCTACCCTGTTTTAACCTAGTATAGCCAAGCCAAGCTAAACATAGGACAGCCTAGTCTAAAATAGAATAGCCTAGCTGTACCGGGCCTAACCTAGCCTAGCGTAGTATAATCTAGTTGGACTAGAATAACCTAACATAGCATAGCCTATTGAATCCTACCTTAGCTTAGTATAGCCGAGCCTATCATATCCTAGTATAGCCTAGCCAAGCTTAGTAAACCCTAGTCTAACCTATCATATTATAGTATAGCTTAGTTTAGCTTAGCCTAGTATAGCCTTGCATAGCGTAGCATTGCCTAGTGTAGCCTAGCTTAAAATAGCTTAGCCTAGCCTAACCGGGTATGGTTTAGCATTGCATGTCAGAGCCTAGCCTAGCGTCACCTGGAGTAGCCTAGCCTAGTATAGCAATGCTAGAATAGACTAGTATAGCCTAGCCAATATATCCTTGCATACGATAGCCTAGCCTAGACTAGCATACTATAGGCTAGCTTGCTATAGCCTATCCTAGCATAACCACACTTAAATAATATAGCCAAGCGTATCATATTATAGCCTAGCCTGTCATATCCTAGACTAGTATAGCATACAATAGCCTAGACTAGAAACAGCTTGCATAGCTTAGCCTATTATAGCCTTGGTTAGCTAGCCTATCATAACCTTACACAGTATTACCTAGCATTACCTAACATAGCAGAGCATAAGCCTCCCTAGCCTAATATATTTTAGCCTACCCTAGCATAGGATAGTATAGCCCTGTCTAGTTTAGCATAGATTAGCCTAGCCTTGCATAGTATAACCTAGCCTAGCATTAACTAATGTTGGCAAGTATAGCCTATACTATTCTATTGTACCATAGTCAAGCATAGCTTAGTGTTGTCTAGCCTAACATACTATATGCTATCATAGCATAACATTTTATAGCCTAAATTAGCATATTATATCTTACCCTTGTACATCATATCTTAGCATAATATTGCCTAACCTATATTAGCCTATCATACTATAGCCTTTTCTAGGCTTGCCTTGCATAGTATGGCATATTATAGCCTAGTCTAGTTTAGCAGAATATCGGCCGAATAGTTATGATGTTATTGTCAAAACAAAATTATTCTCGGGCTAACCTTGAGAAGACCTGGACAATTATATTATTCGAAAGAGAATGTAAAACAACATCAGGATTTCAAATTTTGCTAGAATATGCCGAATAGTTATGGTTATAACCAAAACAAAATATTTCCAGGGCTAACCTTGGCAGGACTTTGGCAAATATATCATTCGAAAAAGAATTTAGAACAGCATAATGGTTTCAGATTCCGTTAGAATCGGCTGAATAGTTATTATGTTATTGCCAAAACAAAATAATTACCGGGCTAACCTTGTCAGAACTTTGACAATTATATCATTTGAAAGAGAATTTAAAACAGCATAAAGTTTTCAAATTTTGTTAGAATCAGCCAAATAGTTATGATGTTATTACAAAAAAAAACACACAAAAACGGGAACCGACATAGTGAGATATAGAGTCGCTCGTGACTAAAAACGGCGCCGAAAAAGGCAAGCTACAAAATTCTTCTAACTAACGATTTCTGCCAAAACTCTTCTTTTTTTTAAATAGCCGTTCCGAGGTATGGAATATCACTCAAATAAATCAACTGAAACATCCCTGCATCTAATTCATTAGCGAAAATCTTGTGGAAAACGGGAAAATAGCACAAAAATGCGTCACGAAAAGGAAAAAAGGGCCGCTCATTGCAATATAAACAAACGTGAGTAAGCAAAAAATAGTGAATAACCTCTAAACAAAATAAAAAGCGGCTCATAGCGGTGTCCAAATAATTTTCTACATTAGTTTTCAAATCCCTGGATTTATTTTACTAGCACAACTCAGGTGGAAAACGATGAAGTACCCAACTAAATACAAATGCCGGAAAAGTGACTAAGCAAAAAAAGAAAAGAACCTATTAAAAATTAATCGTTGCTCATAGCAATTGCCAAATAATTTTGAAAATTAGTCTACAAATCCCTGAAATTATTTTAACATCCCAAATCCACGGTGAAAACGATTAAATACCCAAATAAAAAAAAAATCACCAACGTGACTATAAAATAACAATAGCCGCTCATAGTCATTTCAAAATAATTTTGAAAATTACTCTACAACTCCCTGCTATCATTTTAACCTCGCAAACCAGAGGGGTGGAACGCTTACATACTCAAAGAAAAAAAATGGCCAACGATCCGTTTTTTTCTCTAGCCTATTTATATAAGAATTTATCTTGGTGCACCTGATTAAAGCTATTTTAATTGTGTTTTCGATGCAGGCTTCGATATTTGTAGCTAGTTTAGGTTTAGTTATTGTGCTTTTCTCCAATTGCGGTCTATTCCTCTCATGTTTCTATAGGAATATCGCGAATTTCGCCCGATTAAATCTATTTTAATTGTTTTTTTTAATGTCAGCTTCGGTAGAGGAAGCTAGTTTCGGTTTAGTCCTTCAATTTTTGGCCACTTCAGGCTTAGTTCTTTGAGTTTCGACCTTCATGTCGTCACTTCCTAGCCTATTCCTATAAGAATTGGTCTAATTTCACACGATTGAAGCTATTTTAATGGTGTTTTCGATGCGGGCTTTGATATTTTTAGCTAGGTTAGATAGATTTTTTCTAGGTTTCCCCCAAATCAGTTAAGTTCATCTTCGTTTCACTAAATTCGGTCTTTTTCTTTCAATTTTTAAGGTCATGACGTCACATCAGAGCCTATTTCTATATGACTTTCTCTAATTTCACACGACTAAAGGCATTTTAATTGGGTTTTCGATGCGGGATTCGATATTTTTTTTTAAGGTAGTTGATATTTGTTTCTTCTATGTTTACCTAATTAAAGTCTATCCCTCTCATGTTTTAATGTTTTGACGTCACATTTTAGCCTATTCATATAGGAATTGCTCTAATTTCACACGATTAAAGGTATTTTAATTGTGTTTTAAATGCGGGATTCGATATTTATAACTAGGTTTTGGTTGATTTCATCTTATTACATGAAAAACAATGAGGCTAGAAAAGGGCAAGCTATAGAATTAATCTAACATACCAAATCCTACAAATACTTATGTTTTATAATCACGTGCGGGTCTAGACGTGAGTGACTCTACATCTCACTATGTCGGTCGGTCTCCCTTTTTTTTGTAATAACATTGTAACTATTCGACCGATTCTAACGAACTTTGAAACACATATGTTGTTTTACATTCTCTTTCGAATGATATAATTGTCAAAGTCCTCCAAAGGTTAGCCAGAGAATGATTTTGTTTTGGCCATAACATCATAACTATTCGGCCGATTTTAACGAAATTTGAAACACTTACATTGTTTCGATCATAAAATTGCCAAGGCGATCTCAAGATTAGCCCGAGAATTAGTGAATATTTTGAAAGTCGAAAGAGCATAAATCACAATTAGTTGACAGCACGCAAAATTTTTGTCAGCATACCTTGTTATAATTCAAAACCAGAAGTCAGAGTAATAATCATTCTGATGAATTGATGGGCGAGGCAAGGTGATGTCATGATACAATAGGGTGCTTGCGTGAACATTATCGACGAATGTTTCTCGCAGTGTGCGTGTCCAATGTTAGATCAAACGATTCCCTTTGTTGGGCCTTTTGAGACATCCCAGAGGAAATGTTTGTATTCTTGGATTAAAAACGCTTTGCAGGAGGGATCTCTCCAAGAGGTATATTTTTCTGGAAGCAAGAGGGACATTAAAACGTCTTTTCGATTGTGTGTAGGTGTTTCGAGATGGAAGTCAAAAGATTCGAAATTTATGCTCTCCTGCGCGAGGGCCACAACAAATCCGACATCGCTTAGTGGCTGAACGTCAGCCGGATGACCATCCACTGAAGCGTGAAGAGGATCAAGAACGATAAAACCCCCAAGATAGACCTTATGAACTCAGACCTAAAGTTTTGAACCGTTTGGCAGTGAAAAGGGCCATCGAAACTGTTCCGAAGCTCAAAATGGCTGCGTTCGCGAAGACGAAGATCATCTTGCTAGCCACGTTGTCAAGGACCGTCAAAGAGAGGGGTGGCAAAAGCTTGAAGTGCGCGGAAAAGCCTCTGCCCATCAACCGTATACGAGAACAACGTTGGTAGCTATCGTCGCTTTCTTAACGACTTGAGAGTCATGGCAATCGAATTCTCATTTTTCCTGATGGAAAAAACTTCACGGTCGATCTGGACATTAACAAGATGAACGAGCGCTTGGTAAGCATAAGCCGAGACGTCTTTGAGGTCTTCTACGTGCCCACAACCAAGCAACCGGCCCCTGTAGTGATGGTCGGCGTCGTGGTTTGAAATGGCAAGAGGATGCCGCGAATAGTTACAGTCTCTCCACGGCCGATTACACGGAAATATTGGCGACAAAAGCTTTTCCCTGTGTGAGAAAAATCAAGAAGAAGACGAATTACCTCTTTCAATAGGACGTTCCCGCGGCCCACACGACCGAGACCGTGGAAGAATGATTGGGGTGGAAGATGAACTTCTGGTCGAGGGACTTTTTTCCTCCGCAGTTGCTCGACCTCAATCCCTTCGACTACTACGTGTTGGCGCATGTCGAGGGCAACGCCTGAAAAGTCCGCCACATCAACGTCGATGAGCTGCAGTTTTCTGTCACCCGCGTGTGGGTCAGCATGAGGAAGAACTTCGTCTTCAGCTCTTTCTGGGAGCGCGTGATCGACGTTGAGGTTAACCACAATGATTAATATTACAAGTTAAACACATTAATATGTTAAAACAATAAAAACGTGTTATACTTCATCCCAACTATCGTTGTGTACTTTGTTGAAAGCGTCGTAACGAGTGTAACAGGAATTTTGCCATTATGGTATATATATTTTTGTTGTGTCATAAATTATCCGTCTATGTTCAACTGATTTTTCTCTTATATGTCTTCTACTCGAACTATTTATAACTCCTTTTCCTTATCACTTGCCTCCTTTACCAGCTGACCCGATTTTAGGAGATAGCCAAATAAGGGATTGCTACTTAAGCAGACACATATAGACTATAATTAGAGGGGCAGGAAGCCTGGACGTAACTAATGATAAACAAACCCGTGAGGAGGGTGCGCCCCGGCTCAAGGTTGTTGATTCGCCCTTCATCCATTATTAACTCCGCTATGAGTCATCACTCTAGACGAGCTATTTCAGCACCATTTTCATCCATTCATCATGAGTTCTAATTCATAGGGGCAGTCAGTGACGGCAGAAGGGACTTTTCTTAAATTCAAAAAAGTTGTCTTTCTTTTCTTATATACACAATCCTGTAAACGCTATAGGCGGCGAACCACCATACGTTTGAAAATTTACTAGGGTGCCATCCAAGACCTCTAGTTCTACCACACCATGCAATGGGCAGTTATTACACTTTCCGAGTAGAAACACTCCAAAACGCTGTTGGCCAAGGAATCAAAGTTCTTGGCACTTTCGCATACGCACAAAAATATAGAAACATAACACAATATCAAACCACACCAGTGTCTTTGATTTTACAGTAGTTCTATTTTCAATGGAATGTTAATGATGCTACTTGGTGAGAAGGAAAACGCACTTTTAAGAAAAGTTTTTATAAAAAGAGACAATTTTCTGAAGTAATGGCTTCCATCATCAGTCCAAGAATTATAACAGGAGTTATTTTTTTAAATAAGAGAAAAAAGTATTTGGCCGAGGGGTTATTTTGGAAAGCCAAAGTAAAATTAAATATAAAAAAATTATAAATATTGGCAAAGATAGCAATGATGGAGATGAGCGATACTAATCAGATCTTTTCAAGAATTCTAAATTTTTGTTTATCTGTTGACAAACAGGTTTTTAACCATTTTTGAAATTGTTAAACTTAGAGATTTGACGAATAATTGCTGGTTCTAATATTTTTTTAATAGTTCGATAAGAATGTGAAGTTACGTTTTTATTTATCTAAAGCAATGAAATTGGTTTAAGATTATAGATTTTTTGCAACGCTCGAGAGTTCATTTTCTTGACGAAGGTCACCACGGTGTTCGGAGATGCGTTCGGATAATGACCGACCCGATTTATCGAAAAAATATAGATAGATTGAAACATGGGATAATATATACCCATGGATGGTGAGAGAGGAAAGGCGGGACTTATTACAAAGAAAATATTTTAGAGTAGAAGGTGAAAGAATGTGATCTGTGTGGGATTTACAAATTATTTGTACATTTTATTAACTTTGAAGGTAGCGAAATATATCTAGGGTTTACAGTCTTTCTTAATTGAAAAGTAAATGGTGACCGGGCTTTCAGACGACAAGATTAAATGAACCAAGGTGGATAGTGTGGAAGAATGAACCTATGAGTTAAACTATTCTGTAAATCTTGAAGAACAGGATCCTATTCTTCTTCAAGATGAATTGAATCACCAAACCCAGACGTTCATACTTCTTCACTATCCCCTCTGGTTAATTGCATTCTGCCATTCAATGTCTGGTCATTTGACGAATGCAGACTACTGTGCTCGATCTAAAAAAACACCAAGGTGGGAAAGGAATCCTTTCAATGAAGTTCATCGATGCTTTCTTAACCAAATTCACCAGGTTGATAAGGGGAAAACAGAGACAATTTACCATAAAGGGTGTGTCTACTGTTCTTGTCCACGAGTAAGAGAAATAACCTTTACAAGAAGATGGAGCAGGATTTCTACCGCCAGTAATCAGATGTAAAAAGGCAAAGGAATAACAAAAATAAATCACATCAGTCGTAAATTACCTAACCCGTCAGCTGAACCCTATCCTGGGGAAGAGTGAGTCTGGGATCTCTGGTGTTATCTACTTCTGTGCTAGGGCTTTATAATTCGGAACTTCATTGCCAAACCCAAATTGGAACGAACAGATATGCGGCGCGTCGTGGGTAAGGAGATCACGTGGAGACCACAACACGACCCATAATGAATCCAGACAGCTCTTGGACTCCCTTCAATAGCGAAGCTACAGTTAAAAATTTTGTTTTGAAGAAGGGGGTCCGTGACTTAGCAAATTGGGTTGCATGGCCACTTAGAAGAGCAGATTTGGTAAAAGAGAAACACTCTTATTTGATGAGACGTGAAAGTGAAACCATTCCACTTTGGAATGGTTTCCTAATCCGTGGAATTTTTCGATCGTCAATATTATTATCCTACGAGATTGTTTTTTAATTCTAATTATTTGGCATGGAGACTCATTAACAAATCGAGTGGCAAACGCCAAACACACAACCCATAAGCGCATGTCCCAGTTGGAGCGGCTGGCACCATATCAGGCTACCTATCCCGTCCCATTCTGAGGCGCACTACTGGAGCTTACACATAAATTATAGATAAGGAAAAGAAAGATGGAGTATTTGAAGAGGAAAAATAGTAAGGAGGATTCAAGCCTGTTAAAAATAAGAGATAAGGAGTAAGCCTCCCCCCCTCCCTCCACCAAGGATAAGATGATGGAATCTGGTCGGCGACTGGACTGTGAATTTGGCCTCTACATGAAAATAGTAGAGAAGAAGCTCGCAATATATGTCGAGGAAAATAGTAAAAGGGAGATTACTATAAAAAATAAACGCCTCGCCCCGGAGTTGGAGGAGTGTACAACTCTATCAGGCGTTCTAGTGTACCTGTTTGCTAGAAGAACTTTGCAGAACAGTTAGAAAATGCCATATTTATAAATATACTAAATAAATCAAAGAAAATGTCGGATGGATTAACTGAAGTGTGGTATATAATCACTAGTTTGAAAATGGAGTTCAAAGGTAAGGGGGAAAGTAGAATTTAGAGACTGTTAGGTGAATCTATCAAAAATGGAGATGAAGAGATAGCCATTAAAAAAATCATACCACCACTTCGTTGCTCTCCGGATACGGACCAACTAATAACCTTCAAGAGAAACCATACTGCTATGAAGATAGCAGTTACACAATCCGAGGGCCAAGTTTCTGCTAGTCCAAAGATGTGATACTTTAATAAAACCACTGGTATGAATGGAATTTCTAGACAACTCCACCACACTAACCATTCCTATTACCGTTAGGAAAACAAAAAACTACATCATAACAATTCCAAAACGCGCCCTTGGTCCATCTGGCCTATGATTCTCACTATTCCAGCACTTACCTGGGAACATAATCTCTACAATAACCCATCTATTCGACACCGCACTTGCTTCTGGCTATTTCTCACACATCTTCAAAACATCACACAGCATACTTCTTCATAAACTTAACAAGAACCCCAAACACACAAACAACAACAGGTCAATTGGTATTTTAGAGAACCAAGGCAAAATACTCGAACGTATGGTTGACACCCGTCTCCGGAATTTCCTGGAGAAGAGTGATTGGTTCTCCCCTGCCAATATTGCTTTAGGTGAGGCCTGTCTACTCAAGCAGTTGAGTTTATTGTTCACGACATGTTACAAAAAACAAGACAAACAGACAAATGCATTGTCTGTTTGTGGCACGAAGGAATCCTTTGGAACCTAGCCAACAATAGGGATCTACGTGTATCATTTGATGGTTTCTATACGACTACCTTACTGACAGGAGATGTCACATAAAATACAATAAAACAACATTACATCCATTTACATTACGCGCCAGCGTGCTTTAGGGTAGTGTGTTGGAACCTACACTTATACATTATTGATACAAACGACACTCTACAGCCGCAATAAAACTGTAGTCACTTAAAAACACTGTGATACACTCATTACGAGACCATTTTCGCCTCCGACCAGGGACCAAAAACAATCATGTGCCGTGTACAATTAGTACTGGTCGACAAGACAGTACGAGGACAAATGCCTCATAACCATGGATCCTCTGAAGACAGAGATGACACTCTAAGGAAGGCGTAACAACTACATGTACAATATACAAATCTAAACACACACAACAGACCTGAACTACACAGGCCCCAGAAGACTAAGGCAAAAACCCCAAATGAAAATACCTAAGGGCACATTTGACCTACACTTTCATGTACACCAAAATACTAAGCAAACAAAAGCAAAACGTATCAACAAAATTATTCTTTGGTTCTACCTTGCCAGCCTCAAAATGCAACTTCATCTTTACAACAAACCTGTCAGACAACTCTTAACATACTCATAAATTACTCTAACAGGGGCGAGTTACATGTGGAATAAGAGAACACAAAGAATTCAGAACTCTGTGTTGAAACGCACATGTCGCTTCTCTCCTCATTTGACATTACAAACATGTGTATACTACGCGACAATAATAAACTCACACCACTAAACGTATATGCGCATAGCTAAGAAACACGACAATTAGGCAAACTTGCAAGAGACGTGACATATATAAATGTACACGAAAGACAACACGTTTCGTTTGCACTGAGATACCAAACAACGCACTACTACTCACAACTAACATCTAACACACATAAGTTAACAACACCTTAAATTTCACGTTTCTTCAACTAGCGACTCATCCTTTTCACCCGCCCCTTTGCCTCTCCAACCCAATTCGCAACGAAACGCGCACTACACTTCGCATCCGTGTCTAGCCACCGACTTGTATCTCTATCTATCCCCTCCCAATATTTTTCCGTACCATTTTCCTATCTCACATCTCGATCTCTCTGGTTCGCTGCACTCATTGCTCTTTTCTTCTTTGTATTATGATTCCTGATTCCTCTCCCGTTTGGATCATTAGTGACTCTAACTTTGAACTGTAAAAATCTGTGAGAAAGGACGTTTTCTTAAGTCCGAAAGATTAGAAAATAAACTTTTATCATTATTCTTTCACACACACACACACACATATATATATATATATATATATATATATATATATATATATACAAGGTGTCCTAGAAAAAAAGTTAACCGTACTTTGAATTAGTATAACTCAAAAACTATTGGAGACTTTTGGATCCTACAAAGGGTTTTATTTACCAACTATTTATCTGTCGATTCTATAAATTTTATTAAATTTCCTTTTACAATGTTGATACACTAATGGGTTTAGTGAAGGCTATCAAAAATATGTTTGCGTAAGGAAGTAAAATAATGAAACTTCGAAGTTAATATCAACAAATATATTTAAATCCATTTTTAACAATAACACCTCTGAATATGGGTAATAAAAATTGATTTTTTTAATTTTCTAAGCACCGTTTCCTTTTACATGTCCTTAATTTTTTCCAAGCACAGTTGCGCCTTTGATCGCATTGATTGAACAACCTTTTTGATTAACTTGTGATTTTCCTTAAGTCTATTGACTTCACGTGTGATACTATCGCGTAACTGGCTGATGCTTTGTGCTGGAGTAGAATACACTTTATTCTCTTGATATCTTCACAAGAGATAATCGCACAGTGTTAAGTCAGGGGATCTTGGGGGCAATTCAATTGCATGATTTAGCGCGACAATGCGGTTGTCAAGCGTTTCTCTTAGTTTTGTTCTTACATCAAGCTGTCTATGAGCTGGTGCGCCGTCCTGATTCCACCAAAGTCTATTGAATTGATTGGCCGTAAGTCTGGCAGAGTTCCAGGAAGATCCTTCCGTGGATCATGTTTAGGTAGGCAGCACCATTCAAGTTATTCTCGTAAAACAATGGGTCGACAAGGTAGCCATTCTCGCATATTTCGATCCACAGAGACACTTTCTGCTGCAAAATACGTATGTCAAAGTTGAATGCTGGGGGAGGGGGAAAAGGGGGGTGAGCGGCGCATGCTGCCGAATGTTATGGCTATTTATCTTTCCATTTATGAAAAAGGCTGCCTCATCACCAATCACAATGTTTTCCAAGAAACGAGCAGCTTTAAGGAGAGGCCATTCTTCAAATTGTCTACGACGAGGAAAATCAGTTTCAAGAAGCTGGTGTCTTGCATGCATCTTATAGGGATGCCATTTTAAGTCATGTTTAATAATGTAGTTAAATGATGACTTTGCCAATTGCAACCCATTCCTTCTGACTGATACATGTGGATTTTGAAGAAGTGTCATCGGAACATTTTCGATATTTTTTGTTATTCTCATACGACTCGAACGATCTTTATTTAGATTTAAGCATGTTCCTTCATGTTGGTATTTGTGAACATTTTTCCCGATTGTGGGCTTGCTTGGTGGGTGCCTACCTGGAAAACTTTGTTCCAATGAATCTTGTACTTGTTTAATACTGCCAGTCTTAATAAAGTTTGTAAATGCGCGTTGATCTTTTGCATGATTAAAAAGGTTCTATGGAAGTAAACTTTTACACGGAAACGCTTTGATTTGCTTAGTAAGGTATAATGACGAGACCAAACCACAACATGGCTTAAAAACACTCTAAAATGGCCAAGGCTTTGCTTGAAGAATCGCACAGTGACCTAGGCTACCTAGGTCACTGTACGATTCTCTTGAAAGTGCACGGTGGTCTAGCCTTCCTAGGCTTCGTTTCATTATTTTACTTCCTTGGGCAAACATATTTTTGAAAGCTTCCACTAAACCCATTAGTGTATCAAAATCATAAATGTAAATTTAATGAAATTTATAGAATCGACAGATAAATAGTTGGTAAATAAAACACTTTTTGCAGGACACAAAAGTCTCCAATAGTTTTTGAGTTATACTAATTCAAAGTACGGTTAACTTTTTTCTGGGACCCCCGGTATATATATATATATATATATATATATATATATATATATATATATATATATATATATATATATATATATATATATATATATATATATATATATATATATATATATATATATATATATATATATATATATATATATATATCAAACGCGAGAGAATGATGAAATAAATCCAGCATACAGCATAAAAAGAAAAACGGATATCCTACGTCTCGCTTTTTGTTAAATCCATGTATCAGGACTTAATAAAATGATTCTTGAAGTAGAGCTCTTTGCTTTTCTTTAGCATACTCTTTTCTTTCATTTGTTATATCCCCAAGATATTTCAAAATTTCAGCCGAAAAAGTGAAGCAAGCTGTTTTCTTTATCCATTTCTTAAAATTTCTTTCTATGTACATTATATATCCAAACTTTACCCGTTTTCACTCATGTACACTGCAAAAACTTTCAATTCTTTATCGGTGTAAGCAAAGATTTTCCTTTTCTCCTTTCTCTGATAAAATATCCTCTATGAAGGTATATTTAGTCATACGTTTTTTTTTTATTTACGGGACGGTAGTCACACTTTCTATATTCACGGCAATGCCTAAGCTGAAAGAAGAACTCATTCTTGCCTTCAAAGTTATTTTGTTTCGTATTCTGTTCTTTTGTAGTTAGTCTGAAATGAACAACCAAATAAAATTTAAACATAAAATTAAACTTCGTATTTTCTAGTGACTGTCCTTATCTGCAGAGTCGCGGAATTGTCTTGCGAAGAATTGTCGGCGCTGAGTTGTCTGTGCTCCGTTTGGGATATATTTAGTTATAATATAATGAATATAATATTTTCCAATAAAAAAAATTAAACTTTGTAAAATATTTTAAGTAGTTGAGACATGATTGCCCTAGGATGCAAATAATTCTCTCTTTTTTGCAAAATTTATTATAGATGATAGCAGTGGCTATATACAGAAGTCATTTATGGCATTAATTATAATTACCCAATTACAAATCATTTACAGTGCCACTCTTACTTGCTACTGCATCAGGTTGTACTCCAATTAAGCGAAATGTTTTAGCTTTCCCGAGCCATAAATACTATTTACCTCATAAATATCACTACCTCGTAAATATCACTTTTCCCATTTGGGTTACTTCAGTAATTATATTGTATATAGAAATATTGTAGTGATGGTAGTCAAGAGAAACATTTTTATTTGTTTTTTTTCATAGAACTCTTTGACCCTTATTTTTCTATTACCTCTCGAGAGCGAAGAAGTGAACGAGAGTCGACGGAAAAGGATAAGGTCGAAATTAGAAGGTGAATGTTCCAAATACTTTCGATGTTCCAATGCTGGTTTGCACATCGTTTCCACTTGTACATTATCATACATTCTTTTTATTGTAAATCCGGATACCGCTCAGACTACTAAAAATGGTACTACCATCTTGATAGGAATCTCTCCTATTGTGAGATTGCAACACCATTATAGAAAAATTCTAAATTGGTAATTAGTATACATAATATTCGGTCAACCGACATGTTTGATGTTCTAGTATGCAGTCTTCCCCAATTTCAACATCCTAAACAACATTACACAAGCAACCAATTTACGTAAAATATACATTAACTAACCAACCTTTAATTATCCCCCTAACATTCAAAGCTAACCAGATTGTCGCGATGAATTGCTTGATAAATTTTGAAGTTATATACATATGTATATATAACGGAAGGAAGGGAGAGAAAAGCATAGGGGAGAATATAAAGAAAAGGAAAATTGGATCACTAGAAAATTTATTAAAGGCGCCACCAGGCCCCACAAGGTAGAACAAAGGAAGACTTTAGACCAGTGGTTTTCAGGCGAGGTCCCGCCAGAACCAACTAAAGGTGCCGCGAGAGAAGCAAAGAAATTTTTAAACTGCTTTAATTGCAAAATATATTTATTTCAAACATTTCTTTAAAAATCTAACGACGCCTAAATGTATTTTAAAACACGCCGCTCCGCATTGTGAAACATAAAATAAACGAAAAGAGAAACATTGAGACAGTGAAGGAAGAAATGAGAGTTGTCTTGTTAACGATACGACCCGATATCAAATAATTATCTTATCCTCATCAACTTAAATTTCCTATCAAACTTTTCAAGGTAAAATTGATTTATTTTCAATTTTTTGTCTTATTTCGATTAAATTAGGTTAAATGTCAATCGTGGTTAATTTTAAAGTGCCTTCCACGTAATTAAGTATATATGTAAATTAATTTATATTAGGGTGCGGCGGCTGCTTCTCGATAGTAATTAGGGTGCCAATATCATAAGAAGGTTGAAAACCACTGCTTAAGACACAAAAGCATCAACCCTGGAATGAAGAGTTGGATTAATCAACCAATCTCTATCAGACCCATCACAAGAGGTGTCAAAATCTCCCAACCCACAGACAAAGAAAAATATACCTACTTTATGTGTGGCCCAGCCTACCTAACCGCTCATGAGCCAAACTTGGTGCCTAAGAAAAATAACTTTCATGCCCTAATTCCCAACACTATCATTGGTACTCTCTTATTCATTTCTATAATTAAAATAATAAAAGGTAAACCCAGCCACAAAAAATGACCAAAAAATGAATGAATGGCAAGCTCACTCCCTACACCAAAATCATGATATTGTAATATATTCATAGAAAATATAAGATTACTGCCTTGCATTACACCTCTTATGCTCAAGTGAGGGTTAAGAAAGATTTATCGGTATATCTAGTAACTGATTAATAATATTAAATAAAAATGATTAGGTATCTTTAGACTCTAAATAAAAATACGTCAATGCCTCTAACCGATTTCTCCAATAAACCAGAGGAAAGGAATATTTCGTCCCGACATGTTGGATGGTCGGGATGATGGACATTACAATAGACAATAAGGTAATGAAACGGGTCACCGGATTCCAGTCACCGTGGAAAGATAAAAAAATCAACTCGGAATCATTCTGGGATGGAAGGCATTTGAAAAGGTAAGCATCATCTTCAAAGGAAATATTCCCAGGTCCCCCCCTCCCCACTAAGAAGAAAACAGCACAACCAGTTTATAATCCCATCTATGGAGCAAAAACCTATGGAGCAAAAACTTGGAACCTGACAAAAAAAAACTTTCAAAAATCATTAAAACTTAGAACAATCCAAAGAGCTCATGAACACATTATGACAGGAATGAATTAAACAGTCTTTGTTTAATTTGCATTATATGTTGTAAAGATGGCAATTAACTTGAATTTTATTCTTTTCAGAAGATAAGATTGAACAGTTCAAATGGATTGCCATAATATGGCAAAATATTTAAATACTAACAAAGAAATGTCAAAATACAGAAGCTGTTATGAAAGAATATATTTTAACCTTTCAAATATTCTTCAAAAATTCATTTTATTTTTTATTTAAGTAACCCTTTACCAGGCATATGTTTTTTTTTTAAATCTAACCCTTACCTCCCTGTTGAGCAAGAGAAAAATAGTTCAAGAGTGGTCAGTTACTTCGATGCATCCACTTGAGGTAGGGTTGTAATAAATCTTCCCCTTTTTAGCTGTTGCATGGACTTCTAGCACGCGGGGGGGGGACGCTTAAAATTTGTTAAGATACAACAGACTCCATTGCCTCTAACTTGGTCCCTTCAGGACATTCTCACAATAGGCGTGGGTTCACTTAAGTTTGGGAACGTTATGTGGCCTACCGCCTTTCTCCCTTTCTCTATCAAGCGTTCGGAGGGAGCAGAGCACATGTGCTTCTGAGGAGCAACGCATAAACAACATTATTTCAGTATTTGGTCACATCATAGCACTCCAACTCTCCACCCATATCTTATGAACTTATACAGGGCGGCCTTGTAAAGCCTATTAATACGCTATTTAGGAAAATGATAACCTCGAAAATGTGCAAAATAAACACCAAGCCTTTTTGGCCTATTAAAACACAACCTATATTTAGTTATCATCATCATCATCATCACTAATAACTCTATAATATAAAAAGGGGATTTTGGGGGGTATTTGAATAATAATTTCATCTTAGTTTGGTTATGACTTATGTTTTTTTATCAAAGTTATTTCTAATAATTCTTTTATAATATCAAAAATGAAAATGGTGAAGTTCAGAAATAAATATAAGTATCGAAATTTTGTGAATATTTCAAAACCCAAAGAATTACAAATGGTGAAGTTCAGAAAATTTATTTTTATATATCTTCTTCTATAACTATATTTTAGCAACGTGATATTTTGAAAGGGGGAAAATTTAGTTTAGAGTTCCTTTTTAAAATTATTATAATTGGCGAAGTTCAGAAAATTTATAAAAATTTAACCCTGGCTGCTTTTTTTTTAGATTTTAAATTTTAATCTTAGTAGCGAAGCATTGCCCTTACCATATATTTTTTTTTCAAAAGTTTTAAATTATGCGAAGTTATCTTTAAAAAAATAATGACTTTACCTTTTCCTATCAGATCTTTTAGGTAACAATAGTTTTTAATCCAATTTTATTTTGTCCTGTAGTAATTTTTATTTCTTGTTGACTCCCTTTAAATATGATACTTAGTGAAGACGATATAGTTTCAATTCAACTATTGTGACAAGAAAGAATTATAACTTAGTAAAAATATTTGAAAAAGAAAACTAGCTTATTTTTTTCAAAAAGTTTAGGGGACCTGGTAGCATCCAACTTCGCATCATAACTAGACGCTCAAAAGGATAAGAATTAAAAAAATATACATAGAAGTGTGTCGCAATTTTATTCTAAGCCAAGAGGATTAGCTTAGTACGAGTTCTATTATATGTGAAAGGGATATTGAAACTACCATACTCTTCCATAGAATTCCTAAAGATCCTGAGGTAAAAGAGTTAAGAAGCTAAGTGTCAATTCATTATATGATGCAGCTGAAGAAAAACGGTTAGCAAGATGAAAAAGCCTCTTATCTAGATTTACATCAACCAGGTTACTTCAGAAAATTTTATTTTCATATATAAAAAATGGTCCACAAAATTCTAGAATGCCCATAATTGTTATTCTGTATAAAAATCATTGGACCTCAATATTTTTGACTCTCTATTTATCTAAATGTTAAATCTAGAAGTAAACTCTAGTCAGCTTTTAAAAACACTATATCTCTTAATTAAAATGTAGACGATCTTTATTTATATTTTTATTCGATTTGAACTCTTGTTAAACACTTTACTCATTGATCCGAGACGTTGGTTATCCATTTTTACGTTTATTTTGAACCTGATCAAAAATTTACTCTTTTTCGAATATTCACTTTTTAATTATTTGGTTCTCGTCCTTCACTCAAGTAGGTAAGTTTGATTTTGCTCATATATTTTGTACAGTTTTGCATTACAGTTTTGTATGTTTTTCTATTCTTGAATTACTATTATTATCTTCGAACTTAAATACGACGGGCAGTTTTTTGATTGACCTTTTCTTAATGTTTGCGCTTCTGTATTAATTCTTCTCATAAAATTGATGTTTTTACTGTGAATTTTTCGTGTTTGCTTTCACTAATTTATTCTTACTTATAACTTTGGTCAATTGTACTTCATTAAAGGAATTAGCTGATGATTACATTCAGATTTTCAAAACGTTATAAATAGTAATGTTACATTATCTGGATGTGGCTTTAATTTTCCTGCAAAGATTGAGGTTTCCAAAGAATATCCTCGAATCTACAGTTATATATATATATATATATATATATATATATATATATATATGTATATACAGGGAGTGATACCCGTCGTTTCACAGGTAAAAAAAAATCTGCGTTCGGTAATTAAGTAAGAAGGATTCTTATCCCAAGAGTTTCCGGGCTAAAAAGTCCTGTCACAAATATATAAAGGTGCAAATTGTTTAAAATTCTTATATTAAGACACAAAAATATCTTTACTTGCTGATTATTATATTTTTAGGTTGGAGACCGATTCAGGAGTGGTGCGCACTCTCCCAATCATATAATATACTTAAAATAAGTCAACCTTTCACCGCGTACGCCCGACAGTTTACGCTCACGTGTGACTGAACTTTAGTTAGAGGCGAAGAACGTTGTAGCCATAGAAATACATCAAGCGACTTATCTATAACTATATTTTAAGAACGCTATTTATTTTTTTCCACTCTTGGTTTAGATGTCCTTTTGTAGGGGGTAGAAGGGGGAGGGGAGAGGGGGGACGAGGAGGAAGGGGAGGGAAAGGGGAGAAGGAAGGCGAGGGGAAAGGGGGAGAACGGGAGAGGGAGAGAGCGATTGGGACAGGGGGGGATAGGGGAGTGGGAGAGAGGGGGTGAGTCGTTATGTTGACTCGTTTAGGCTTGTTCATCCAACTTGATAAGTCTGATCCGACAGAGTATGTAGTGATATTGATCAAACTGGGTGGGGAAGTTTATCTAATTCAGGGTGTTGTTCAAACAGACTGTACATTTTAATTTAACCTGTAATTAATTGAAAGATTACTACACCTATCTGTGTGAGAAAGTTGTTGCTATAACAGAAATATAATGCTGATCTAATTGAGGAGAGATGGTGATCTAACGGAGTCGCAAATTGTCTCCCCTTAATTGGGAGTTTTATCAAATTTTGGGAAGGATTATTACGCTAAGATTTAGAGAGAGGTAAATGACATTTAACCTATTGAATAAATATTATCTATTTAAAGAAAAAATACAAAGTTATGGATCAAGAAGTCATCATTAGAATAACAGTATAAAGTATAATTGTGATATGTTTCAATAAAATGGTTAATCGAGTAGTCCTTAAAGATGCTTTGACTTAGAAAATCGATTCTTAGGTTGGCAATAATATTCTAATGATTATCGGGACGTTTTTGGACTTGTTTCTACAAAGACTCGAGAGGGTGTTCCAATATTCTAACTGAGAACTTAGGGGTTCTAAGCATAAGAGCTTGAGGTATTCTGGTGTTGGTGCCATTTACATGGTAACTGCTAATTCTTGAAGAATAGTTTTCAACGGATAGAGGGGAACTGAAAAATGTCACCATATGTCTTTGCTTCTGTTCTGCAAAGAGTGCTAATGGACGTAAGTTGAGAGCGAACTTCGTGGTTGGGAATTTGGGCAGTATTTTAACTTGATCCCGATGTAAAACCTTCCGGAATCTTGCGATGCGGTGTGCTTCTTCGTAGCGGATTGAAAAGTCGGAGTCGATTATAATTTCAAGACTTCTCTTGAATTTTATCTCATGAATTCGTCTGTTTTTTTTTCCTAATGGGGCGTTATAAGCTGGATCATACTTCAGCTACGTATTTACTCTGAACTATAATATTTTTTCCGAAGGGTAAAAAGACTTTAAAGCAGATATCCTAAATTCCGCGTGTCCCAATGGAAAAGAGATAATACCTTTTTTCTTTGAACGATATAAGAAATTAGTTAACACATGGATTAAGATTGACTAAAGGAAATCCTCTATACAGATTTGGTGCAACTAACGAGGGCATTTCTATGGACATTTAAGTGGTCAAGAAGACAATATGAGGCGAAAGCGACGTTTTTGACTCTTACTTGGAGTTATCCTTTATTTTAATGGTGAAAATATTTACTTCACTTGCAAGCCGTGAATAAAGACCGTCATATGAGCATTGTAAGGGCATTTTGAATGAGTCGCGACTGAAAATTGTCTTTTCACAATAGAGTAAAAAGTATGAAAAGTGAAAGAAAGCAAAGAAAGGAAAAAGGCAAATGGCAGGAAAAAGAGGAATCGCAGCAAGAGAAAATTTGTTAATGGAGCTACCGAGCCCCTTTAAAAGAGAAAAAATAGGGAAAAATCAGAGAGGAGAGGCTATATCATTGGATAACCGATGGGGTTAGCAACGACATTGGCCTCTCAAGAAACCAGGCAAGGGCTTAAAAAATCTCCCAATCCAATTAGAAAGGAAAATTGACGAGAAAAAATTAAACTTATTTGTCTTGTGTGGGGCCCTACCCTATTTAACCTGGTCTAAACTGACCTGGGTACCTGACGACAAAGAACACATACCCTAGCTCCAATTGCTGCACTTTCCATATTCTCAGCTACTCAAATACCTGCAACAATAAAACATCCCTATCAGAAAATATGGCAAAAAATGAATGAGTCGCTAACTCACTAGCTAAATAATAATGATGAATAAGCTCACCGTACCATATGAGACGGGAGCGTACCTAATAACCTGTAATGACTCGAACCTGTTTAACAGCTGCGATTTGACGCGGCATGGTCTGGATAAGGTTTTGGATGTAAGAGACATCAATGTTCAGCCACTCTTGCATCAAAGAATTGTGCAATTGGCCAAATTGTGTGAGTGACGTCCCTTACGTTTAACATGTTGGAGGTAATCCCATAGATATTTGATGGGGTCCAGATCTGATGATTTTGCGGGCCAATCCAGATGTATGCTTGTTTGTGAATGTTCATCGTGTCAGAAAATCACAGTCATAGCCTGGGAAATGCGGGAGTTTTCATCCTGGAAGATAGGGGTTGAAATGTTACGTTCTGCGTTAAGATGAAGGGAAAATAGAAAAACCTGGTCGTCTTGCAGCTCGAAATTGCTTTTAAGGTTAACCAAATGCCCCATATTTGCATAAATAAAACACTTTCAGTAAACTACGTACCCTCTTCCAGCTTAAACTGCATCTTGCACGCCGTCTTTCTTGAAGACCTCATGAGTTCTACAATGAACACGATGCCGGGCATCATTCACATCCAGGCACAAACTGATTCGCCTGACCAGATAATGCGTTTTAAGTGCAAAATGGTCCACTGTTTGTATGTTTTAGCCCACGTTTGTCGGGTAATTTTGTGGTAAGAAGTAAGCAAAAGCCTTGTGGGTGCCACTCTGCCCCATCTGTCCATGCTATGCAATTCCCTGCGAGGCTCTTTCAGTAATGGTTGTCAAACAATCGGCATTGACGTCTTGCAGTAACTCATGACTTCAAGCAAAGCGATTTTTGCCACAAACCAACAAACACTGTCGGTCCCGCTTCGTCGGTGTCATCTTTCGGCCACAATTCTGCAGGAAGGTTGCCGTAGACCGGGATTTTTTCCATTTCACAGGATGGCTTTTGTCGTTCCCAAATGCAATCTTTCCTTTCTGCTACTCTGTAAAATTTGTTTTGCGTCCCATTTTACACACAGGGTACAAGAAAGGCACTGCACCATTCCACCTTTGCGACATCTATGAGTCCCGTCACACATTTCCCTGATCGTAACCTCCCGATTCTCTTTCTTCAATAATACCTACTGACCCTGTAATCTAAATTAATTTAAACACGCCACGTGACTAATTTTTGTCAGGTTAGCTTATATAAGTTTATTTACAAGTATAAAAAGTTGAACGATTTTTCCCCTCAAATGATCTCAATTAAATACACAAATAATTTTATCTCTAAAATAATCCTAAACAGAATAAAAACTAGATCTCTGCTCTTTTGCTCAAGCGAGGATGACGAAAATTCTTATCTCTAGATCTGTCTCACGATAAAAGATCTTCCATATAAGAGATTTCACCAAAATGCTCTAAATCTAACAATATAATAATGACCCAACATGACACATGGTCACGTATGCTGCGGAAGAGTTGTGTGGTTTTCATATCCTGAAAAGGACGAGAATAGAAAGCAGCGATATTTTATTTCTATATGACACCACACCTTTTCCTTCAGGGATGCACTTTGCCCATCAATAGTTCCTGGCTTCCTCCTGTGCGTGACAATAAGCGATGTTGCAGCATATCCCTACATTGGGACTATCACGGACACGCCATTCCAATTTTTTTGCATCTTTGTTAGCGTCCTCGATGAAAAGAACTATGTGTACCATCGAATGCAATAAGAAGACGTACGCCCACGTTTCAATCCTCAAACGAATTGAGCTAGTCTTTCGAGCAACCGAAAATCCACGAGGCTTCTGTGGTTGAGCGTTTGCTTTAAGATCGTCACCAATAGTTTTGAAACTAGCCTGTTCATTTATTTTATCCTATAGTTTCTATAACATCATTCTTTATTAAATTTGCTTTAAAGACTAGTACCATATAAAGTGTAGCGTTGAGGAATGAATTTTTTTATCCCCACCTGAGCTTACATGCAATAAAAAATAACTACATCTTATCCCATTCCAAAGTTTAAATAAGGCCAAATGGCAGTGATAAGCGATGTGTACATACAAAAGAAAAAACTTGCAAACCTTTAAGAAACTTCGTTCAATCAATACACTTCAGACTGTAAAATATGCAAAATATACACGCGTATACTTCTCTACCTATACGTCCCAGACAGAAATGTACACGCATGGTTCGACACTCAAAAGGAAGAGGGATATCCTACCAGACTGGGATCACCGTACCCGCCTCCTCACCCTAATCGTCCGTCCGGAAAGAAAGCAAGATCTCGAAATATTCGACCAAAGCACCAAAATTGTCCCAGGGATTAGTTTAAAGAGAAGATTAATAGGCGAAAAGGAAAATTCCACCCCATTACATCCCTAACGTTAGGCATTACGGTTCCTTTGATTTTCCACATCTACTTTATCCCAACATTCTACCTCCTCCAACCTTGAAATACTCCAAACCTCATTTGGGTCATCCGATGTAACGAACAAGCGCCGCAGACCTAGCATAAAATGCTTGTTGGGCCGATTTTGTCTCGAACCATTAAAAAACTTGCAAAGATCATGTTTTTTTTTTCTTGTAAAAATGTTATTTATCGGCCTAAACTTTGCGTCCAATCTTACTTCAATGTAAATGTATACTTTTTTATTTTTCAATTAAGGCAAAATATATTAGAACGAGTTATTTAAACTTGTATCTCTTTGGGAAATGATTTCTGAACTTGTAGTAAACTTTCTTCCAAATTAAATTTATATTTTTGCAGCATTTTTCATTCATTTTTATTCTGCCAGAGTTAATGGTCTTAGGTCTTTCTCAAGAAGAACCCAAAGATGAACACAGTACAAAATATTCTTTTGCTACATTAACTTTAAAAGATTAGGTCGCCCCCCCTCTTTTTTGTACAGACACTATTCCTACATTTCATTCTGTCATTCTGTCCTCCACTTTTAAAAGTCTTAATTCTCTCCGAATGAAAATTTTCCCACTTAAGTGTTTGTATACATGCGGTCATAGCAATGAAGCCACATTTTACACCTAAACAGATAGTCCTGGTGTGGCCATTTTCATCCACACCATGCAAGTGTTTGTATACAATAGACTAGTCTAAAAGCCCTCCCGCTAGGTGCGCCCTATGCAGTATGAAGGTGTCAACTCATTGCTATACGAACTTCTCACCATCACTGCGTACAGTGCTGTTTTCATTACTGTATGTATACATGTTTTTAGTTTTTTTATTATGTATAAAAAAATAAATAACATCTCTCAAAGAATCGTATTGAATTAAACTCCGTGTTCAAGAAAAAAATAAGTTATAGAACATCTTTTTTTAGCCTTTTGAGTTTTTTATTTATCAAGAAACCAGGCAATGGCAGCGCAAACTCCCCGCCTACGCGGGGAGCTTGCGCTTCGCTACTAAAATTAAAATTTAAAATCTATAAAAAGCAGTCATAGTTAAATTTTTATCAATTTTATGAACTTGGCCAATTATAATAGTAATTTTAAAAAGGAACTCTAAACTAAATTTTCCCCCTTTCAAAATATCCCGTTGCTAAAATATAGTTATAGAAGAAGATATATAAAAATAAATTTTCTTAACTTCACCATTTATAATTCTTTGGGTTTTATAAAATTCACAAAATTTCGATACTTATATTTATTTCTGCACTTCACCATTTTGATATTGATTTTGATATTATAAAAGAATTATTAGAAATAACTTTGATATAAAAAAAACATGTCATTTGTCCACTAAGGAAAAAAAAAATATTAATTTTTCATCCCGTTATACAATTATAGAGTTAGTGCTGATGATGATGATGAAGAGGAACAACATTCAACTCAGAAAAGGCAAACCACATCCAATAATGAGGAAGATTCCTGAGTTGCGTTAAACATTTCTTCCTAATTGGGGGTTTAGAAGGCGTTTCATTTTTCTCGCTGTTAAATATAAGATTATATTAAACATTTTATCCAATAAACAGTATGCTCTCAAGAAAACCAAACATAAATAATTATTTAGTGGTAGAAAGTCGATATATGCAGTGCCAGCGTTATACAATAAATAGACAAACTGAATTTCGGTTGTCATCAACCGTATAATTACAGAATATTTTCTTTTATTCGTCGGAGAAAGATTTGTAGACAATCTGTGTTTCTAACCCGAACCAAATTATATTTCTTAGGATGTCATCATTTGGAATATTTCTTTAAGTCTTAATTAACTTTGTTGATTGATTTTCCAAGTTTTTGTACAGGTTTTGGAAAATAATAGAACAGTGGTAATTCTTTTGGCTGTGAGCAGATTTCTAAACAAAATTAAAAAGTAGTTTTATTTTAAATAATTAGAAAACGATTTGGTTCATCATTTGATAGATTTCTTTTGGAGGGATGGGGGCATAGTATAGCAACATTTTCACTCTTGTTGTGATCTATCCTGAGGAAAATAGTAGAACGAGAATAAAAAGAAAAAAATAATGAACAAAGTTAACACTTAAGAAAAGAAAAAAAAATGAACAAAAATACATTCCAAGTTTTTTTTAGTAAATGGGATGGTAGAAGCGATGACCTGGTTTACTTCGGTAACTCACAAATATTTGCTTGTAGAAAAACTGCCCTCACCTCAAGAATCAAAATTTACTTAGAATTTCATAGATTATTTATTCCAAATGTGAGATTTGAATGTAAATTATGGGTACTGATAAACACACGCTCCCTTTAGGCTAGAATCATTATAATCGGAGACCAGTTGTAGAGGATAAAGGAGCCTGCCAGTATTGTTTGAAGTATTTTACACATCCCTCATTAAGTTGGAGATTGTTTAATCAATAACAGGATTTTTATTTCGTCCTTTTATTGTTTAGTATTAATTAGTTGGGCCCTTCTGTCCAAGATAAATTTAAAAGCAAAGATATATGAACTGAAAGTCCAATGTGAGAACAAAATATATTAGCCCTGTCCTTCAAATTGACATCAAACTGAGTTCTCAAATACCTAAACAACATGCCTTGAAAGAATTCGAACTATGTAGTTGGTACAAGTATCCCTCGCCTCTACTTACGACAAACGCTCTTTATCCTGACCTAAATGTAAAATAGTTAGTTTTGGAAATCTTACAAACCCTGATCCATAAGTTCACCTTCTCTGTATAAACTTCTGAAAGTAAATATATGCCGCCAGGAGCAAAGAATTATGGATAAAGTGAAGCTTCGTTCTGGAGAATTCGTATTGGTTGACTTTCATTTTTTAGAGACAATTTAACTTTCTGCGAAAGAATCGCCTCCTGGATAAAATGATTAGAAGTCTTATAAATTTAATTATTTATTTTATTAAGCCTCTAGGTCTTTAGAAATGGCCTTATAAAGTGGAAACACCTCATTCGAGTGAGCGAAATTAAAACAATTGGATGCGGTTAGTCGTTAGTTGGAGTATATTTTGGATCAATTCTGCACACGTCACCACCCGTGGTTAGTCTCTCATGTTAAACAGCAGGCCCTGCCTCAACGAATTTAGTGCCTGATGGCCATTTATCATAGAAAAACTGAATTTGGGTCTTTCATTATAATAAATGGAAATAATTCTATAGTTCTTTAAAATAATAGAAAGTATTAAGATTTTCTTATAATAATTTATTGAACAATTTATGGAAAGTTTTGCTTTTTGTGGGCATAAATTTCCATAATATTATTAATCTATTCTCCCAAATAATTTTCTTTCACTCATTCCATTTTTAAGATAAATTAATTGGATGTCTTTATATTCGACTAATGAATTAAATTACTTTAAATCCGTCCTTTTTAATCACTATAAAAATATTATTAGTATGGCCACCGTTTGTTGAAGGAATTGGGACATTGCAGTATGAAACCCAGTTTAGGGCATTTTATTTAATTGCATCCTGAAATCTACAATTAACTTAGTGTTTTTATGTTCCCAAAATTATATAAATGTGCCCCTGCAACAATTTCGAAGGCTACTAGTTTTATACAGGATGGTTTTCCATTAAGTTTCAATAAGATCATTCGTTTCATTAATAAGGTAGAAGTGAGGTTATCAATTTTATAGATACATTGTATATACGATTTTTACATAGTTTCGTTTGAGGGGTTTTCCTATAACACACACTATATATGTTTATGAACGAAAAACAAAATAGTATAAAGACTATTCAAATACCAGCTCTCCAGACATGAAAAATTAATAAATTAATATTTTGACTTTAAATAATTTCCTCTAATTACAAATATGTAGTTATTTTTAATAAAATATAATATGAATAGCAAACTACTCTTAAATAAAAAGTATTATTTATGGCTTCATATATGGATCTACAAAAATATATATACATATTTAGTCAGATAATATCAGCTAAGATCAAATGTGGAAGGTAAAATAAATTCATTCAAATCGAATAATGAGTTTTGTATTATTAGGTAATCAGGAGTTACAAATCACATGATTAATTGACAATTTATCTTAGAAGTTCGAATTGTCAGAGCCCCGCAAAAATGATTGATCACATCTGCGGGATATAGATTTGCAAGCTCCATTTAAATGTCTGTTTTTCTTTTGTTTTTCATTCCTTAATAAAAAATATTATATATTTGTAATAGAAAAATTTTTTAAATAAAATTCAAATAATAATTTATACATTAACTATTTATTGAGATTATCGCACATGTTTGCATTTTTATGGGACAGGCTGTATACCCTTATCCTCAGTAAATTACACATAGATTCCTAATAAATCGTTTCTTTTTCTATTCTATTTTAATATTTAATTTACACGAACCAGTGGAATAGATTCTGCTCTAGAAAGGAAATTTTACCATTTAAATTGTCATTTGTTGCCTCTAGAAATAATACGACTACGAATAAATTATCGGTGCAGATTCAATCGGCGTTCAAATATCTCTTCCTTGTTTCCCCAAATAGTAGTTCGGGGTCAGTCAACTGCACTCATAGGGAAGAGGGGTCGGATCGAGTTTTAAGAAAAAGAATAAACAAATTTACAATTTACGAAATTATACCTAAACGTTCGTAAAGCAAATTCGATATTTAGGGAATTCATTTTGTTGTAGTACAAATGTCTATTTATCACTCTTGTGATCCAATTAATTAATTGAGAAGAGGCAAGTAGCATAAACAACGACTCTGATTAAATCAAGAAAGAATGAGGGGAAGAAATAAAGAAATTGGAACCAGGTTTTACCACTGATCTGAACTAATTCAAGATGCCCCCAATTTTTCAGTGGGGACCTAATGAATAACGAAGGTTACAAACTACGGGTAACTACAGTGTAGGTGGAAGCTGCTGTAAAGGTGAGGGTAATTCTGAACTCCATTCTGCTACTAATCACATCCAATGTAGTGTACCTTGGCTAAAATCACAATCGCTGTTTGCACTCGGCTAAGCCGTAGTAAAAATGAGGGGGAAAGAAGAAGTAAGTTAAGGATAAGGGATAAAGATACATAAATTGTAAGAGAGGGAGGGAAATAGTGAGGTCCCCAAGGTTTAGAGACGAAGTGGATTTCATATTAAGAGAAGAGGTTGGCCATCAAGGATGGGAGAAGACCTGGGCCATAAAGGTTTATAGAAGCATAGGATCATCAAAGATGAGAAAAAGGTGTGTAATCAAAGTTGATAGAAGAGTTGGGTCTTTGAAGTGAGAGAAAAGGTATGTTTTAAAGGCGTAATAGAAGATGTTGGTCATCGAAGATTAAGAGATGTAAATCATCAGAGCTTGAGAGAATAGGTGAATACACAAAATTGAGAGAAGAAGAGGGTCTTCAAGACTTGTGAGAAAAGATGTATGAGAATCTGCAGGCTTTGAGAGAAGAGGTGAATCCTCAAGATGTGAGTGAAGAGGAGTATAAAAATTTCTTCAGAGAAGAAGTATAATCATTTTGGCTGGAGAAAGAGAGGTGAATCCACAAGGCTTGAGAGAAGAAGTAAATCCTCAACGTGTAAGAGAAGAAGTGGGTTTCGAGGATTAAGAGAAGAGGTGAAGCCTCAAGTTTTAAGTGAAGAGTTGAATTTTCAAGGCTTAAAAATATGTGAATCCTCAAGCCTCGAGAGAAGAGGAAAATCCTCAAGTCCTGAGAAAAAAGGTGTATCATGAAGGTTGAAAAAAGGCTGAATCCACAAGGTTTGAGAGAAAAGGTGAATTTTCAAGATCTGAGGAAAAATGAGGATAAAAAACTCTTGAGAGAATAGATGAATCCTCAAGGCTAGAGAAAAGAGGTAAAATCTCAAGGCTCGAGAGAAGAGGTGAATCCGCAAGGCGTGAAAGAGGAGAAAAATACAAAAGGAGTGTATCCTTGGGGTTTAAAAAAACAGGTGAATCTTTAAAGGTTGAGAGAAAAGGTTAATCCTCAAGGCTTAAGAATAGAAGTGAATCATCGAGTCCTGAAAGAAGAGGTAAATCCTCAAGGCTTGAAAAAGTGGTGAAACCTCAAAACTTGAGAGAAGAGATGGAGGCTCAATGTTTGAAAGAAAAAGTGAATCTTCAAAGCCTTGAAAAAGAGGTGAAGCCTCAAGACTTGGGAAAAGAAATGAATCATCAAGAGCCAAAGAAGAAGTCAGTCTTCGGGGCTTAAGAGAAGTAGTGAATCTTCAAACATTGAGAAGAGATGAATCATTAAAGCTTGAGTCAAGAAGTGAATCCTCAATGCTTGAGAAAAGCGGTGAATCGTCAAGACGTGAAAGACTAGGTGAATTCCCCAAACCTTGAGAGAAGAGTTAAATCCTCAAGGCTTGAGAAAAGAGGTGAATCTTAAAGACTTAAGATAAGAGGTGAATCCTCAAGGATTGAGAGAAGAATTAGGTCTTCAAGCCTTGAAAAAAAAGAAGTGAATCTTTATAGTTTCAGAGAAGAGGTGAATAAATCTTCAAGGCTTGAGAGAAGAGGTCAGTGTTCAAAGATTAATTGAAGAATTGAATCTTTCAAGGTTGCTGAGCCTCTCTTCTGAAACCCTATGAAAGCACTCACATCCACATAGTCGTGAATCGTAACCGTTGCCCCCTTTAGAATGACGAGGGGTTTCTCTATCGCTATTCGTGCCCACCCTACAATTCGTCCCACACCCTTTCCCCCTTTCGAGAATACCGGCCCTTAGTGCCTTCTCGCCTCTCTTTAGAGGTTATTATCATTATGATCTTTATCTGCATTTCCTTATCGGGGAAGGGGTAAATCGTCCCCGTTATCAAGGAAAAATGGCAATACCTAGATCACGAATGTTGATTTGGAGTTCCTCGTTTTGTCTTGGTGCAAATGTTGCTATTGTTGTACGCTGGTAATCCGTAAAGGCTTTAGCCAGAGCTCTATTAGTCGTCAAAATTTCGTGTTCAAAATAATTTTCAAAGAACATTCTCTTCAAATGAGGCAGAGAAGAAGCAAAAGTGACATTAACAAGGTCTGCTGACCAAAAAGTCGCGTGCCCTCACTTATTCTTATTTATGAATTTACGACCTTCAAAACTTTAAAATAATTCCCGAAATAACTATGAAAGTACCTTGGCAATTATGCCATTCGAAGAAGAATGTAAAACAATATAGGTTTTTCAAATTTCGTTAGAATCGGCCGAATAGTTATGATGTTATTAAATAAACAAAAGAAAAGCAAAACGGGGACCGACCGATATAGTGAGATGTAGAGTCGCTTGCGATTAGACTCGCACGCGACTAAAAATTGGTTAAAAATGCCGTATCTATTCCAGTATAGGGTGATTATTTATTATCAAATTTTTACTTAACAAATGGGGCCGAGGTAACTATACACAGGGATTTTTTTTATAAGTATCAACCACTCCAATCTATCCTTAAAGAAGCCGAGTACCAATTTGCTTACTTTGCTGCATCTCTGTAAGAACATAAAAGGCAGGAAACGACGCCGTTGTGTGAGTGTAAGGTCCTGGTCAACTTTACGTCGGTACCATACGCTGTAATAATCTGTGCTTTGGACTTCAAGTTAAACTGTAAGTCCCTGTCATAGAGAGAGAGCAAAAAGCCCCGCGCGGACGGAAATCGTCAAGCAGCGCCTTGAGAAAGCCAACCCTCTCCTGGCGATAACAAGAACGATTGTTGGACCTAGCGAACCGAGGGTAGCGGCGAAAGCTCCTTAAGATCGTGTAAACTAAGCCAAGGTTCACTTCTTTCGGCACCGCGTTTGATAAAGTGGAACCCCCTTTCCGTGGCCTCGGACAAGTCACTTCCGGCCAGCCCGTATAAAATATCAGATACAGGCCCCAAGAAAGTAATATCACCCAGCCCCTTAAACGCGACGCGTAAACTCTCGATTCGGTTCCCGCTTCCCTCGACTCCGAAAGCAAAAATTCTCTCCAGATTAACGATATTCTAGCGACAACTGACTATTATGCTGGTACCAGCTCCGTTTCCATCGGGCATAAGTAGTATTGCTAGGTGAGGTCCGAGTCTCTCTCCTCCTCCCCTCGCCCCCACAAGCCTTGGTCACTGAGATGAGGTCCAAGTCTCTCCGCTTTACCGGGTTGTTGGTGAAATCTTAACCCCTCCCTAACTCCCCCTCTCCCCAACCCCAAGCCTTGGTCAGTGACTTTTTCATAGGAATTTCAGTCTGCACACAACACACACACACACCACGCACACATGAGATTAAATCGGTAGGGCGCAGGTGTGAATAGGTGGTCCTCCCCCCCCCTTACCCCAAGCCTTGTTCAGTGACCTTTTCATAGAAATCTCAGTATCCACACACACACATACACGCACGCACACACATACCACATACCACACAGATGGAAGTAAATCGGGAGGGCGCTTTAGAATTATCATGCATTATTATGCATTTTCTTGTACCCGCATAACAATGGAGTTGTTGCTTAACCTTTTACACTTCTTTATTTGGTTCGTTGTTGCCGCTTAACCTTTTACAATCCTTTAATTGGTCCGTCTAGTTGACATTTTTAAAATTATTTTTCGCTAAACCTCTCTGTGTACCATACAGATTCTAAGATGATCCTCCGTCCACACTATATCACAACCAGACTTACTAAATATTTTGCAACCGAAGATGGTTGTGGATCGGATTATAAATTTAGCCCAAACCTTTCATCTCGGGTTGATTTTTTCGATTATATTCGTCTACTTATTCATTAACACCCAATTGATTGGATTGAATTTCTGTATAGTGGGTCAGTTCAACCGCCTTTCAACTACAATAACGGAAAAGAAGTACTTGAACATCTCCAGTTTATGGATTTAGAAGATTTAATCATCGGTGAAAAATTAAAAAACGAGCTTATGGATCAGTTATTCTTTGTAGGATGCCTATTCGATCGACACATTACATACCACATTTTAACCTAGTGAATGATGGCGAGAAAGTAGTGAACATCTCTATAATTGACACTAAAACCATGTTATTTCGCTTTCTATCGTGGTATTCCCATCAACTCACTGATATGATTAAAACCAAGATTGAAGAAGCAAGAATGAAAGAATTCTTCTTCTGTCAAGATCAAGAAAACGTGATGAGTTATTTTGTAGACAAAATAAAACATTGGTAATATAAAACGTATTATTTCATCTTTATTTTATTGGTATTAATTAGAGAATATGGTTCCACAAAATAAAACATTGGTAATATAACACGTATTATTTCATCTTTATTTTATTGATATTATTCAGAGAATATTATTTATGATTAAAAAAAATTATGTACATAAAGAGCTAATAATAGCGGGCAGAAATTCAATGTATAGAGACTTTTTAAATTTCATGTAAGATCCCTTTGAATCCGAAAGGTATGGTTCGATAACTCTCTGGGAGTGCAAGGCATTTACGAAAGGTTTTTCTAAAAACCTTTTCTCCTCTCACCTCTTTCAATCCACCGTGTTCTTCTGCTCTGAAACCCATACATGGTACAGGGATATGAATATCATCCTCGGCTCCAACTAGGCGTTTCATAGCATCGTAGGTCATTATATCCTTCGTCTGAGTGCTAATGGTTAATCCTTCAGCACGAAGTATATACTTCACTCGACTCGTAGTTTGGATACGTACTGAAGAGGATTTGGGACCAGTTGAACAGATTGATTCTCCATACGCCTTGGCACCGCACACATCTTTGATCTTATCGGTGAGATCATCTTTCCTAGCAATGAAGATGACACTGTCTGTGTCACAGTACAACAACCGTTCTCCCAACCTCATAGGCGGTTGTGAATGCTGCAATTGGAAGATTCGTTACGTGGAACTCAACATATACATGTTCAGCATTCTCCACTTTCGCAATGTATGCATTGCCAACTACATCCAACGAGTTCACAATGAAGTCGTCGTTTCTGATCAGCTCGATTACATCATGATCCGAAGCATAGACGACTGTTTTCATACAAAGAATCCTCTGAGCGAATTTTCCCCATAGACTGTAAAAGGAAGAAAATATGATCAGAATTAATGTGATTTTGTATTATTATTATTATTATTATTATAGACTTCAATTTTTTATAATTATTATTATTATCATTATCGCCTTCTAGTTTTAGAAATTATTGACTTCATATACAATGTGATAATATTTATAAAAATTACATTTTTAATGTAATATACTAATGCAGAAAAAAACTAAGCAAAGTAGAAATCATTACCTGTTTAGACGAAGCTTTGCTCTAAAACGCTTTCCAGGATTAATTTCGATGTTGTCTATTTGTATTTTTATCCCCTCAGCCTGATTCACTCTCTTCACATATTCCATTTTCTCCTTCTCTCCAACCACTCCTCGCGGGAATCCAGAAGCTTCTATTTTTTCTTCTAAATAAGTTTTTATATACTCTGCGAACAAGCCATCCCTTTTTTCAAACTCCCCAAACTCCTAAATTTTCTTGATGTTATACTTTTTTTTCAGGGCAAGTTTTAGTTCCGAGGTGGTAAACACTCCGCAAATCATACGCTGTTTTTTAGAGTGATGGCATCCGCATGAGTTCTGCTGAGCACATTTGGTACATAGTGTGAACTTTCACGATACCTAAATATGTCTCATTTATACAATGGGTGAATTCTGGAATAGACGGAATTTCTCGCACAGATACGCAACGCCAAGGTGATCCTATCCGATCTGGATTGTTTTTTCATGCAGTACGGATATTAGGAGCAAAAATATACATAATGGATTTTCACACCTTCGGTTGGTGGGTAGTATAATATAAATTGGTTACAAAGTGCACTCCCCACATATAATACACCATTCACTACATCGGTGTTAATTCTATTAACTATCTCACGCCGTCCTGGAATGGTTTGCATCATGGTTTCAAATTTAAACTACCAGAGAAGTATAACTGTATTTACTACTGAGAATTCGATCACTCTCTATTGTGTGGTAGTAGCAGTCCAACGACCCACGTCCACCAATGGAAACATCTTGTTTGTGATTACAGTACTGCATCTGACACCCATGCCAATAACATCCATGAAAGAGAAACACGGTTCTTCCTCCCGATGGTGAAAACCCGTCAGGGAAAAAGACTCTCCCACCAACATAAGGACTTCGCTCACCACCGATCCTTGCAAGGAAAATCGGGATTCCTCTAACATATTCTTCAAACATAAACCAACGTATAGCCTTATAATAAAAAGCTTTTAATTTCTTCCTTTCGATAATTGCAATTGAATTCTCTGGTTAGAATACATCTTTATACACCTTGTAATACAAGGAGGCTATTGTTATGCAAAACTGAATAGGATCAATATTAAATCTCCTGATGAAGGAACACCTAAACTTCTGAAAAAAACACAGACGGAGGATGAAACATCTTGAAATTCGAGTAAAAATTACTGTCAAAATATAATTTTTCCTCATTGTTCATTTTCTCATAGTTAAAATATCTTTTTTCAGGAACCGAACCAACATAATTCAACGTTTCCTCTGAAAGAAAATCGTAAGGAAAATAACCTTTTTTCAATTCGGGGATTTCCATTATTTTTGGCAGTTTGTTCAACGATGATAGCATGGATAGGCGTGTATTCTTAAAACTTATGTCCTAAGCGAGCTCTATCTTAAAGATTTTTCGTCTCCGCTTCATTGGATTTGAACTAAACAGATTAGGATTAAAATATTGAAGCAGCTCGTCATAGATGAATTGGGCATTGAATTTGACATTGTTATGTGCCATCACATATGTTTTCACATTTTCTCTCGACCTTCTTATTTATATTGACTCGTCTATAAATGGTTTCCAAGGGCAGTTTCCACCAACTCTTTCAAAAATTTTTGTTCGTGGACCACAGTTCTTTCATTTATCCTAAGTTTCATTCTCATTTTTAAAACAGAGTTGACAGATTATTATCTGAATAACCAAATATAAGGATAAAGTATGAATGATCTCACTTTTGTATAGGTTTCTATATCATAATACACTGCATTCCATTTCTTGACCACCTACTTCTTCGACCTCTTCATCCAGCACGTATGCTTTCACACAAGTATGTAGCTTCTTGTGAGTGTTTAAACACGATTGGTTGTATAAAGTCCGATTGCACTTATTACATATAATATCTCTATTTCTTTCTACATCACAATGCTCAAGACACTTACTGCACACCGCTTCACAATCTTTTAGATGGGCCTTTACATTTTTATGGAACGTGTAGCAAGAAAAAAACATACCATGATTAAAAGGAAGTGTCTTGTTTTTAATATATGTATCATTAATGTTTCGAATTAGATTATGAGTTTCACCTTCAAGACCAATAAATAGGAGTGGTGCTTATTTTTCAGGATATGTTGGTCGATGAAGTAATCTGAATTTGAGTTCATCCCATGTAGCCGTAAATACGAGGATCCTGCATCTAAGCTCGCGTTTTATTTAGGAGAACTTATCTACAGTGGCAAGTTATTCGAACCCGAGATTGCATTTTCTTGCCAACTCCTGAGCTTCTTTTGTTATTGTCAGAAGCCAGAAGTTTTTTGAAAGAAGGTTCTCCTTTATTTTTTTCGCAATGATTGAGGAAACAAAGGCGCAGCCTGCAGAATTTCTATGGTTTCTATATATGTTATGTCGATTAAATCGAATATTAGATGGAATTATAGCATGGCCTGCAGGAATCCTATAAATACGAATTACGAAATTGAAAGTTCCAAACTGAGTTGTCTCCGCAGACTGGAATTCTGTCTCGAATCGTCCTATGATATAATCGAATAGTGTCGATTCACGCAGTTGAACGAATTGAATATGTAAATAGATCGTATTACCTGTTGCATCCGCAATTTCAAAACTTATAGTTATACGATAATCACTCTCATGAAGCCATAGTAGATTCAATATATACCATAATAGCTCATGCATTACTTGACCAAGATCAGCTTCTTCTGGTTTATCCACAATTACACGTTAGAAAATAATGAGAAGGTTTCCATGTCTGTTTTCTTTTAAGGGCATAATTTTTACACGAGAATGATTTTCTCTTTGTTGTAAAAGATTTTCTTGCGTATGAGGGTACGAGGTTCTATAAAGTTCATTTACTTCTCCCTCCGAAAAAAAGAATGGTGTTGTTACATGATATATCTTGTATATTTGAACGTTCACCTTTTAGTACAACTACTACATCTTCATCGTCGTAGCTTAGTGTAATGACACTGTAGGTATTGTTACGAACGTCAGGTATTCTTTGCCGATGAAACTTTTTATCACCCAGATCATCATCGTCATCGTCTTCTTCATTAGACCCACTAGTTGGAGAAGAATAGACTATGGGTAAAATTTCACCTCTGACACCTTCAACCGATGAGGGGTTGGGTAGAGAGGAAAAAGATAGCTTGTTTCGGTCGATCCACTTTCGTTGGCAGGAGGAATAAACATCATTTTGATGAACTAAAACAAGAGAAAAAAGATTTTGTATATAATTATCTGAAAGAAGTTGGCTTATTCATTACAAAAAAGAAAATTGTAGAGAAAAGATTTTGTATATGGTTATATGAAAAAAGTTGGTTTATTCATTATACAAAAGGAAAGTATAAGTGAAGGAAGTGTGAAAAAATTTAAATTTATATCCCCATGTACTTCATTCATCATTTGGCCGACGTCTAGTGGAAAAACTCAATTCCAATTAAGTATACTCCTTAATAGAGATAAGATGTTTACTCAACGCGTTAATAGAATCATCTGGTGTTACACAGTATGGCAGAAAGACTATGAAGCATTTAAAAATGAAGTAATGTTTCACGAAGGTGTGTATGATGTGTCATATTTGGATGAGAGAAGTCATACACTCCTTATTTTAGATGACTTAATGCAGAAGATATAGGATTTCAAATCTATTAGACCTGTATTATATTGAAGATTTAAATGGAGAACCTATTGAAGGTGGGGTTTATGAAGAAGAACTACAGAAAGAAAAGTTTGACTCCTGTAAGTAATATGTAGTGGAGAAGAAAGTTAAATTGAAAGGGCATAGAAAAAAACAGGCATTATTTGGTAAAATGGCGAGGGTACCCAAATTTATTTAACTCATACGTCAAGGTCTTTGATATCACCCACCAACCTTGAGTACATGCATTCGTGAAATTCTATAAAGTTTGGAGATAAGGAAGGTCTATATCAGTTACGAAGATGGAGTCAAAGAGTTTTTATGGTACCCTTCCTTCCTCCTCCTCCCTGGATGTTTACCCGAAAAATACCATGTTTGACCATAAAATTGAACGACATGAATCCATTATAACAGACCACAGTCAGTATGAAGTAGGACTTGGTGAGTTTCTATTTACAGGGAATATGTATGATATTATTAAGCCTAAACATGAATTCACAGTCTATCGGAAAATGACGGAAGTAAATAATTATGCATCAAATACTATATTAGCAAGAGGAAATGAAGCAAAAATAAAAGGAATTGACTATGTGTATGATGAAATATGGATAGACGCCGGGTATTATCAAAATTAAAAAGCATTCATAGAGAAAATGAATTCGAAAATGAGACAGAAATGATCATCTCAAGATTTACTATTTCATTCTGACAAAACGCAACGGAAAATGTGTACTGAATATGTATTAATGCTCACTTCAAGTTCATTTCTCATTGTAAAAAGGAAAGAAAATCTAGTAATTCCATTGGAAATAATTACCCCTATCGTGCATATTTGGAGACCTTGTTTAACTATACTGAAGAAGAAATATCTACATTTCTTTCCACTGCACGATATTACTCTAGTAAAGAATGTATAGAAAAGAAATATAGCAGATCGAAGAAAAAAATTATTGATGTATATGGGAAACTACACACCGATTTCTTCTCGAAATATAAGCTGTTGATGAATGGAGTCTCACTAAAGACAAAGTTATCGAGAACACCACATTCATTCAGACTATTTAGAAACCAAACCGGTTTAGAAGCTAAAATAGAATTATTAGAAAGTTTCCTTTACCTAAGAAAAGTCCGCCTTTCAGCATCAACTTTTCTGGAGATGGAAAATAGTTTGCTTACATCAAACGCTAAATACCCTCTCACACAAGTTCGTATGCGAAACTTTACAATTGTAAGTTGAATGTCAATGAAGAGCGTGCATAATATCTTCATGGTGAGAATACCTACGAGGGTAGTAATTGGTATGGTTGACCATTCGTCATTTTGAGTTAGCTATGATGCATCACCTTTTGAATTTAAACCATATAATGTGAATCGCATCACTATCTATATAAACACGAATGAAGTTGAAAGACCATTTGAATTAGACTATCCGGACGATGCAGAGCCAGTTGCTTCGAGGGGTATTTACTCTTTATATAACGGAATAGGGTGTATTGGAGGTGGGCAGAGTATTGGACTTACGTATGAACAATTTCAAAAAAATAAAAATATTTATTTTATTAACCTAAATAAGGACAAGATTACTACTTGTCTTGGAGACTTCTCTAATCCTATACAACAGCGAACATCATCAATGCAGTTACAGTTTAGATCCCATTAATAGACCCGGTTTCCCTTGTTATATATGCAGAGTTTCAGTCTGTTATTGAGATAGATAAGTCTAGATACGTATTTTTTAGTCTTAATAAAATGAATGTAATAGAAATAGAAGAACTATTGTATGGAAATAAAACTACAAAACGAGTTTTTCATGGCTGTTTTGCGAGAGACACTCAGCTCTGTCAGCTTTTAATATTGCCAGTAGCTTATATCATCAATATAGACAGCAGCCATAGACCTGGATCGCATTGGATAGCTTTGTTTCTCGATGAATCTTCTTTGTATTGCTTTGACAGCCTATGTCTAGGGTTCCCAAACGGTGTTTATATTCGTAAAAACTTAGTAAAAATGAATAAAATTATTATCATCAATCCATTCAGAGTTACTTTTCAGACTCATGCGGCTTGTTTTGTGTCTACTTCATTCAGCACATGGCAATCGGTAAATCATATCTAACTTTTATTGAACAATTTGATTCTTATACTGATCAAAGAAACGAAGAAATCGTAGTTAGAAATAATTGTAGTAGAATGTAAAGAAAATTGATATTGTACACTTGAGAAATATTAATTGTTAGTTGAAAATATATAACTGTGTAGTTTATCTACAAAATTGTATATTTTATATGTTATTATGTAAGCAGGTTAGTATAAATTAAATGTTATTTTTCAATTTATTTTTATGTAGAAAAATGTATGCCTATTTGAATTTAAATGTAAAATAAATCATTATAACAACCTTGACTTTTTTAAAACAAGTTACAAAAAGTGACTTACTCTGTGAACGAAGATGTCAACTGACAAACGGTGAAATATTGAAGAAAGTCACATATCTCACCTCATGAAACCCATTTATCTTCTGTTAATGGCTCCATATTCTTACACTTAGATAAAAATAATAATTTTCGAGAGGCTGAACAAAGAGAAAAAAGGCTTTTTCCCAGCCAGCTATGAATTATAATTATAAATTAAGAGGGTTGGGAATTGTTTTTTTATATCTCTAGAGATGGGGGGGGGCAGGATTGGGAAACATTTGCTGACAAGCAAAATCCCTCTTAAACATTTCTGAGTTCATCTGACCTTGAAATTGTAACTTTGCGTATCCATTCTATTATTTGTAAATTGCCTGTATAATAGCGAAGCTTATTTTTTGTTTCACCAGTTTCTATGCCCAGAACCTCTAAGAAGTTGTATTAATTTGGCCAACCGCACTCTTAATTAATTTATTAAAATCCACACACTCCAAGGTTCTAAATTCCCACCAAAATTTATCGCGCTTCCTCTGCTTCGACCAAGGGGACCGAAGGACATGGATCTGACCTTGACATATAGATATTGAGATATATTGGCTTACCAAGAAGTTAATATTTTTATAGAAAAACCAGGCAATGGCTTCGCTACTAAGATTAAAATTTAAAATCTATAAAAAAGCAGCCATGGTTGAATTTTTAAAATTTTCTGAACTTCACCAATTAAAATAATTTTGAAAAGAAACTCTAAACTAAATTTCTCCTCTTTCAAAATATTACGTTGTTAAAATATAAATAAAAGATATATAAAAATAAATTTTCTGAACTTCACCATTTGTAATTCTTTGACTTTTAAAAAATTCACAAAAATTCGATACTTATATTTATTTCTGAACTTCACCATTTTTTTTTATATTATAAAAGAATTATTAGAAATAACTCTGATAAAACTAAGTCATTTGTCCACTAAGGAAAAAAAAATTTATTAATTTTTCACCCATCTTCAAAAATGCCGTTATACAATTATAGATTTAGTGATGAATATAAACATGCTTTTTAGATATATTTAAATTTTTAATATTTTCGGCTGTTTAAAAATAATTGTGGTAATGCTTAGGTCTTTTTTAAGCTAAATTAAAGCCTAGATTATTTAAACTAGTAATGCTGGACCTTTTTTTAAGCTAAGAAAATGGTGTTCGGGTGCACATGAACGGTCTGAAGGACTACGTTTACATATGAATATTGCTTCATCTTGCTTGGTTCGAAATGCCCGTAAACCATTTTTGGGCAGAATTGTAACCATAAATTATGTGTGTCTCTAAGACTCCACTATTAAGGACAAAAAGCAATGGCTCGATCCCCCCAAAAAACACATTCCTACTCATAGACATGGTCTCTAGCAGGGGAAGGCTATGCTTTAGATTTGATAGGGTGTTGAACGTATTATTCATTATTAATTCTTTAATAATAAGCAAAGAGTTACTATAGACCTATATATTCAACACTTGCAACGTTTAAAAGGAGCCCTTGAACCAAATGACCTCCACTGGCCAACCGAAAGGGTTTTTTGCCTCCTTCACGAATTGCAAGCCCACAACTGGCATGTTTGACCCTCAAAAATGTTGAGTAGTTCTCCCCCATCCTCTATAATCGGCGGACATTGCACAATGTGATTACGGTTTATTTAATATTTACAAAGTTTATTCTGATATGAAAGAGGTAGAGATGGATATCAAATCATATATTTAATCAAATTAAATGAGTTCTTCAAGAAACGTATCCAATGCTTAGTCAAATGATAAGAGAGCATTGCCTTTAATGATAGAAGCTAATTTGTTTAATAAACGTATTATATGACTTTCCTTTAAAAGAACATTAATTTCTTGACAGCTTACTAAAAGAACTCATATAGAGTACAGAACGGTGATAAAATCACTGACAAATTATAAATTACATAATTAGGAAACTAATAAACAATCTAGAATCCACACGAGGCTAGTTCAAGAGAGATGGGAAACAATGGAAGTCAGATGTAAAGGAAAGGTGAAGGAGGAAAGGATATGGTTAATGAACAAATTTCACGAATTTTATTTATTCCATTGTGCAAATCACACAAGAAGTAATAAAAAAATAATTCAGGTCCTACAAAAAGTTATTTTAATAGCTTTCGCCAGTATCAATAACAGAGATGATAATAGCTTCATTT
This sequence comes from Ceratothoa steindachneri, assembly GCA_963969495.1. Taxonomy (NCBI): domain Eukaryota; kingdom Metazoa; phylum Arthropoda; class Malacostraca; order Isopoda; family Cymothoidae; genus Ceratothoa; species Ceratothoa steindachneri. The sequence goes on from OZ018332.1 coordinate 94,773,292, forward strand.
CCACAAGAGTGAGCTAAATAGGCTCCGGTCCACCCAAAGAGCATTAACAAGAGTTTCACACCGACTCCAACAATGAAAATAACTCCCGGTACCATAAAACCAAAGACAATAGGTTCCAATCTTCCAAAGCGATGAAAATAACCGTCTGTTCCAAACATTGAATGATGATACTAACTTGTATTCCGACTGGGGTATGGGATTTTCCTCAGGACTTATCAATTGTCTAGAACGTTTAATATTATTGTACATACCCAATTTTCATCTCATGTAACATGCCTACCAAAAATATGGTTCCCGTTTGGCGTCAGGAAAGGAGAGATGAACAAATATTGATTCCTTGTTACAAGTGTACGTCTCACAAGTCGTGAGGAATCCATTGTCTCAATCGTGAAACCTAGACTATCTCTTTTAAATGACGATATACGGTGGAATGAGTCTAATGCAGTTATTCAGCCAATTGTTCAAAAGCGACAAACTTATTTTCTTCCACTGTTATTTTTCTAAATATTTTGAGCAAATTCCACTCGTCGTCCTGAACGGAGTTCATCTTCTAGGCGTTTCTCAGGCGAAAATTCTATAACCATCTTTGGCACTAATTTTTCCTTCAATGAATAGTTTACACAAACTTTCTGCTTTTATATTATCATTGTTGCGCATGTGTTAGTATAAAATAAACTGCTTTCGATTACTTCCTTCCACAAAATAATAACCATGAAAAAATGCGGCATTACTTATGGAATGAGCTAAAACAAACTTTGGCCAAACGACGATCCTGGCCTTTGTTTCCTTTAAGTAATAGCCTCCAGAATATAAGTGACTATATTATTTCAGAAAGTTAGGTGTTGTCATTGGTGTAATTAAAGTCATTGTTTCATTTTCTAAATTCCTAAAGCATAAGGGCAGGAATACGCTCTTTTGACACTTGCTTAATAATCATCATTCACTGATAAGGCACAGTAAATTAATAATAATACAAAATAATAACCCAGAAAATGAATATTAAGGGATACCGAAATGCCTTTTGTTAGCCAAAGAAATACAGTTAATTAAGTTTCGAGTTTAGTAGATTAGGCTAGTATAAATTCAAACTTGCTTTCGATCATTCTTATCCACGAAATAATAATAAGCAAAAAATAAATGCTGATTACTTGTGGGATAACATAATATTTTAAACCAGTAGATTCATGTCACAAGAAGAAAAGGATTATTGTTGTAGTTGATTTTCCAATTTGCTCTTTATCAGCCTCAAGAAATCTAGTAAGAATTGCATCTTACTCTTATTTAGTTCTTCCACTTACAATATGTTTTCCCATATATGCCTACATGGTGTGATAGAACGTGTTGAAGCTGCGTTTAATTTCAACTCCTACCCCGTATTATTTAAAACCACGATGCTGCCCACGTGCATCTTCGATTCGAGGCTTGGAGTCTTATCTCAGCTACCGGATGCCAATGTTTAAACAAGGAGGTTATCGTCCCCCCGTTCGCCCCCATACGCCGACCTCGCCAGATCGAGTTAGGCTTATGAACAGATAAGGCATTGTTCCCCGGCCCGGCTGTGCGTTCCCTCCAAGCTTTCACCCCATTTTCCCCCACGCCAAGGAGATGTCCTGGCTATTTATATGGAAACTTTACCACTAAGATCAGATTGGAGATCCAGATTTTCGTCACGAAACATCACCACGACCCTCTCTCCCTTTGTGCGCCAAGGGACCTCGACCTCGAGATTCACCATCACTTGTCCAGAAGGAGGACAATATTCCTTGAGTGCCAAAGGTTCGAGCCTTCCGACGCCAAGTCCCCAAGGCTTCCCCCCCTGTTGTTCAAAGGAGAACAGCATTAGAACAGCCATTGTTCGTTTTGAGCCCTTCGCCAAGAAACGGTTCTCATCCCCCCCTGTTGTTCAAGGAGAACAGCATTAGAACAGCCATTGTTCGTTTTGAGCCCTTTGCCAAGAAACGGTTCTCATCCCCCCCTGTTGTTCAAGGAGAACAGCATTAGAACAGCCATTGTTCGTTTTGAGCCCTTCGCCAAGAAACGGTTCTCACCCCCCCCCCCTGTTGTTCAGAGGAGAACAACATTAGAACAGCCATTGTTCTTGAGCCCGTAGACAAGAGACGGTTCTCATCCCCCCCCCTTTGTTCAGAAGAGAACAACCTAGAACAGCCATTGTTCGTTTTGAGCCCTTCGCCAAGAAACGGTTCTCACCCCCCCCCCTGTTGTTCAAGGAGAACAACATTAGAACAGCCATTGTTCTTGAGCCCGTAGACAAGAGACGGTTCTCATCCCCCCCCTTTGTTCAGAAGAGAACAACCTAGAACAGCCATTGTTCTTCAAGCCGTTCGTCGAGAAACGGTTCTCCTTCCCAAGACGCCTCGTCAGGATCCTTTTATTCCCCCCCTTCGGCTGGAGCTCGCCAGCGGACCGAAACTCCTTTGCGCCACCTTCCACTGCACCACTAGTGCCAAAGTTACGTAAGCCAAACTTCACCTTTGAGTATTGATCCCTTTTGTCAATTCTATCCTGTGCTTTAAATGGTTTATCGAACCATCCCATCTCTTTAACTCTATATTTGTTTCACCTTTTTAAATCCTTTAAATCCTCGGATTAGCCCGAGTCTCCACGACCCTTTCCATTCTGTTTATGTCAATATTTTCCGTTTTTGTGTATTGTTTATAGTTATTATTAATAAAACTCTATTTTATTAATGATAGCAATATTATTATCCTTGAGCTCAGTTTCACTTCTTAAGCATATCGAAGATACATAATATCGGCCGCCAGACAGTAAACGCACTCTAAAGATAATTAAGGAAGTTCCCTCAACGAATAGTGTTATATATATGGTATCGTCGGGAGTTATTCTACGACACATACATATCAGACAGGTTGTAATCAGATATAAACTAGTCAAAATTAGGATTCTCCATTACTAACTACAAATTGTACTCATTAGAGTAAGGCTTGTCTTTATCTTTAAGTGGGACCTGGTGTTATACCGAATTCAAATCTAATTTACCCAAAGCTCGTAATTAGTTACCTTATTTATCACCTATAATTATGGGTAGAGGGCAAGAATCCAACTGGATAAATAGAGATATCGTCCGTTTGAAGTAATTAATGACAAAAATGCTCTTTTTTTTGGTTACTTTCGCTAGCTGACAACAAGTTGGGCTAGATGAGCTAAAGTGGTAGTTTTGATGATGCCCTCACTAAGCATCCTATCCCAGACTCAATTAAGCAGATATCAGATTTCTTATAATTCCTTGACCTTATTACAGTCAGGGGGAAGTGTGGCAAATAATAGAGAACACTAGACTTAAAAAAGTGTCAATCTATATATATTCAGTGAAGACATCTCACCTCTAAACTTCATGTTTATGCTATTAACATTTTAGGCTTTTTGCCACTGACAGGTTGATTGATAATTGCATCGACAGGATGTTTCTTTGAATCTTAAAAAGAGTTCATCCAACGACTCCCCCTACCCCGCCGATTTTTAACGAATACTAGCCTGAAGATATCGCCATGAGACCTCATTTGGGGGGTTGAAAAAAAGACTCATAAGACATCAATTTCAGAGTTGTGACTTACCTAGTCTGCAATATAAACTAAGACGTTTGATGGTACAATCGTATGGATTATGTTAAACTACTAGCGTCAAGGAATTTGCTGGAAGTTTTATTTATGCCTGTGATGCATTTGGTCGGCCCCAGAGTTGTTGTCTGGTTCGAAGACGAAAGGATCAGGAAGGAAATTTGCCCACTAAACGAATATATTGTCACTAAAAACTAACCATATATATATATGTAAAGTTGGAAAAAATATTTTTATCGTAACAGGTTTTATTGAAATCGATGGCTAATTTCGCATTCGGGATTTTCTTTTCACATCTTTCGATTTGCCTTATATTTGCTTTATGTTTGAGTTGAGCTCGTAGATAAGTTCTCCGAAATTCATTAAATGTCGGTTTTTAAACTTAGAAAGGGAATAAGAAAAGGTTCTTTTAGTAAAACACTATTTATCTTACGCGTTTCGATTCCATTGTACCATCTTCAGAGATTAAAATAAAAATACAAGTAAAAAGAGAAAACAGTGGTTTATATCTCAAAGAATTATAACAAATGTACAAAGGAACGGGAAGATCGGCTAAGGTATACATACTAACGAACTTATGAGCATGTTAAGACAGGAACGGGAGGGTTAGGCTAAGAAAAGAAGGTTAAATTCGCAATCACATTCAAGGCGATGAAGGGTCCTGATAGGGGGCGGGGATTAGGTATCCCTCGTGGTTCGGCTCCTAATTTTGCCTCTTGGTAGTATTCCGTTTGAATTAAATTGAATGTTAAGCTTGGATTGTTTATCTTGTATGTGAATGGCTTCTAGAAAAAGTAGTTACTGGCGATTTGGTGCCTGGTCAATAATTTTTGGTGTTTTCTTCTAACGTTTTCTGTTGAGAATAGTTCCATGGTTTTGACGCCGTTGCTTAGCGAGCCGATCATTTTAGTCAAAGACTCGACGTTAATAGAAGCTATTAATCTTTTAGGGGTAGCCACTCTAATAATTTCAATAAATTAGTGGCCGATTTTATGGTATAAAGTTGGGTCACGTTGGGTGTTAATATCTTGTTTAAAAATTTGGCCAGTTCATAGGTAGAGGTATGGATCTGATTTATTATTGGTATCAGCCTTCACCCAGGGCCATACTTGGAAAGATACACACAATGAGATTGCGAGAGCCACTCAAGTACTCGTCAACAATGGATTTAGCAACCGCGAGGTACAGGCAGCCATCAAGAAGAAAATGGACCAATTTTGCACCTCATAAATCCAGGACAAGAAAACTTCCTTAACCTTGTGATCAATTGTCACTACTTATCTAAACCTCGGAAACATCAGAAGCGACTAAACATTGAAACACTCCTCTACGACATAAACAAACTGGAAGATGAACAAAAAATCACTACAAAACTAACCCTTGCCACAGAGCTCCCCGCTAAAGTAGAAACAATTAGTGGTAACTTTAAATCCAAGATTCTTACTCCTCGCCTCATCCAAGGTGCTAAACAACTTAAAATTCCCCCAAAGCAGGTATCTTCGTCGCTATAACTACTGAAGAGTACCTCACGAAAATGGACCCCATACTCAATGATCATACAAAATTTAAAAAGATTACGAGGAACCAAATCCACGACATCAAAAAGAAAGTAAACAAAATCATAGAAGGCATCAACAAACAGCCAGGAAACCTCAATATTAAAAAAATAACTGGTGACTTCAGCCCCGGCTATGCTTAAGGTAACGTTAACACCCATGAGGTAGGAAACCCGCTTACACCAATAATAAGTCAGATCCCTACCTCTAACTATAAACTGGCCAAATTTTTAAGCAAGATATTAATACCCAACGTAAACAAACTTTATATCATAAAATCAGCCACTGATTTCATTGACATTATTAGAGCGGCTACCTCTAAAAGATTAATAGCTTCTATTGACGCCGATTCTTTGTTAACAAACGTTCCGTTTGTCAAAACAATAGAAATAATATTAGAACGTGTTTTTGACCAAAATAATCGTCTGCCCTAAGAAAACTCTTACACGTCTGCACCTTGGAAGCCCGTTCTAAGGTTTAAACGGACATATGTAGGGTCAAGTAGACGGAGATGCTATGGGCTCTTCTCTCTGAGTTCTATTCGCAAATTTTTGCATATGCGCAGTAGAAGAAGAGTTTTCGCAAAATTACACAGACTTCATATTTACTGCCGATACATAGACGATATTTACATAAATGTACAGTTGAAAGAAAAAATACAAACACTCCAACAAGCATTTAAAGAATGTTCGTCACTCAATTATACAGGTGAGAGAAGCCAAGACAACCAACTTCCATTTATTGACACTTTAACTACTATAAAACAGTGACAAGATTACCACGAAAGTATACGTTAAAACCACCAATCCTGGCCTCTGCATAAATGCAGAAAGTGAATGTCTAGAAGGAGACAAGAAAAGCGGCGTAGTTAACGCTTATATTTATCGTGACTTAATCCACTGCCATACATGGAAAGATACACACAATGAGATTGCCAGAGCCACCCAAGTACTCGTCAACAATGGATTTAGCAACCGCGAGGTACAGGTAACTATCAAGAAGAAAATGGACCAATTTTACTTCAAAGAAAAACACAACAACATGGAAAATAACCTAAAACATTTCCACAAGAATACGATGAACATGGAGTACCGAACCGATGAAAGGGTAATCAAAGAAATTATTAAGCGATCCATAAAGCCTACAAATACAGGACAGAAAATAACATTAACTATATATTATCAATCTAGATGCACCGCCACATCATGAAGAATAATCAGAAGCCCATACCTGAACCTAAACAAAGGACCCACCTAATATATGAGTACAAATGCAACTTAGGAGACTGTTCCCTCCTACCCTACTCATATATCGAAATGGCGGAAAGTAAACTATCGAGAAGATTTACCTACCAGCTAAGCAACGGTGCCATTCCCTCAAACCATACAAGTCAAAACCATGTAACTATTATCAACAGAAAACGTTAGAAGAAAACACCAAAAATTATTGACCAGGAACCAGATCACCAGTAACTACTTTTTCTAGAAGCCATTCACATACAAGATAAACAATCCAAGCTTAACATTCAATTCAATTCAAACGAAATACTACCAAGAGGCAAAATTAGGGGCCGAACCACGAGGGATACCAAATCCCCATCCTCCCTATCAAAACCCTTCATCGCCTTGGATGTGACCAAGAATTTGACCTGCTTTTCTCAGCCTAACCCTGCCGACCCTGTCCTAACATGCTCATAAGTTCGTCAGTATGTTTACACTAGCAGTTCTCCCCGTTCCTTTGTACATTTGTTATAATTCTCTGAGATATAAACCACTGTTTCCTCTTTTTACTTGTATTTTTATTTTAATCTCTGAAGATGGTACAAGTGCATCGAAGCGCGTAAGATAAATAGTGTTTTACTAAAGGAACCTTTTCTTATTTCTTTTATAAGTTTAAAAACCGACCTCTAATGAATTTCGGATAACTTATCCACGAGCTCAACACAGACATAGAAAAAAAAATATAAGGCAAATCGAAAGATGTGAAAAGAAAATCATCAATGCGAAATTAGCCGTCGCTTTCAACAAAACTTGTTACTATATATATATATATATATATATATATATATATATATATATATATATATATATATATATATATATATATATATATATATATATATATATATATATATATATATATATACATATATATAAATGCACAATTTAGCTAAAATATACTTCTGCACAATTAAATAAACAGGTGCAATGCTATTATATAATAATAATAATAATAATATTATTACAAATATAGCTTCCATTTAAATAGAACACTGTAAAGATCCTCAGCCACACTGTTTCTAAGCTCAATTTAACTTTACAACGTTATTAAGGAATTCTTGTACTCTTATTTACAAGCTTAATTAAGGCACTAATTAGTTTTACTTAATGGATTCTCAACATACTATCCTTATTTCCCCTTTATTTTCTGTCCTTTTCACTGCTATTTTTTGCACATTTCTTTCATAATCAAACTAGTTTATAAATTTACTAGTAAAATCCATCGAGTAAAATCGTATGAGACAAGTTACATCTTAGAAAAGGCAATATATTTTTACGTCTTTTAATGAAGTTCAATTGCTCTTTTAACCTCGTATTTATAGTTGATTGATGAAAAAAATGTTGCTAAAGTTTAATTCCTAAACTGATATTAAAACATAAAGATTTATCAATCTCTTTTCATCAAAAGGTTCCTAAAAATGGCAGCCATAAAGATTAAATTCCCATTTTGAAATTCTGCAAGAACGAAGATAGATGTACTGCTTGCCCAATTTTTTTAAACTCTCACCAACTGTTACCTATAATAATAAAATGCATGTCAAAGTGCGTTGAATAAGAAAGAACTTCGATGCACAGAAACATGAAAAAAGTAAATAAACCATCAGTTTATTAGTGAAATACTTTTATTTGTAAATTTAAAGAATAAAATATATTTTTAACAATGGATGTGTATTATTAATAATTTGTGGACTTCCCTTTGGCGGCTTTAGAGTTGCAGCTCGCTTAGACATAAAATTAATAAGTTCTGAGGTTACAGCTCAGCTTATAGTATTTCTAACCATGTTTGAAGTATGATATTCAGTAATTTTTTTCGTGTTCCTGTTTTGGGGAGACATTTTCTGTAGTCTTATCATATTCTATTCGGTTCATGTCAGGGGACTGACTCGCCCAAACAAGTCGTTCAAAGCCGTTTTGGCCCTCAAATTCTTGTCGTTTTTTCAGTATGACAGGGACTGCATCTTTCAACATAAACTACTTTTTCTTTCAAGCTCACCAATTAAAACACTGGTAGAAGTCCCCCTCCCCCTTTAAGAATCGAAGGTCGTTTTCCGATTTAACATGGCCAACACAACCAACTCTGACTTTTCATCAATTCTTAATTGCTCTCTAAACCAAAACAGAAAAGCCGCTATTTTTCACAATCGTTTCTGTCCAACTCCTGTAAGAGCGTAATCTCCAAATCCTTGCAAATTGAGCAAACTTTGATTCCTCAGAAAATACTTATGCTCTGCCTAAATTTCAAAGCTTGTCGCAGGTAAATGAACTTCTGTTTTGGGTCCGATTTGTAATCTTGCTGCTACTTCAGAACATTAAAGCCAGGGTTTTTTTTACTAGATGTTCGAACAAAACGAAAACATCTTTCAAAATGACCAAAATAACTGCTTTCTAAGCACAGTTAATAATTACAATATTAAACTCTGAAAAGATGGAAACAAATACGAGTCATAATAATGGCGAAAACTTGGAATAAAACATTTTATTTTCAAAGGATGAGTGTCTATTTTTTTGTATGCCTCTGTATATTCACATAGTACTCTTTGTGATTTGTTAATACACGTTTTATTCTTTGTATTTTGTTAATACACGCTTTATGCTGATGCATTTATGAGAGGAATTTGCCACATATTTTGTACTACGCTAAACCTCTGATAATGTACATATATATATATATATATATATATATTTTTTACTCCCTCATTATCCATTAACTAGGGTTATAGAATGGTTATAGAATTTGGAGGGAGTATAATTGAATTATACAGAGAATAAGCTCCTTGAAGGCAATATGGTGGCGGTGAGATGCTGGATTAAACACAGGCTTTTGGGACTATTATCTATAAACAGAGACGCGCGCCTAACATCATGTCATTGTTATTCTCACTCCAAAACCAGTGGACTATATTTAAAATGAAAAGAAACCTACAAAGTGCCAATAACTACGTAATTTTTATGGTATTATGCAAATATTTTTGTCACAGGCAAATTTTATTAGCAGAAACACTCGTATAAATAACGAAATGTTATTTATAACTACATTGATGGAAATCCAAGGATTTTCAAATATGAGAAAGAGCTAGGTGCTATCGAGCACAAGTAGCCAAGTGTGTCGATCACCACCACGCCCACATATATGGATCCATAGCCTGGAATCTCCCCAAGTCTTTATCGAAACTAAAGCTTGTATAGGTAAACTTCGAAACAACTCGTTGAGTGAGCACAAATGATGAAAACCACCCGAACCATGATTTTATCTTGATATCCCGCTAGATCGAATCGCAGAAGTCTTTGACTTTTATTATTTTGGCCTCAGAGGTCCTAAAATTTATTGAAACCAATATATAAAATTTGATTGCCCCATAAGATGCCCCAGAAACATATGAATCATCTTGAAAATCTGAGGGAATAAAGAATAAAGCCGAAGAACTGCACTAATTAACATCGAAAGCAATGAATAACCATCTTCACACTGCACCGGGCACAGATGGAGAACGCTCCTCATCCATGCCAAGCAAGTAACTGTACCCAATAGACCAATTTAACAGCTCTCTAGATCGAATAGTCCCCCGGTGTGCCCTATTTAGTGTGATATAAACTATTCATCGCAATACATAACCTTCTACCATCAATACGTACATTGAAGTTTACCTAACTATAGCCTCTTCCACGTTTTTCCCAGGAAAATAGTTGAAACAACACGCCGTTGACATCCATTATTTTACTGAGGTAGTGAAGAGTTTTTGCTAATTTCAGCTACATATGGTTACGTCATAATACTGAAAATTCCTCTTAATATAAGAACTTTAATCCTTAAAATATCCCAGGGTGTTTTACAAAAAGTATACTCCTATATAAACTTTATAAAGTTCCCTGAAATTTGATATATTTTAAATTTACAACCTTTAATAAAAATAGTAGTTCTTTATGTAATAGATGCTCTAACAAAGAAATTTTATTAAGGAACAGGATTTAGATTGGATGATTTTTTGGGGACACCTCACCTAGTGGTAATTTTAGGTGTTTTCATTTTATATTTGATTAAGTTTATCTTAAATTAGTATATTTATAATTAAATGAGAATTTAGAGAAGGCTTTGTGGCTAACGTGGAAATTTTAATTAGTCTATAAGGACTGAGAGGAGGTATGGACACAGAAAAAGATTGATACTGACAAAGATTAATGATAAGCATGACCATAACTGTAATTATTATAGAGTGACGTCATATAACTGTATTATCAACTTTAAGGAACAAGCTTGTACATAAAGTTTGGATATTTAATTATACAAACTTGAATCTTGTGGTGGGAAAGGTTAGAGTGAAAACATCGAGCTAATTAGGAGCGATTCGGTGAAATGATTCGAAATCGTATTAATATGCACTGTAGAGGTTTTTGACTACAATTGAACACTTATTGTTCGTCTAGCAATAACCATTTTAAAGCAACCATTCAGCTAATTGCAGCGAACCCTGAAATGTTTGTAGAGCAAAGAAAAAGGGTAAAGTGCTTAGTTTACCTGTGATAACGAATTTCCCTGTAGACTAGCGTTGCATTAAGATACCTGTAGTCTATTCAAATCCATAATTAAAGCACTAATTTGAGTTTACACTAAAACTAGCTAATTCATATGAACTAGTTTGATTGATGCCAACGATTAGTGTTTATTTTCAAAAGGGGCAAAATCCAACGACGTAACCACCACAGAGCTTTGAAAAGAAGCAGCTCGTGATGAAGGTTTGAGAAGGAAGGGGAACATGAAAAGGGTGGATGGTGCTAAAGATCTGAGAGAGCAGAGCAATATTCCGAACATTGCCACATTGATCAACTAAGGGAAGACACCCTCCCCGTCCCCCTCATTATACGACTGAAGAGGGTATGGTAAACTTCATACATAAACTAGTTTCGTAATTAAATTCTATGCTCCTATACAGTGGTTTCACTATCATATATATATATATATATATATATATATATATATATATATATATATATACAAATATATATATATTCAACCAACTGCTTGGTGTCTCCATAATATTCAGATTTGTCTTAAGAAAATATTTAAATATAAAGTTGTTTTCCAAGGTTTTGGGTAGGGAGGTGGATTATTTGTGTGCTTCCTTGCGAAATAAATCCAATAATATTCTTTTTACCTATCCCAGACTTATTTACTACTCATTCTCGGCATCGAACTACCTAGTAATTTTATTAAATATCTAATGCAACCAGTCCTTGAAAACCTTAGCACACTTGTTTTCAACCTCTATTGAGTTATCAGATTCAGTGTAGATAATTTTGGATTTATCGTCCTTAGCTTAAGGCACAACCTTCATAAATGAGAATATGCCAAATTTCTTAATGTTTACATTATTTCGGAAAGAGTTTATGAGTGTAAGTCGCCATCGATCCCTTGAATGGAAAATGATTTATTCGTTTGCCTACCCTAAATAAGTACGTTAACCTATTTTCACATCACATTTTTACAATTTACGAACCTATTTACACTACTAATTTAATATAAAAAATGCAGGCTCTTCAATCCCATGTTGGATTTGCGATTTAGTGGCTTATTTGAATGTTTATCCTAGCAACCAAAAATCTGTTTTACTTTCCTAGTATCATGTAGTTGATAAAGCCCAGAGGATGTACGTCAATTGTTGTAATATATAGTGGAAAACAAATTCATTCCTACACCTGGTCATTTATAGGTTAAATGGAGCTACTTAAGATAACTTTTAGCATCTTCTAGCACGACAGAGTGTTTGTTCTTGCATTGATTCGATTACTATGTTAAGAAAACCGAACCTAGAGCTAGGGGGTTTTCCAGTGGTTAAACCAATGGTCACCAAAGCATATTGGTCGTAGACTAATAGAAGGTTATATACTCAATTAGTCCTCATTCTTAATCTTTTAAAACTTGGACTATACTTAAACACGCATTCCTCTGCTGCTTCTTAATAAAATATATTTTATATTTTACCAGTAAATTAAGTGATTGGTGTAGGTATTAAAAGTTTTCTCCGAGTATCACTAGTTCAAAGTTTATTCATAAATAATTCGCTCTTTATCTATATCAGAAACCCTACAGCGCTCGAGCCTATATTTTTCCCTAGATTTTCGACCAATTAGTTTGTAATTTAACTCTTTCGTTATTTTTCAAATCACTACCTGCTCCTCAGCTTATTAATGATTAGGGTCGGCATTATAATTTAACAACTCTTTTTCTTCACCCATTAAAGATCGAGTGATACCTGGGGAATCTTCTCTAATTCTTGGCTAGCTCCTAAAGGAATTATCTATTAACAAAATTATGCATCTAAATAATTTCAGGCAAAAAATTTAAATTAGCTTAATATTCCAATTGGCATTAACATTTGAATTTTGATTGAGTTCTACCCGGATGTTAATGGCGGTAACTGGAGTAAATTATTTATGTACCATATAAAAAAAAAAATTCTCTTATTTCTTAGCACCAATGGGTATTGGTTCCCTGCACCGAATGAACAACGTATTCATCAATCACTCATGAACTACGAGTACGTTCAACAAACTAACGTCGGGTTGTATCTTATTCACCTCATAGTTAGCTCTCCTTTATTTCCAAAATGCTGAAACTAAATGAGACCATGAAGAAAGGTAAGAAGCTCTACAAGAAGAAAAATAATAATTCGATCAAGTAATGATAGTCCCTCCAAAGAGAAAAGAAGGGATTAACTTTACTTGGGTAATTGGGGGAGGTAAGACCTTTAATTGTTAAAATGGGAGGTATACAAGGTTATAGCATTGTCATTTTAAAGCTACTGGAATAAAGATAAATTAAGAATTGAATGCATGCTAGGATGAAAGAGAGAAATGCTCATGCTAGGATGTAAGAGAGAAATGCTCATGCTAGGATGTAAGAGAAAAATGCTCATGCTAGGATGTAAGAGAGAAATGCTCATGCTAGAATGTAATAGAGAAATGCTCATGCTAGGATGTAAGAGAGAAATGCTCATGCTAGGATGTAAGAGAGAAATGCTCATGCTAGGATGTAAGAGAAAAATGCTCATGCTAGGATGTAAGAAAGAAATGTTCATGCTAGGATGTAAGAGAGAAATGCTCATGCTAGGATGCTAGAGAGAAAGGCTCATGCTAGGATGTAAGATAGAAATGCTCATGCTAGGATGCAAGAGAAAAATTCTCAGGCTAGGATGTAATAGAGAAATGCTCATGCTAGGATGTATGAGAGAAATGCTCATGCTAGGATGTAAGAGAGAAATGCTTATGCTAGGATGTAAGAAAGAAATGCTCATGCTAGGATGTAAGAGAAAAATGCTTATGCAAGGATGTAAGAGAGTAAGGCTCATGCTAGGATGTAAGAGAGAAATGCTTATGCTAGGATGTAAGAGAAAAATGCTTATGCTAAGATGTAAGAGAGAAATGCTCATGCTAGGATGTAGGAGAGAAATGCTCATGCTAGGATGTAAGAGAGTAATGTTGATGCTAGGATGTACTAGAAAAATGCTTATGCTAGGATGTAAGAGAAAAAAGCTCATGCTAGGATGTACGAGAAAAATTCTCATGCTAGGATGTAAGAGAGAAATGCTTATGCTAGGATGTAAGAGAGGAATGCTCATGCTAGGATGTAAGAAAGAAATGCTCATGCCAGGATGTATAAGAGTAAAGCTCATACTAGGATGTAAGAGAGAAATGCGCATGCTACGATGTAAGATAGAAAGCTAATGCTAGGATGTAAAAAAGAAATTCTCATGCTAGGATATAAAAAAGAAATGCTTATGCTAGGATGTAATAGAGAAATGCTCATGCTGGAAAGTAATAGAAAAATGCTCATGCTAGGATGTAAGAGAGAAATGCCCTTGCCAGGATGTATGAGAGTAAGGCTCATGCTAGAAGGTAAGAGAGGAATGCTCATGCTACGATGTAAGAAAGAAAGACTCATGCTAGGATGTAATAGATAAATTTTTATGCTAGGATGTAAGAGAGAAATACTCATGCTAGGATGTAAGAGAGAAAGGCTAATGCCAGGATGTAAGAGAGAAATGCTCATGTTAGGATGTAAGAGAGAAATGGTCATGACAGTATGTTAGAGAGAAATGCTCATGCTAGGATGTAGGAGAAAAATGCTCATCCTAGGATAAAATTGAGAAATGCTCATGCCAAAATGTAAGAAAGAAATGCTCATACCAGGATGTAAGAAAAAATGCTCGTGCTAGGATGTAAGAAAGAAATGCTCATGCTAGAATGTAAGAGAGAAATGCTCATGCTAGGTTTTAAGAGAGAAATGCTCATGCTAGGTTGTAAGAGAAAATTGCTTATGCTAGGAGGCAAGAGAGAAATGCTCATGCTAGGAAGTAAGAGAGAAATGCTCATGCTAGGATTTAAGAGAGAAATGCTCATGCTAGGATGTGAGAGAGAAATGCTTATGATATGATGTAAGAGAGAAATGCTCATGCTAGGATGTAGGAGAGAAATGCTCATGCTAGGATGTAAGAGAGAAATGCTCATAGTAGGATGTAGGAAAGAAGTGCTTATGCTCGGATGTAATAAAGAAATGCTCATGCTAGGATGTAAGAGAGAAATGCTTATGCTAGGATGTAAGAGAAAAATGCTCATGCTAGGATGTAATAGAGAAATGCTTATGCTAGGATGTAATAGAAAAATGCTCATGTTAGGATGTAAGAGAGAAATGCTCATGCTAGGATGTAAGAGAGAAAGGCTCATGCTAGGATGTAATAGAGAAATACTCATGCTAGGATGTAATAGATAAATTTTGAAGCTAGGAGTTAGGAGAGAAATACTCATGCTAGGATGTAAGAGAGAAACGCTAATGCCAGGATGTAACAGAGAAATGTTCATGCTAGGATGTAATAGAGAAATGCTCATGCTAGGATGTAAGAAAGAAATGCCCATGCTAGGATGTAAGAGAGAAATGCTCATGCTAGGATGTTAGAGAGAAATGCTTATGCCAGGATGTAAGATGGAAATGCTTATGCCAGGATGTAAAAAAAACCCGCTTGTGCTAGGATGTAAGAAAGAAATGCTCACGCTAGGATGTAAAAGAGAAATGCTCATGCTAGGTTTTAAGAGAAAAATGCTCATGCTAGGATGTAAGAGAGAAATGCCTATGCTAGGATGTGAGAGAGAAATGCTCATGCTAGGATGTAAGAGAGAAATGCTCATGCTAGGATGTAAGAGAAAAAGGCTAATAGTAGGATGTAAGAGAGAAGTGCTTATGCTCGGATGTAAGAAAGAAATGCTCATGCTAGGATGTAAGATAGAAATGCTCATGCTAGGATGTAAGAGATAAATTCTTATGCTACGATTTAAGAGAGAAATACTCATGCTAGGATGTAAGAAAGAAAGGCTGATGCCAGGATGTAAGAGAGAAATGCTCATGTTAGGATGTAAGAGAGAAATGCTCATGACAGGATGTTAGAAAGAAATGCTCATTTCGGATGTAGGAGAGAAATGCTCATGCTATGATGTAAGAGAGAAATGTTCATGCCAGGATGTAAGTTAGAAATGCTCATGCCAAAATAGAAGAAAAAAATGCTTGTGCTAGGATGTAAGAAAGAAATGCTCATGCTAGGATGTAAGAGAGAAATGCTCATGCTAGGATTTAAGAGAGAAATGCTAATGCTAGGATGTAAGAGAAAAATGCTCATGCTAGGATGTAAGAGAGAAATGCCCATGCTAGGATGTAAGAGAGAAATGCTCATGCTAGTATATAAGAGAGAAATGCTTATGCTAGGATGTTTAGAGAGAAATGCTCATGCTAGGATGTAAGAGAGAAATGCTCATGCTAGGATGTAAGAGAGAAATGCTTATGCTAGGATATAATAGAGAAATGCTCATGCTAGGATGTAAGAGAGAAATGCTCATGCTAGTATGTAAGAGAGAAATGCTCATGCTAGTATGTAAGAGAGAAATGCTCATGCTAGGATGTAAGAGAGAAATGCTAATGCTAGGATGTAAGAGAGAAATACTCATGCTAAGATGTAAGAGAGAAATGCTCATGCTAGGATGTAAGAGAGAAATGCTTATCCTAGGATGTAAGAGAGAAATACTTATGCTAGGATGTAAGAGAGAAATGCTCATCCTAGGATGTAAGCGAGAAATGCTCATGCTAGGACGTAAGAGAGAAATGCTCATGCTAGGATGTAAGAGAGAAACGCTCATGCTATGATGTACGAGAGAAATGCTTTTGCTAGCATGTAGGAGAGAAATGCTCATGCTAGGATGTAAGAGAGAAATGTTCACGCTAGGATGTAAGAAAGAAATGCTTATTCTAGGATGTAATAGAGGAATGCTTATGCTAGGATGTAAGAGAGAAATGCTCATGCTAGGATGTAAGATAGAAATGCTCATGCTAGGATGGAAGATAGAAATGCTCAAGCTTGGATGTAACAGAGAAATGTTTATGCTAGGATGTAATAGAGAAATGCTCATTCTAGGATGTAAGAGAGAAATGCCCATGCTAGGATGTAAGAGAGAAATGCTCATGCTAGGGTGTAATAGGTAAATGCTCTTTCGATGTAAAAGAGAAATGCTCATGCTAGGATGTAAGAGAGAAATGCTCATGCTAGGATGTAAGAGAGAAATGCTTATGCTAGGATGTAAGAGAGAAATGCTTATGCTAGGATGTAAGAGAGAAATGCTCATTCTAGGATGTAAAAGAGAAATGCTCATGCCAGGATTCAAGAGAGAAATTTTCATGCTAGGATGTAAGAGAGAAATGTTCATGCTAAGCTATAATAGAGAAATGCTCATGCTAGGATGTGGGAGAGAAATGCTTATGATATGATGTAAGAGAGGAATGCCTATTCTAGGATGTAAGAGGAAAATGCTCATGCTAGGATGTAGGAGAGAAATACTCATGCTAGGATGTAAGAGAGAAATACTCATCCTACGATGTAAGAGAGAAATACTCATGTTAGGATGTAATAGAGAAATGCTTATGATATGATGTAAGAGAGAAATGCTCATGCTAGGATGTAAGGGAGAAATTCTTATGCTAGGATGTAAGAGAGAAATGCTCATGCTAGGATGTAAGAGAGAAATGCTCATCCTAGGATGTAAGAGAGAAATGCTCATCCTAGGATATAGGAGAGAAATGCCCTATGCTAGGATGTAAGAGAGAAATTTTCATGCTAGGATGTAAAAAAGAAATGCTCATGCTAGGATGTAAGAGAGTCAGGCTCATGCTAGGATGTGAGAGAGAAATTATCATGCTAGGATGTAAGAGAGAAATGCTCATGCTAGGATGTAAGAGAGAAATGCTTATGCTAGGATGTAAGAGAGAAATGCTTATGCTAGGATGTAAGAGAGAAATACTTATGCTAGGATGTAAGAGAGAAATACTTATGCTAGGATGTAAGAGAGAAATGCTCATCCTAGGATGTAAGCGAGAAATGCTCATGCTAGGACGTAAGAGAGAAATGCTCATGCTAGGATGTAAGAGAGAAACGCTCATGCTATGATGTACGAGAGAAATGCTTTTGCTAGCATGTAGGAGAGAAATGCTCATGCTAGGATGTAAGAGAGAAATGTTCACGCTAGGATGTAAGAAAGAAATGCTTATTCTAGGATGTAATAGAGGAATGCTTATGCTAGGATGTAAGAGAGAAATGCTCATGCTAGGATGTAAGATAGAAATGCTCATGCTAGGATGGAAGATAGAAATGCTCAAGCTTGGATGTAACAGAGAAATGTTTATGCTAGGATGTAATAGAGAAATGCTCATTCTAGGATGTAAGAGAGAAATGCCCATGCTAGGATGTAAGAGAGAAATGCTCATGCTAGGGTGTAATAGGTAAATGCTCTTTCGATGTAAAAGAGAAATGCTCATGCTAGGATGTAAGAGAGAAATGCTCATGCTAGGATGTAAGAGAGAAATGCTTATGTTAGGATGAAAGAGAGAAATGCTCATGCTAGGATGTAAGAGAGAAATGCCCCTGCTAGGATGTAAGATAGTAATGCTCATGCTAGGTTTTTAGAGAGGAATGCTCATGCTAGGATGTAAGTGAGAAATGCTCATGCTAGGATGTAAGAGAGAAATACTTATGCTAGGATGTAAGAGAGAAATACTTATGCTAGGATGTAAGAGAGAAATGCTCATCCTAGGATGTAAGCGAGAAATGCTCATGCTAGGATGTAATAGAGAAATGCTCATGATATGATGTAAGAGAGAAATGCTCATGCTAGGATGTAAGAGAGAAATGCTCATGCTAGGATGTAAGAGAGAAATGCTCATGCTAGGATGTAAGAGAGAAATGCTCATGCTAGGATGTAAGAGAGAAATGCTAAACTCTTATCTACAGTAATTTATGTGGCTTCAAAGACATAAATACAATGTTGTCAATGATTTTTGCGATACGATTGCCAGCCAATACCGTTTTAATTTAGTTATAAAATTTAATTTCGAGAGTTTTACAAAGTTTATAATTTTTAATTTTTTTATAATAAACTTCCTAACAAATACGTTCCTAAATATTTTTTTTATTTTTTTTTAGCCTTGGCAGGGATTAGCTTTACTTGTGTAACTTTGGGAGGGATGATCTTTACTTGGTAAAATGGGAGGGACTTTCTTTACTTGATTTTAATTATCTTCCAACGTACTAAAGAGTGATTTTGAGAGGCAACATTCAGCCAGGTTCCGTTTCGAAGAGATTTACTTTTATTTTCCCTCCTGTAAAAGTATTATTAAGTTCTAAGTACCGTAAAAAGTTCAGCCAAAAATTAAAACAAAGTCGACAGACCTAAGTCACGTGCTCTCAATTAGTTCAATAATTTTGAAAAAAAATATTTAACAAACGTATTATCAATTAACAAAATGATAATCTGACCTTACGACCTTTAAAACTTTCAAAAACTCATTGAAAAGTAAAATGGTTACAACCGACCGACCAACCGACATAGGACCTATAGAATGGCGTCCACGCATTTAAAAATATATATTATTAGTTACATGCGTATTAAAGTTATTAATTAACTGAATATCTGAAATTAACTCAAGAAATCAAATCGAGACCTTAGTGAAATATTCTTTCCCATTCCTGGTACAACCTATCTACTACTGTTGATTTGTATTAGATAACTGATATTCTACGATACGCGACAGGTAATGTCCGTTATTTACAGGAACGTGCCAGATAAATAGCCGTAATCACCCGGTACATACCTAGTGTTTACCTAGTAACTCTCTTTCTACCTTTATTTACCCGGTAAGCCATGCCACCCCTTAGGTACTTAGCTATTACCAACATGTACCTACCAGCTACCTCCACGTTACCTCTGGTAACTCCTCTCAGTTTCTATCAACACTTGTCCGATAGTTCCTCGTCACTTAGCCAGTAACCTATGCTAACCATCCTGTACCTAATCAGTATACTCCAGCAACCACCAGTGTCTATTAGGAATTACCTGGTATCTCCGGTACCAGCTTGTTATTTTTTACTGATTAACGCGGTATCCTTGGTACCTATTCAGTTCTTACCTGCTACTATCGAATGATACTTGTAAATCATCCAAAACCTTTTGGTACTACGTGGGTACTTACCCCTTACCCGCTAAATATCTACAATATTCTTACTCGCTATCCACTCAGTACTACATTTTGGTACTTATCAAGTAAAGTGTGCTATAGAATATATTATTGCCATATTAGAAGTATCCCTGAAATGTCATTTCTCTTTACATAATTAAGGGCTCAATATCGGCCCTTCAATTAGAAATAATGTCAAGAAAAGGGACTTAATTTTACCATGTCAAGAAAGGTGAATACAAAGTTATTGTAGTCGTTATTCTTGACATAATCCTCAAATCCAATATTACCCAACCTACTCCTATTTTCTCTAATCATAATGATTTATTAAGGCTCTTATTTGTTTTTGAAAGGGGTATTTTCAAATTTCTAGCTTTAAATCACTTGAAATTGACAATTAAAAGTAGTTTAAATATGTCCATTAACAGATCGCATTTAGTGGCGATGCGATACTAGCTGTGTGTCAAAGGTTCTATACTGGGTCTGTTGTTGTTAACTGCGGTGAAGCAACCAGGTCTATGGGTCACGCAAATATCATGTTGTGTTCTTTTTTTCTCCCCAACGAATTTCTGGCTCAATGTAACCAGCTAAAACCAATGGTACCAAAAGTAATTGAGGTCACTGAGTTCAAATATGATATAAGTTGACCACCTAGTGGCACCAACTAATGGCCAGAGATGCTAAATTGGCCATTTTCGCCTCAGGTCCACTAGATCATGTCTCTCTACTTCCTACTATATAAAAATGTAATATACGCTGGTTTCGAAAGCTAGATCTCAAAGTTTGCTGACGTCACGAAGTTGGGAGGAGAAGTCACAATCCCCTCAGATAGGCTCAAAATCCAAAACGACTTGAACGTGGTAGTCGAGTGGTTCAAAAAGAGGCAGATGTAGTTTAATGCTAATAAATGACAAGTATTACATATCTTTCATGGCGTTATGGTTTCAGCTACATAATATCTAGACGAACGTTGAAAAGGATCTTACCGCGATCCTATGCAACGAAAAGAAAGTTGGAGAACAATGCGTTGAAGCTTGCAAAATAGCTACGGGGTCCTCGGATTTATATTTAGAAACTTGGGATATAAATCGGAAGTTATTGTAATCCCAATCTACAATCTTGAGTTTGGCCTCATCTGGAATATGAGATGTACCGCTGGGGTCCTTATTTGCGGAAAGACATAGAAATGTTGGAAAGTGTGCAATAACGTGCGACCAAGATGATTCCAAGGTCACACTATAAGCCGTACGAAGAGTATATGAAACCTCTAGATCAAGGGCTCCCAACTAGTGGGTCGAAACCCCCCAGGGGGTCGCAAAGCCTTGGCAGGGAGGTTGTGTAGCCTTACTAGAAGTGGCCTGGGCTAATATTATGTTCAAACCATCAATTACATTTTTTATGCTCTTACATATTATTTTTGTTTCTGTTTCAGTGCAAAAAAACATTGGGGGTGGTTGTATGCGTGCCTGTGAGTGTATGTGCCTGTTATGTATGAGTCTCAGGTCCAAATGGATCAGTTTCTCAAGGATGAGATTACTGAACATCTTCAGTCTCTAGAAAAGGAATTTGAGCGATACTTCGTTGAGCTATCAGAGGAGCAGTAGACCCTGGTAAGGAACCCATTTTGTACTGCCCTTGATGTATCTAGCATCCCAGATGAGATCCAAGATGAACTTCTGTATCTAAGGAACGACTCTCTGGCTTCTGATCTCTTCAAGGTGAAATCGGTAACTCAGTTCTGATGCGCTACGAGTATGTATCAGTCATACTCTGAAGTCAGCAGGATAGCCTTACGTGTTCTTGTTCCATTTACTTCTAACTACTTGTGTGAGGCAGGATTCTCAATATTTGTCAATATAAAAACGAAGAATAGGAACAGATTGGATGTTGGAGATGACATGAGACTGGCTCTAACAAACGCTCGGCCACGAATTTTAAGGTTTGCTGCTCAAATGCAACATTAGGCATCCCAATAGCTGGGCTAGAGAGCTGTTAAAATTATTTTGATACTAGTGTAAGAATAATTGTGTTATTTTTTTTAATTAGGGTTGGAACAATGTTTTGATTTAGTTTGCTAATAAATAATTACAGGATTTTTTAATAAACTTTTTGTTAGATGTTTCTTTCCCTCTCCTTCACAGAAAATTTAGATGTAAATCAAACTGTTGATAGTATGGGGTTGCATGGGTTTCAAATCTTTTGGGTAATGGGTCACGACTGCAAAAACGTTAGGAACCACCGATCTAGATCTTCAGTGATTTGAGACAAGAAGACTAAGAGGAGAACTTATATAATTCTATAAAATACTGCATGGTTTAGATAACATGAATTAGGTTCTTTCTTCGAGTTGGACGTGTGCGAAAGAACCAAAAGTCACGGTTATAAATTGAAGAAGAGGGAACTTGAGAGAAGTATAGCTTAGAATTAATTTCCCCATAAGGAGATTAATTTCTGAAATCGCTTGTCAATTAACGCCGTCGACTCATCATCTATAAATATATTTAAAAATCGATCGACTCCCACTTTAAACGCATAGTAATATTCTGAAGAATGGCCTGCCTAGAATGGACTCCAGGGGCTTTTTCTGCCTGCTCTTTCTTATATTTATATAATCCATAACTATTAATGGAATTATAGCGTAAATTGAAACTATTATTTTTTTGCGTCCATTACTATTGATTCTCCAACAGCATTTGGCCACTCGCGCTTCAACCACTGTGGATTCAGGACTGGCTCGATCTTCCTCAGCATCTCTCTTCAAGCAAACCTCGGTGAGTTGGTAGAAATTCTAACAGAGGAAAGAGCTTAAGCAATGCAGGATAGTTAAAAATAAGAGTTTATGCTGAATCATCTCCACACTATAACCTAGGTCTGAAGGAGGTTGCGCTTCCTATTTTTTACAAATACGTAATTCCCTTAGAGTCACCCTATGTAAGCCTCATCCAAGCCTTGTACACAGGCTCTTAAGGCTAAATACAACGATTAATTAAGTCTCTCATTTATATTAATCGCCAGGGAATGGGATTGTTAGCACGGGCAAGCTTCCTGCAGCTGACATGTGGAAGACTGTGTTCCCTCTCGACCCAAACAGCCGCAGTTTGCGATTTCGACTCCATCATCTACGAACTATCTGTGGTTATACATTTTCCAAATATTTTGACTTCGTCTCTCTTCATCAGTTTCTTTACAGATCTATCCTGAGTTACTATTTCGCTTTAGATTCGAGGAAAAAAATGTAGAAAGTTGCGTTTGACATCCTCTCAAAAAATATAAATCTCTTAAAATTTGACAAATTTATTCTTAAACTGAAGTTTATAGCTGTGAACAACGCAATTATATATTTTTTCCTTTTATTTTTTTGTACTTTGACGACTCATTTCATTTATTCAGTAGAGAGCCTTAGGTTCTGGCAATGTCCTCTTACTGATTGTTCCTTGTAGTCGTCCAAGGGTGATAGAGCTTTCTCGATCTTTGCTCCCGGCATGTGATTCATCCCCCCCCTCTTTGTACACGCTCCAACACATGGGTTGGTAGCTTCAAACGGGACTTTAAGACACCTCTTAGTTGGTACGCACGTGTTCTATGGACGTCTCTAACCTTGAATTGCGCCTTAATTTCATAAATACTCGCAAAATGCGTGTCGAATTGTTTCCGGGGAAAATAATACGTGAAAAATTCCTTGGAAAGAAATGAATACAAAATTGTTTCCATTGGAAAAACGAAGTTCAAAATAATTTCAATACTAAAAGCTGATTGCCACTTTATTTCTATGAAATAAATTGAGTGCGAAACTATTTTTATTAAAACAGCAGTACAAAATTAGTTCCATGGAAAGAACAGAGGACCAACTATTACCATATACAGAACTGAGTACCAAATTCTGTTAATGGGAATAACTAAATGCCAAATTCTTTCTATGGAAATAACCGACTTTCAATTTTCAGAGAAATAACTAAGTGCTAAATTGTTTCCCTCGAAAGAGGTGAGTGCTAAATTATTTCTATGGAAAGAAGTAAGGGCCAAATTATGTGAATGGAAAGAACTGAGTGTCAATCGTCATTAAATTTCTGTTAAAATTAATGCAAATATAAAAATTCGTTGAGTTGTTGCCTTTGTGTAGCAGCCCGGTAATTAATGACCTGCTACGAACTGGTACCTATCAATTAATGGCTTGAGGAATATGTTTATGCGGTTTTATCAAATTTATTCATTACCATCAACAATTTTATAAAAAAATTCATTTTTAATTGATAACAATATGCAATTCAATCAATAATGTATTCTCCGTTGTTATTTACGACTTCTTCCAAACGTTCAACTAGTTTTTCGATGCCTCTGCAATAAAAATCTCTGGATTTTGACTCGAAGAATTCGTCTAACCAAATTCTTAATTCCACATAAGTATTAAACGAAACGCCGCGCAAATTGTTAGAGAGCGATCGGAACAGATGGAAATCTGATGGGGCCAAGTCTGGCAAATATGGAGGATGCGGCCAGATTTACAAATTACGCGTTTGGATGGCGTCTTTCGCCATATTGGCAATGTGAGGACAAGTATTGTCGTGTTACAGAAGGACTCTATAACGTCGATGAGGTCACTTCTCACGAATAGC
Source organism: Ceratothoa steindachneri (assembly GCA_963969495.1). Lineage (NCBI taxonomy): Eukaryota > Metazoa > Arthropoda > Malacostraca > Isopoda > Cymothoidae > Ceratothoa > Ceratothoa steindachneri. The sequence goes on from OZ018332.1 coordinate 94,797,877, forward strand.
TTCGACAAGTCGATACATTTGTCGAGCGTAGAGTTATGCATTGACAATCACGTTGTTCGCAAGGAGTTAATAAAGAATGATCTCTTCACAATCCCACCACACACACAGCATCGTCTTTCGTGGATGAAGTCCTTACTTTAACAGCGGAAGTGTTTTTTTATTGGGGCTAAGCCATTGTTTTCGATGGTTCATGTTGACATAAACACACCACTTTTCGTTGCCAGGGATGATGCGGTGAAGAAATCTGTCCTTATATCCACGAGTAGCCTTGTGACGAGCAAGCAAACCTGTGGCAATCGTGGAGCGTTGAAGTGGATTGCTTTCGCTCAAAGCATGCGGAAACCATGCACCAAGTTTTTTAACTTTCCCCATCAAATGAAGATGATCCACTACAGTTTTTTGATCACACGCCAATTGCACAGCCAATTATCGAGTCAATTGACCAGGATTTTCATGAAGAAGGTCGTTCGATCGATCTTCATCCAACTTAATGGGGTGACCAGAACGTTCTTCGTCATTAAGATTGAAATCACCGTTTTTGAAACGTGAAAACCACCATTGAGCTGTCTTTTCTGATGAAGCATTTTCTCCGTACATATCACAAATATCGCGACGAGCTTTTGCTGCGTTTGCATTGTTCCTGTCTCGATTGAAAATGAATAACAATAAGTGTCGAAAATGCGCCTTTCTTTCAACTTGACATTCCATTTTGAGGGTACAGAACAAAAATTAAATTAACACAACTTTTAAATAAACCGCAATTACTTGTTACTCAACTTCAAGACGTAGCATAAGCAAAAGCCTAATAGTCTACGCTGTTAAGAGAAGTAGCCTACCCTTTAAAATTTTGCTCTCATTATTTATTATTGTTTCTTAATATGTGCACAAATCACGTCAACTTAACTTAAATCAACACAACATAAAAAAAAACGCAAGAACTTATTCCTCAACCTAATACTTATACGGTAACGATCCAGTACCTTTGGTACTCTTTCGGCTCTTAATACATCTAGGTACACCCCGTGTACTTACTGTGTCTACAGTGTAACTAGCTGGTAGCCCCCTTTACATTCCATTACTCGCATGGTTTTTGATCCCTCCGCTACTTTGCAGGGAATTACCCGGTAACCACCAGTACCTACTCAATAGCCATCCGGTATATACATAGTGCATGAATATTCCTTCCTCCTTACCAGCGCGATATATATATATATATATATATATATATATATATATATATATATATATATATATATATATATATATAAATATTTACCTGGTATCTTCATGGCATCCGCTTAATAATTACCCGGCAGCCACTCGGTACCCCTTGTAACTCTTTGCCCCCTTTGTGCCGTAATTATTATATGTATCTGATTATTCTCCCCACACTCTATCAATATAATTGTTTTCTTACTAATTTATTAAACTTGCCTTTTTCTTAAGAGCCTTTGCCTTTTGGGGAAACGTAAAGATCACTTAACAGCACCAGGGATGGCCGAGGTGGTTCAAATTTTGCCTCGACTAAAAAACTGTCGCGACGGTAGTCATTGTTCTTGGGCCGGAATTTAATTTTCTAAGATGATAATTTGCTGTTACCAGAAATTTTACATACAGGGTCCTTGCCCCCCCCCCCACACTCGGAGGCAATGCAAACCCCTTTGATTGATCTTTGCAATAGCCAGGGGGAAACATGATTTAGCTTTTGTGGTCACAAGGGGAGAGGTTTTTTTTTTAGTTTAAGAGCACATCTGGCGCCTACCTTCCAGGGCAGAAGTCGCCGGACTCCCACTACACAAGTGGAGCAGTAAAGTGGACACTCCGCCAAATTACGAAAGGTATTCGAAGCGAACTACCTGGAATTAGAGAAGATTGGCCTCGAACAATGTGATAAAGAGATGAGGATGGCTTCTGAGCAGGATGTCTCAGGATCAACAATTTAACAAAGGATATTGCTTAATATTTATTAGCATAATATTTTATAGCCTATGATCTTCTATTTTCTCGTTGCAAACATATACAAATTGGATTATATCTTTATTTATTGCTGTATATTTTTATAATCACGATATAGATTAATAAACTTCAAACAATGGTAAATGATGCCGTTCCTCTGAATTTTAGTTAGACAAAATTTTATGAAAATAATTTACAATAATGATGATTGGTGTTAGGTAATTACAGCAAGTAAAAATTTCTAAGTGATTTTTTCAGACACATAGTGAGAAGGTCAGATTTCTCTGTAACAATTTTGTCTAGATGGCACACATTTCTCCAGACTTTTTCCACCTGTTTGGAAAGTTGCTAAACGGAAATCTAAACTATTATTTAATGTTTGGATACAGCACTGCGTGTTGTCAGTTCGAGTTGAGCAGTACAACATGAGATACGAACCACGAATCTTTATAACCTATGGTATTTAGGACCACTCAGATAATTTATCATTCAGCTGAGTTCGGATGAGAAATGTCTTCTGTGTTCTTCGTTGTATTCTTCAATTATGATGCTTATATTAAAACTATATGCATTTATTATATATAAATTAATATATTTTGTGTTTGTTTCTATCACCAACTATGAACATTTAGGGAGAGGCGATTGGGAAGAATCTGATTCAACGCAATTTCAGTCGCAGGGAGACAAATTGTTTCTGGCGGGTAATCCATTTGCATAAGTTAGTTAAAAACTAACCCTATAATTTTATAAAAGATGTATACACTATTTATAGATGTCTATATTATATTTTATATAATGTATATATTATATTATATATAATGATATATTATAAGCAAGAAATAGGCTAAGATCCTAAATGACACCAACTATGTATCCGGCTGGTATAAGACTGATGAATTTCCATCATCAAATTCTAATAAAAACACCATTAAACTCCTTTTATAGGAGGTAAATATTTTTCCATTTCTTATTTTACCTTTTTTAATAGGATATCTCGGTACAAGTGCGGGTAGGCAACTATTCACACCCGCTCTGCTCCATTAGAATAAAGTGCCGATAATTACAAAGAGATACGAGCCAAGCAACATAATGACAATGTTTAGCCACCTGAAGACTCTATGTTTCGTTCAAATGGAAGCTCGCAACTTCCCTTAATACCCTTTCGACACTCTTAAACAAGGTGTTCCATACCTGCATTTCGGGCCTATTCTTTGTGCACAAGTAAGTAGTCTCATTTGGATTTAGTACCCGCAGTACAGTGTGGTAATTAAGTCTCGCAAAGTCGCAGGAGACAAGTTGCTTTAAATGAAGAATCGTTTTAAGTGTTGTCACTCAGCATTCTCCCTTTTCTCCTTGCAGCTAATATTTTTAATTGGTGTTAGTTTAGATAGGATTTGAATAAGGCGTCTCTGCATAAAAATTTTAAGCAGTCTAGTTATTTCAATTGTTTTAAGATATTTTTGAATTATTTTACTCTTAACTCCAGGTTATAAATTTAATGAGGTTTATATCTATAAAATCATTGTTATAAAGCGGCTACGTATAGGCTGAAAACTGACAAGTAGTTAAAGAATGAAGCGTTGACAAGTGTGGAGAGATTTTAAACACTGACGCCGTGTCGCTGAAATACGTGAACGCCATAGGTGGGCGTTATCGCGATAACGATATCGTGTTATCCGACATTTTTTTCCGCGTTATCGATTAATCGGTATTGCCGATACATTTGGTTTCAGTTTAGCACAGGCGCGAGCCGCGCGTGCCTTGGAGGCAGAAATATGTAGGTCCGAGCTTTGAGGAGGATCCTCAAAACCTATGAGGAGATGAAGGAGAGCCTCACCAGGTATGAAACTAAGAAACAGTATTCAAATATTTTTACTATTATATTATAAAATAACGCTATATATATATAGTTAATAATCAATATTTTATTATAATTTTCGATTTATCGATTATCAATTTATCGGTTATCGCGCCCACCTATGGACTAAACGCGGAGCTTAATCCATTCGGCTACCTTAATCTAAGAAAGACTCAGTTTAAACCAAGATTATAAACCAACGTTTCGCACTCACTTCAGGTAATAATACTTTCATTATTGCACCTCCATACATAGGTTCTTCAATAGGCGCGTAAGATCTCACTGGATGGCTAGGTCCTTTGGTTACCAGTTGACCAACAGTACGATACTATGTGTCTGGTATTTTTTATATTACTCTGTATCTCCTTATTATATCGTATCTTCTGCTTCTGCTGTATTTCTTTATTTGTATTCAACTTCAAAACTAGTCTTAATAAATGGTGTCATGTACATGCTTATATAAAATTAAAGGTTTAACCCAGACGTAATATAGTATATGTATATGCAAAATTAGATGTAAGATGGAGTGGCATGATGTAATTGTTACTTATAAATGTGCAGTTTTAAAAGTAATAGGCAAATTTATGCTTTACAAGGATGAACGAGTGCGTTGCCGTAATATATGGATCGTATACTGATAGAATAAGCCTGAGAGACAGGTTCTGAGATAAAATTATTATAAAATTATTATATTTAAAGCTATTTATTTCCTGTTTCCTGAAATATGTGCTTTAATTTAAAGCATTTATTTTCAGGAAACAGGAATTAAAATAACTTTAAATATAATAATTCTATAAACAAAATGATGATTTCAAGCAATCCTAAAGATCATCAGGATAAAGAGGTATATGTAGTTCCATGTAAAGATTGTAAAAATGTTTATGTAGGTGAAACGGAAAGAAATTTAGACAAGAGATTGTATGAACATAAGAAGGACATCAGAGTTGTCAATGAAACTAGTGGAGTATTTTGTCATGTCAGAGATTTCAATCATTCCATCGATTTTCAAGGAAGTAAATTGGTCTTGAAATAAAAAAAATATGCCAAAAGAAGAATTGAAGAATCAAGTTTGATCACTTTCACTCCTAATTTTAATAGTTTGATATGTAAGCAGATAAACAAAATTGTAATTTGCCCAGAACTTGTCAGGTAGGAAATTATGTCTCCCTTGTGATTAGTCCGAGCAGGGAGTGGGTCAGGTAATATGATCTTTCTCTATCAGGTCAGAGGTGTATATGGAGTTCTTTGTAATTTTCTACTCAGTTTCCAGTTGAAAAGGGTGTGTGCTACACCGAAACTGTTCTGGAATAAATATGTCTTCAGGAAGTGTGGTATAATTCCTCATCAACCTTGAGATAGTGCATCAACTTTAATCATATATATATATATGCTTAAATGTAAGGATTTGCTGAAAATAAATATATAAGAAGTTAATATATTTTTAAATATCGGTTTATAATGTTCATTTCGGTATTATTCAATACCGGTTTTGACATATATCGGTAATATACCGATACTCAGCCTTACAAGTAAATCACTAAACAGAGCAAGAGTGCAACAAGATAAGCGTTCCAAAAACCGTAAACAAAGATTCTGATTCGAGAGTAAGTTACTTCCAAAGAAAGGGACAGGGATGAGAACCGAATAGAAAAATAGCGTTTCGTACTTTTTCTTTATTATGAGCGACGAATACGTTGAAATAAGATGGCAAGAAGAGTTGGATGAAATATATAATGAGGCTATATAGTACGAATTGAATTTGGATATAATTGACCTTGAGTGTACAAACTCCACATAGGGCAATTTTATTGAGTTTAAAACAAAGACAATAAAATATCAGGGCAAAGGCAAAAAAGAACCGGTCTAAATCTATTAATATCACACCTTTGATCCTTCACTTTCAAATGAACGCACTGGTTTATCATTTTTCTAGCGCGCTAGATGATGGCAAGTGCAGTTTGGGAAGAGATGCTGCAGTAGACTTCGGGAGAATTGTGTTTTTACCCACTTCCAATGTTCACAGTTGCATTCCCTCCAAACCACAGTTGCCAACAGGAGGATGTGCGGCTATATTTCTTCTATATTTTCGTACATTTTAAATTTCTCTATCTGTATCGCTTTCTTTACAAATATCTCCTTACAAACTCTCTGTGCAAGAAGCCTTCATTGTTTCTTAGCTTTATAAAAAGCAATGACAAAGTGAATTTCATGTTCATAGAATCCTCCAGCATTTCAACACATTTATTACATCTCGAACGGACACGGAGGCTTAAGCCCCCCCCCCCCTCCATCTAATTTCAGACACGTTTTTGTTTATATTTCTTTTTTAAACCATACTTGTATTCTGATATCCAGAAAGAGCTAAGTAATAATATAGAATATATATATATATATATATATATATATATATATATATAAACAGAAACAGTTTTTAAACAGTTGCAATCGAACGTATCTTATATAATACATGTCTAAAATACAGGTAAATCTCAAAAATAATTACAAAATTCTGTATTATACCTTAGCTGACCTCCAAAAACTCTAATTCATAATTTTCTTATGTGTGAAAAATAATCAGATCTGAGAGTACTAACTCATGTATGAGGTAATGCTATTTATTATTAATCATCAATGTCCTTTTCTCAGACTACTCAGATGGATTTCAGGTTACCCCACCTCCCTATTTTTATCATGGAACTACTACTGATCTCGAAATAAGCCTCTGAATGCCTATATAAAAGTACTCGTAAGTTTTCTTTTGACCCGAAATGCTCAAAAACTTTTGATTTCACCTGATTATCATTAAAACTACTTTGCCTCATAAGTCCGATTTAAGTTTAAAAAAGAGATAATAGTTCTGGGCTGTAGAGGGTGGGGGAGGGGCTCGTTGAGTTCTTGAAAACCGCAAAATAAAGTTTAGATGCTCTTTATTGAATAAATTATACCTTTTTCGTTCAGGTTATGAAAATATTGTTCATAATCTTCTTGGGAATTCATTGCTATGTTTGTCCTATCTAAAGATAACATTAGTCATGTTTTACTCAATGAGTTTCATAAAGGTGTCAATGTTAATACATCGACAAAATCCATTCAAAGCACTTATAGGGATGATGCAGTAAATAAAAGAAATTGCAGGAAATGATTTTCCCATTTGCAAAGAGTGGATTTGAGTCTAAAGGACAGACCAAAAGAAGCTCGTCCAAACAACTATTCTGATGAGTTGGAAATTGTTGTCACATCAAATACTGCTACAACTTTCAGGGAACTAGCAAATCAATATAACTTAACCTCTATGACTGTCCTACCCTAACTGAAGGTTTTGTGATTGCTTCCAAGACTCCTTCAAGCCACATTTTTGGGCATGCTTGTTACTGTTGATAAGAGGAGACTTCATCCAAAAAAAGATGATGTTTAGTATAGAATGATATATTGAAGATATTATCCCTTACGAACTGTTACACAACATTTAATTAATTAATGCGAAAAATCTACTGCAATCATCTTCGTCGTTTTTAAGGCGCTTTGGGCCAAAGGCGACCCTATTTAGTCAACAGAAGGGGTATTATTCTCCATCACGATATTGCCCATCCTTATACATCTGGAATGACCAAAAATCTCTTGGAAGAGATCGATTGGGAAATATTGCGCTTCATCTTCCATATTCTAATGAAGTTTCTCCTTATGATTATTACTTGTATAAGGGAATACTAAACCATCCGTATGCTATTAGGTTGACATCAAGAGAAAAGGTTGAAAAAGAGTTGGATTCATAATTTGCATTTAAACCTCGAGTTTTACAGGCGGGCATTTACAAGCCTTTGAGAAATGGAATATTTCCACAATCATAACTTTTTCCTTTTTATATATACCCTAATATCGTACATCACTTTCGTTTCAGCCTGATATATATATATATATATATAAGTTAAAATAAGACCTCTTATTTTATGTCTTACTTTATGTGTAGAGGAATTATAACTTAACTACACCTAGAGGGCTAAGCGGACGTATATGTTAAAGTCCCTCTTCGAAGAGAACGAGAGAAACGTAACAGAAGATGAGGGGCGTGAGAACGTTAGTCGTCTGACACTAAAAGTCGAACTGCCGAAAGGCTCCTATCTCCCCGCCAGTTGGTAGTCTAGTCGAGCTGCAGGACCGAGGTAGCCACAAAAGGCCATTAAGCAGCTCTCAAAAGATCCCATTACCTACGAGGTCCTGAGGCCCGTGGTTAAAACGCCCCAAAGAGCGGTGCCAGATCAAAAAGACCACCGAGGAGAAATAATGTGACGGTTATCGGTGCCTCTCATTAAGAAGCAGACCTGGGCTTCGCGGTGCCAACCCCCCCTCATCCCCCGCACTCCCCTCAGTGGGATTACCCCTTCTTCCTTAGGTGGAGCGGTCTTCGGTCTATACATAAGCCCGTAAGGAAAGAAAAGAGATGATTATTCTGTTAGAGACGATAGTGGACTGGATCAATGTGATCAGTCCCTTGCCCAGTTCCAAAATCGACTTCTAAGACTTAGAAGTTCGTCTCTTTTTCTTATCGGTGCCATGCCTATTTATCCTTCACAGACTTAGCCAGAGGTCTGGCTGGATCACAATTCATAATTGCCAAACCGGAGAGAAAGACAAAAAAAAATCTCTTCACCCTCGGGGGACCCTCAAATCGCAATCTCAGTAATTTTGAGAAAAGAAGTATTAATCTCCAAGTAAGTCCTGTTATTACTTCCGGGATCACCTCGTATACCAAAACCCAGTTTGGGAACCCAGCAAAGAAGACGAGAGTACTAGAAGAACTCAAGAGCTACCAACAGGAGTACTCCTTGAGGCAGAGAGTACAACTCTTCTCTCCGTCTTTTAGGCGTATAACCAGATAGATAAAGTTATAAGAATAATTATAAATCATTTTCCACATCTCCGAGAGAAACACAATCCTCCAGCTGCAACGCAAAGAATCGTGAAAAATCCAAGATAGTGACATCCGTCAACCCCTGATCCTTTCAAGGTCATGTAAGTCAGAATGACTATATATATATTTGTTTTGATTAAGTAGGGTTGTTAATGCTGTACCCAAGCTAACTAAAGAAGAGATAATATTTAGTGACTCCTGTCATATTTTAATTAGATTAGAGGAACTTAAATTGTTGCTAAATGCTGTACTAAAAGGTCTCCATAAATTGAATAACTGGCAATTGGTTTATTAACGTAGAGCCTACTTTGTTGTGATCAGGATTCACATCAAAAATAGGCCCTTATTCAAATCTTGCGAACCATAATAAACTTTGAGAATTTAGTGTAAATATTTGAGTTAATTGATAAATTTAAAATATGTATATTTTTAATTAATCTTTGGTGTTTCACTGGATCCTTACGTGCTGACCGGCTCTTTCCTTAAAATGGATTGAACGCTGTGGTACTCTCGTAATACAGTAATTAAAGAGTCCACTCAGCCAATAGAGGAATTGTTTCCCTTCCTAACTAGTAGTGTCAGACTGACGCGCTAAAGTCATTAAATATATAATACTCTGACAAAAAGAGGGACTCACAATACCTCGGCACTATGGTAGTAGAGTTAATTAATCTGACGCGTTTCGACACTGCACGTATCATCCTCGGGGACAAAGGAATTTTAAAAAAAAATTATATATACGGATAATTGGTACTTACAAACATCGGAACATATAATAGGAAGAAAATATTACAAAGGATTTGACCTATATTTATGAAGTGAGCGAGAATAGGGGGAAAAAGATAAAGCCTCTGAGTGCATTCAATATGGTGGCTTTGTTAATAATTTTTGGTTGAGAGAGAAGGTGGAATAAACATTCCACTAATGAATTAGAGCTTGAGGGTACAATTGTTAAATACACCTCGGCGTCCTTTTCCTTTTACGTGTACTTTGTAGTAATCCAGAGTAATTTGACTGGTTTTCATTCTTGTTTTTTTGTGTGAAGAGATTGCTTCTAGCAAAAGCAATTTGGCGATGATTTGGCGCAGTTTAAGATTTTAGTGTTTTCCTTCATTATTATTATATTCAGCAAATGTTGTATTTTTTTAGTGTCCGATTTGGGAGCTCTATTATTTAGGTGATACTTAATTCTTTTTGACAATTGTGTTTCGGTATTTCCGATATATGAGTGTAGATGGAGCTCGCAGTCTCGCATGTCTACTCATAGACAAGATGGGTCCGTTATTTAGGTTCAGTAGCAGGTCTTTGGTTATTTTTCAAGATTAAGATTTAGGTCCTTCTTGTTTGGTAGTAGATACTTAAAGAAATATTTTGTTATTTTTATCATTATTCCCCTTTCTTTATGATTTCTTTCATAATTCTCCCATCAGTCCGGTTGTCAGTGGTCAGAGTATTTTTGCAGGAGAGTCATATTTTCTTTCATCCTGCGATACATACATCGGCAGGCCTGTTAATGCTCTTGATTATAGGTTCTCAGCTCATATGAGCATTAGATGGCGAACAGGAAATTTTCGTTGAAAAAAGGAGAAATCATCCATCAAAGAGTATTTAATTAAATATAAATCAGATGCAAGTATTTATAATTTTAGGTTTTTTAATCGAAATTATAACCCTCAACATCTTAGATTATTGGAATCATTTTACATTAAATATTACCAATCTAATTTAAACGTTGATTCCAGTTCAAGTCCATTCTCTCTCTCTCTCTCTCTCTCTCTCTCTCTCTCTCTCTCTCTCTCTCTCTCTCTCCATATATATATATATATATATATATATATATATATATATATATATATATATATATATATATATATATATATATATATATATATATATATATATATATATATATATATATATATATATATTTAACTTGAGTTTCTTAGTTGGTTGTATGTCTTAATTGGTTGATTGAATTAAAAATGTAGCGTTTATTTATGAGTTGGGCTACTTATAAAAAATTGCTCTTTGTGATGAATAATCATTAGTTCGACTGTAATAAAGAATGGTCTAAATAGTAAGAAGATGCTACGGTTTTGTCTATTCTCCTTTCTTTTTGATAGATATTATTTTTCCCCTTTGATTCTTAATTCTTCTGTTTTGATGTTGCTTTATATTTTGTAATTTCTCTAAGCCTCTTTATAACTATTTAATATTGAATCGTACATAATTTATCTTCAGTTTGTTCTGTATTTTTTCTTATTTTTCAAAATCTTATTGCATATCTACTCTTTATAAATGTACATATAATAAGTCTTAATTTTAGCCTGAAGTGTTTTTTTTTTCGAAATGTCTTTTCAAGCACTTACACTTTGCTGAATACCATTCTTTAGTTTGTTCCTTGGGGTTTCCTCATTAAGATTAATTGTAGGCTACCACGACCGCGGAATTTATAAATATATATATATATATATATATATATATATATATATATATATATATATATATATATATATATATATATATATAATATATATATATATATATATATATATATATATATATATAGAGAGAGAGAGAGAGAGAGAGAGAGAGAGAGGGAGAGAGAGAGAGAGAAAGATAGTACTGGCATAATTATTATGGATTTTTCTCATAATTTGACTTTTTTCTACAAAAAAGCCAATGAAAGTAATTTTATTGATTGCAAATGGATTTTTTCATGCGACAATACCGAGCAACTATATATCTTTTATTTTAATGAACCTCAAGCTACTTTGTAAGTAGAATTGGTAAAACTAAAGGACCATTTCAATGAAGTCCTAGCTAGTTGTGTGAGTTATGGTATCTTTGCTTTAGAGTACAAATAAGATGTTTTATGTTATTTATTGACTGTCATTCTTTCATTATTTTTTATTTTTATCGGTGATTGTTAAAAATGGTGTTTTTGTGTGTTACAGATAGTTTATTAGTTATAAATGAATTAAACCAAAATGGGTAAACATAGGGATTTGAGTCCTCGAAAATTGGATAAATAGACGTTTTACTAAAAGAAACTAAATTAAAGCAGCAAGAAATAACAAAAACTAGATGTTTTAACCCAAACAGTCAGTGTTATTAGTGAAATAAATGATAACGGTCAAGATTTAAACTCAAAAAGCTTTGGAAATTGTGGTCGAAAACGAAAAACAACTCCAAGAACAGATAAAAATTTAATACAACAGGCTTTTAAGAACAGAAGAACATCTTGCAGGAAAACTTTTATTGAATTCGCCGCAGAGGGTGTTAGTCTTTTCCGAGTAACAGTAAATTACAGGCTTTTGGAAGCTGGATTGAAATCATATCGCCCGAGAAATCGCCTTGAGTGGACTTCAGAACAATGGGGAAATGTAAGAATGACACATCTAGCTAACCAGTTACTTGTAATTCATGAAAAATATCATTCATACCTACTAACCTTAACAGTGCTGCATTTTTATATTGGCTCCAGTCTTTTTAAATTATAAAGTTTATTTGATGATTCATTACTTCAATGGCTTTTCTAATACTTCTATGGCTGTTCAACTACTTATATTGTATTTTCTACTATTTCAGGTAGTTTTCTCTGACGAATCAACCATTACAGTGCTAGATGACCGCGTGAAGAGTGTAAGAAGGTGGCCTGGAGAAGAATTTATAGCTGAATGTTTGAGGAAAACAGTAAGATTTCCAACGAAAATCATGGTGTGGGAAGCCATCCCGGTGCATGAAACAAGTCGTTTTCACATTGTTTAGAAAACTAGGAATTAAGGAAAGTATCTAGAAGTTCTTAAAGGTCGTTTAATGCCTTAAATAAGGGAATGGTTTGGCGACAGACCTTAGATATTCAAACAAGACTCGGCCCTATATCATACAGCAAAATCAGTGAAGGCATGGTATGCACAAAATGGAGTTCATCTACTTCCATGGCTTAGAAATTCTACGGACATGAATCCGATTGAGAGTTTATGGTGTGTGTTGAAAGATGAAATACACACAAACGCCATTACGACTAAACAGCAACTCATATGCAATCTCATTGAAGTTTGGTTAAGATCTAAGCAAATCCAGGAACTGTGCATGCAAAACATCGATTAATTCCATGCCAGCACGCGTTAAAGCACTCACGGATGCTAAGGGTAGCCAAACTGCTTACTAATGAATGTAAAAGAGTTAACACTGTGCCAATGTGTCAAAATAAATCTATTTGCAATCAATAAAATTAGTTTTATTAGCATTTCTTTTAGAAACATTTCCATTTTTTTAAAAATCCACAATAATTCCCATAGAAAAGGTTAGCAAGTGGCATTCCTTTTATTAACTAAGACGTCTTTCGACCCCTCCTGCGGGTCTTTTTCATGGTAAATTAAATGGAAATATACAGGGAGAAGGATAGAGGAATCGATCGCAATTCCTCTCGGTTAGGTAGTGAGGAGACCATTTTTCAAGCCTCCCCCGAGTCCCTCCACTCCACCTCTCCTACAGGCCGGGAGGAAGTCTGTCGCCTGGAATCGAGGAGGTAAGAGATTAGTGAGAGAAAAGTGAAAGGCAGATGAAATGCAAAATAATAGTAAGGGGTAAGATTTTGATCTAAGTTGGCCTTCTTCCTTCGATGGTAGACAAGAATGGAAAGGAACATTTCAATTATTTGGACCTACTAATTTACGTGGAATCCAAACCATGAATCCCGCTTTCTAAGTCCATTCTAATCGTTGTTCTAGTTGGGTGTTACCTTAAACTTCTTTATATGTGACAGGAGAACTGTTCTTCTGTATTCTTTTACTTTAACATTCATTCTGTTGTGTGAATATATACTTTGCGCTGGGACTATGCTAAATAGTTTGGAAATGTTGATATTTTCGATTTCCATGGCTGTAATCTCCACATGAAATTCTTCGTTTCTGTATATAGTAACGACTTGTTGAAATATAGCGTCATCGAATTGGAAGTTAAGACATTAAAATGTTTTTGCTGAATGCTGGTCCTTTGTATATATGGAGTACAATGTAAGAACATAAGAAAAGAAAGAGTGCTCGAAAAGCTAATTAATAGCCTAGATGAGGCAGCTTCTGTTTCCATCATCCAGTTCAGTCCCACCTAGCATCCTCATCCCTAAATCTACCCAATCTATTCTTAAAACTCTGCAGGGAAGACGCTTCTATCAAATGACTAGTGAGCTTATTCCGTTCATTTACCACTCGATTTGTGAACCAATTTCTCCCAATATCTTATTTAAACTTATACTTGTCCAGCTTAAAACCCTTGCTATCTGTCCTATCCTGTTCACTTAAAATAAGAACCTTACCTATACCTTCCCTATTATATCCTATTATCCACTTGAAAATTTCAATGAAGTCCCTTCTGTCTCTTATCTTTTCTAATGCATGAAGATGTACTCTTCTAAGTCTTTCACTATAAGGTCATCTCCTCAACCCATGAATCATTTTAGTCACCCTTCTTTACACATACTCAAGCAAAGCAATATCCATCCTATAATATGATAACCAAAATTGCACAACATAGTCAAGCTGATGCCTAACTAATGCCAGGTACAGTTTCAGAATGACATCAGCAGTCCTTTTACTTACACTCCTCAAAATAAACTTCAATATCATATTATCTCTATTCCTATCACTTATGCACTGCTTTCTAGTCTGGAGGTCTGAACATTACCAAGAGACCTAAATCCCTCCTATTCAGTTTATAATTATTCATTGGATTACACCTAACTATACTAAGTACACTACACTTGCTTATGTTAAATTCCATTTGCCATTTCTCTGCCCATTGGGATAGCTTGGTCAATTCATTTTGTAATATCTCAGCATCAGAGTCAGACCTTATAATCCTACCTAACTTAGTATCATCGGTAAGCTTACTCAGGCCGTTACTTATACCTAAGTTAAGATCATTAATATAACGTCACTGGTTACATTCCCCTAATCAGATTTGATCCCATCTATACTAAGTCATTGAGGCCTGACACTAAAACTACGACTGAATCCCTCTAAACTAACTTCTCTCGATCACATGTGTTTTAACTTTATTCAAAAGCAGTAAGTACGGCGCCCTGTCTACAGATTTAATAAAATCCAAACGAACAATATTGTAATTTTCATCTCTCTTGGCAGCATCATACACCTTTTTATAAAAAAAGAGTAAATTAGTCAAAGACTATTTGCCCCAGGTAAAGCTGTGTTGAGATTACTTAATCAACTTATTTTTATCAAAGTGATCCATAATAGATTTCGCTATTATAGATTCCACCATTTTCGCCACCAATGATGTCAAAGTCACTGTTCGGTAATTGGACATACTGTTTTATCCCCCTCCTTAAATATCGGTATGTTAGTTCTGTATTATTATAAGAAACATTTGGGATCTTTCTTTGCCTTATTTTACACTTTCATTTCAAAATCTTTCCTTGATACCGTAATTAACTTTTTATTGCAGCGAGTCAGCTCATTATACCTCTACCTTAATTGACCATCATATTTTTTTTACTTTCCTATAAATGCTCCTCTTAATGTCGATATAAGGCTAAATTTTATCTGATATCCATTTAGGGTCAATAGCCTTGGCTCTAATCTTCATATAGGGAATGTTCATATTCTCTTTAGTAATTAACTGCTTAATCCTTCTCTCATATGGCTGATTTACACCATTCCTCTCTACCTGACAGTTATCTTCCCCTTTTGACCAATCTCATTGACATCACATTTCCTGACTTGGCCTCACTCGCTAGTCCCCAAACAACCGTCTCCAAGTACCTCATCAGACCCTTATTATCTTCCTTCTTATGCCTGGGATTTTGACCTAATTTATTATACCTAGAACCTCGTTCCATTTTAACTTAAAAGTTATTTCGTAATGGTCACTATTTTCCAAATTTTCCCCAATCTCTGTATCACTAATACCTTCTTGCCAATTTTATAAAACTGAATGAAATAGATTTTCACCCCTAATGGGTTGTTAACAACGTAAGTAAGAAAATTATCACACCATATTCAAAGGTTCCTGTCTCCTGATCAATTACAGGAGATTTCCAGTCTATATTTTGTAATTAAAATAACCCATTAATATACACATTTATTTCTACATGCACGTTCTATCTAATGCCACAGAGGACACGACGCTGCAATACTAAGATTTGATGGTCTACATAATAATTTTATGACAAGTTTACCTCGCCCCCCCTTAACAACTAGCTATAGTGACTGTGTTAGTTTCAGTTTTAATCGTAGTGTTTACACTACACTCAAGATTAGCTCTAATATAAATAATCATCCTCCGCCTTTCCTCCTGCTTCTATCTCATGAAACATTATAACCATCAATTTGGAGCTCAGATCTAAGGCTCTCTCCTGCCAAATCTAGCAATGACTCTGTTATTGCAATGACATCAAAATTCGCTACACTCACTAGCCCGCTTAACAAATTCATCTTATTCTTTATGCTCGTACTATTTATGTAGTATATTTTCAATGCATCATTCTTTATGGTTTTATCATTGCTACACTCTACCTTTCTAGTCCTCTGATCACCCCCCTCCCCTTGATATCTCTAAATTTATCTGAATGCCCTCGCCCATTCCTACCTCATCCTACTTACCTTTACAGCCTAGATTTATATTTCCCTCGAGAGGCACTCAACACTTTCAGACCCTTGCGACTCAAATGCAACACATCGATAACATACAAAACGTCGTTTCCTCTGCTTGTGCTCACGTTCACAAAAGGTCCTGACTAAATACCTAACCTGTGACTAACCCACCACAAGCACTTCAGGCACTTTATTTGCTTCATATTCACCTATAACCCCCCTTCTCCTAGATCTCATAAGACACTGAACCTATTTCTGCAAGTAATAAGCGCAGACATACATTCTCTACCTAGGTCTACTATCACTACTTCCTTAACAGTGGCATCCCTATCTCCAAATGGAACAGGAGATACTTTACTAGCTACATATTTCCTCCCTGCTTTTACCACCCTTCACTCCCTACTATCTCAATTGGAACGTGGAATATGAAACATAACTTGTTTTGACCCGTTCCTTTCTATTCTTTTCTCTTATTTTTTTTGTATAGTTCTCTTTTATAGTTCTCAGGTAAACCGAGTGATATATGTTCTCTTTTCTTTTTCTTTTTTCTTTTATTATAGTGGGTACCGCGACATTCATAAGGTTGTGGGAATTTTTGTTAAAAGATACTGCCTAGTTCTGTAATGTTATGTATTTCTTAGATGATTATATTGAATGTGTACTTGGCACGTATGTATTCTTCGGTGTTTTGTGTAAGTTTGAAGGATTTAGTCCTTTGGCTTCATTGAATTTATAGTTTACGTCACTTCACTTTTTTCACTATTTTATACTGTGTAGTTGGCAGGTATTATTCTTGGAGTATCGTTCTGGTAGGTCTTATTGTAGTCACTTTCTTGAGGACTGATTGGGTATTTATTCTAAATGGGTGGGGGTATTTATCGGGGGTATTTTCATTTGTCGGTTGAGCTTCTTAGGAGCTATTTATTCTTTGATCTTGTTTTAATTGTATTCTCTTATGTATACACTGATGCTTTCACGATTTCCTTTTAAACATCTCCACTGATGAATCTAAGTTTGAAATGAACTTTTGCTCTGGTGTTAATATTTTCTGAAAATTTTATGTAAAGAAGTTAATCTTCCTCAAAATATTTTCATTTCTTCTTCTTATGACAATAGGGAGTGATTGACTTCTCTCTAATCTTCAGTAAAAAGTTATATCTTAAATTCAATGAAATTCTCGTTTCCTTGTTTTGATATACGTTTTATTGAAAGATTAAGGTAGATGAGTATCTCCCTTCCTAGTGCAAGAAAATCTTTCTTTTATTCTTTGTGTTTTAGTCCCTTTAAAGAGTATTGTAGGCTTAGCACTGGTATAACTTTTTATATTCTTTCAGTTGTTTGTTGTATGCAGTTTGCTGAAGTTATCTTGAATCCCAGTACTTAGCATTCTGCGAGATATTACTATAGATGAACTTCTATTTCTATTTACGCTACTTTTTTCTTGATATCTGTCTTATAGCGAATTTTTGTCTGTT
This sequence comes from Ceratothoa steindachneri, assembly GCA_963969495.1. Taxonomy (NCBI): domain Eukaryota; kingdom Metazoa; phylum Arthropoda; class Malacostraca; order Isopoda; family Cymothoidae; genus Ceratothoa; species Ceratothoa steindachneri. Next base: position 94,815,691 of record OZ018332.1, read on the forward strand.
TGTAGCTTTGTTCCTGACCTTCTCGAATTGATTAATGTTGACGATTGTCGAGGGACGAAGGCGTGTGACCCAAAAGTCTCGAAAAGGTGCACACGTGTGTAAGCCAGGCCGCCCGTGTCGGCGCTGGGCTCGAGTACAATTGAATTGGGGGATGGTAAATACCTTCCAAATAGAGTGCAATATTATTAAGAGGAGCTCATGAGATGGAAAATATGTTTACTGGGTTCGTCTCAAGGGTTAGTCGAAAGATAAACACCTCTACAGAAATAAACCTTAATACAAATAATATTCAGAACAAGGGCACAGATAAATATGGAAATCTAAATAATAATTAGTACGATCAAACAAAAGTATGACCGGCAAAAATTAAGGAAACTAGGTCCGGGAAAAATATATAAGTGATCCAATAAGTTGGCGTTACACAAAAATGGGGGAATTCTTCTTAGGATTGGGAACGGAGAGGTGAGACTTACGAGGAAAGGACTCCTGGTTACCTCTGGTGGATGAACTGGGGAGGTGGAAGAGCAATAGCAGGTGTTTGTTTATAGGGTCGGAAAGCGAAGGCGTCCAGATAGACTCCGAAGGAGTTTGAGATTACCTTGGCTCGAGGTAGAAGTAATCACAAGTCGAGATTCGTCTGCGGGACGGCAGTAAGTCTCAACCAATGTAGTGAGCCGAGAGAAACCCATAACATTCTTCCGAGGCGTAAACGGGGTTTCTGTAATCTTCCTCTGATCAGGGCGGATTACGCGAAGACGATGTGCTGACGAGATCACAAGGGCGAGGGGACCACTTCACGGGGGACAGATACTCGGATCTGGACGGCAAGAAGCTCAGGCTCTCTCTATCTGCTGAGGCTTTGCAGACATCACCTTAAATAGGAGCTACAGCCAAGGTTATCAGAAGGCTGTGCGCAGCAAGGCGTCCCAAGGGATGTCGAACGCGGCTTAAGCAAACATGGCCCTTAATAATTTTTGAGCATCGACGAAGCGAAAGGGAAATAAGCGAGATTCCCTTCTACCCCAAAAAGGGGAAGATAAACACGGCTGCTGAGCCTCAGAGCGTGACGGCGTTATCAAACTGGATAAAGAATATAATAAAGCACCCTAACTTAAATACAGCTGTGCTGATCCGTCTCGACCAATGAAATTCTGTGTGATAGTGGCGTATTGATTTTCATGTTCCCCCACACCTCCCTTCCTAAGATGAAATTTTACAGACACGTAGAGGATGGGAAATGTCATTCCCAACAAATGGGAGAGATAGGAATTGGAGAAAACAATTTACCTGACGGGATACAAGCTAATAGGGCAATTTTTAAATCTGGGCTTACATAGACGCGAAAAAAACCCAATTTATATGAGGTTGTGAAACTTAGCAGTTAACGATAAGTAACAATAATACCCCCAAAACACATGGTGACCATTACAATTAATTACCAAAAACATAAAGAAGTAATTAAAGGCAATATATATACAGAGGGACAAGGCTTAAAAATATATACAATTGTGAGTATACACTCTCGGTGACTCAAGCTTACGAGGTAGGGCAAAGCTCCTCTATGGGGTTCCTACTAAAGCAGTTAGCCATACAATTTCCGGAACCTTTAATATCAAATATACGAAATTGGTACTCCATCAACAGTAAACTTCATCGCATGAGTCTACCATTCTGACTTTTACTGTTTTTTTTTAAAATAGGCTAATGGGCGGTGATCCGTTTCGATCACGAACTCCTTTCCTAATAAAAACATTTTAAATTTTTACCCCCCCAAACTATCACGAGAGCCTCACGTTCTATGGTCGCGTAGTTATTTTCACGCGACGAGAGCTTCCCGCTCGCGTATGCAATCGGATGGCTGTAATCATCGTCGTATTACAACAAAACGCCTTCTAATCCTTCGTTGCACGCGTTGGTCCTGATCCCGAAGGGCTTGGCCGGATTGGGGAGTCTTAAAATGGGCCTATCCTTAAGTTTGTCAAAGTGGGTGGATGCCTTAGGGTTTAACACGTGGGGGTCCGGGGATTGTTTCTTTAACAGGGCGCTAAGGGTAGAAGCTAAGGCGACAAATTTGGAACAAAACGCCGGTAGAAAGATGTGTATCCCAAAAAGGAGCTGAGTTGTTTCTTTGTACACGGAAGAGGCATGCTGGCAATGGCCTTTACTTTATATTGCTGTGGATCATCTGGTTTTCCCCGATACGAAAGTTTAAATAACGAATGGAATTATATGCAAAATTACATTTACTATGCCCAATGGTCAATCCGTGTTTCCGTAACCACATGAGGAGAGAGCGAAGGGAGCCTAGGTATTGTTTCCATGTACGCGTGGCAACGTACACATTATCGAAATAAAATGACATGGTACCTAGGCTATCCAAGATTCGCCGCATCATTTTATTATAGTTACTGCCACAGTAACCAAATCGAAAGGAAGACGCCTAAATTGCATTAGGCCCTTCTCAGTGGGGAACGCAGTGTACTTCCGAGCACTATCCTTGAGGAAAATTTGATAATAGGCCTTACATAGGTCTAGTTCTGAGATAAATTTGGTCTCTTCAAACAGGTATAGATTCTGGTCGATGAGTCGGATTGGTTCCGCGTCGAAAAACGTAACAGAATTCAATTTCCGGAAATCTACACACATTCTGAAAGTTTGATCGGGCTTCCTTACCATTACAATGGGCGAGCAGAAATTAGAGGTGGAGGACTGAATGATACCACACTTTAGTAGGTTTTCCACTTCTGAATTAAAGGCCGGAAGAAGATGCACAAGCAAGGGGTACTGTTTAGTGCGAACAAGTTCTTGTGTTTTCAGAGAGATCTCATGTATGAAATGACGCGCACATCCTGGCTTTTCCGAAATTATGTTCACAAATTCAGCTAATAACTTAGCCAGTTGAGCCCTTTGCGGTGATTCCAATTGGGGGTTAAAATCGAGTTCCTGGGCGGTTTCTTCACTGGAACCGGTAGTGCAGGTAGGGGGTGCTCCTTATCTGACTCGACGTAAACTGCCTGTATCAGATTGATAGGGTCGGTGGGGTAAGCGTATTCCATCACCGCCTCTTCATCAAGCGCGACTATGTTATTTATACACGCGCGGTGGTGGTATCGCTTAAGCATGTTTATGGGATATAACTTATTATCGGAGGGGGTCTTTATGAGGTAGTCCACGTGTCCTAGTGCTTCTAAAACAGGGAACGAGCCTTTCCACTGTGGAAGGAGCTTATTAGAATCAGTGGAGAGGAGGAGCAATACCTAATCACCGGGTCGGAGGCGTCGATATTTTGCCTTTACGTCAAAATAATTCCGGTATTTCTCCAAATTAAGATCCGTATTTTTATACGCAATTTCCACGCATTCTTCTAAGTGGTTCCTCAGCTCTAATACGTACGAATACGAGTTTTTAATCTCTTCATTGAGGCGGGGATTTGCGAACAATTCGTTGAGAATACTCATAGGGCTTCGGACGTTTCGCCCATAAAGGAGTTCGAACGGGGCGAATCCTAAAGTCCTATGAGGAATCTTACAGCACGCAAAGAGAGCGACTAGCAGATACCGATGCCACTCTTGAGGCTAAGCGTGGCCCAGCTTCATCAGGGTGGTCTCCAGAGTCCCGTTTAATTTTTTGTAGACTCCGTTAGCAGCAGGGTGGAAAGGGGTTGTGAAGAGAGGTTTTATCAGGAGAGGTTTTTCCACGTATTCCATGAGTTCGGACGGAAATTGTCTGCCTCGGTCAGACAATATCTCCTTAGGGATGCCGACTCGAGAAAAAGATAGCTATTAATGCTTTCGCGCACGTTATGCTATCGATTCTTTTAAGGGGAACTGCTTCAGGGAACCTCGTAGCGAAGTCCACGAGCGTGAGAATATAAGAGTCGCCTTAGCTCGACGGGGGGCTGAATTAAGCCAATCAAGTTGATAGCCACTCTAAAAAAGAGTTCAGACACAATGGCGGTCTTTTGCAGGGCTGCAGGTGCAATTCGTGCTTTTGCCATCGTCTTTTGGCAAATATCATACGATCGACAAAATTCTGCAATTTCTTTGGCAGCTCCGGGCCAAAAGAAATATCAAAAGATTCTTTGGGCGGTTTTATTGTGGCTGAAATCACCAGCCAATAACACATTGTAGGCAAGGCAAATAACCTGGGGAACGCGAGAACAGGGGATACAAAGGAAGTAAGTTTTAACACCATCCTCGGTCGAGGTAAAATGGTAAAAGTCATTTTTACCGAGATATATAACCTTCCTTGGGCCACAATCAGAAACTTGATTGTTCTTCTGTTTTTATTCCCACAGGGGCTGGGGAGAAGAGCACTTCTTCTGCTCACTTGCAAATTCCTTGTTATGAAGATACGCAAATTCGGGGGCATACGAATTTTCTAAAGGCATGGGGGTTGCAATCTCTTTAAAGGCCTGAGCCCTCGGAAGGACGGGCTGGGTGACATCATTAGGGTATATCTGTGGGTTCTGACCGACCAACACGGCGCAGAACTTAATGGGAGCTGCAATGGCCTCCACTCAACCTGTGAAGTATTTACGATCTAGGTAGCAGCGAACTACAGGGAACCGGTTGGCGTGCCCCAAGTAGTCGTCGACTACTGCATACATCTCATGGTCAGGATTTACTTGGGGGAGCAATTTTTTCGACACTACGACGCAGGTGCACCCAGTGTCTCTCACAAGGGTTGACACCCGGCACTCATTCACAGTTTCTTCTTCAAATTCAAGCCCACCGGGTAAGCTTTTATCAAATAAAAAATTGACTTGATGTCCCGGTGAACCGTTATTCGGGGCAGAAGTTGGAGTTATTGTCCTAGCAGGTGATTGAGAGAGATGGAGGAAGAGCGAAGGTGACAGTTTTGGGGCCATTTAGTCTTAAAATATCCGGGCATGCCGAACTTGAAACATACGATGGGCCGCCTAGGGTAATTAAATGGTGCGGGGTTATTTAGGAGGGGGCTAATATCCCTCGGTTCTTGCGGGGGAGGGAATCTAGGTTTTCGGGGACCAGCAACTTTGAGAAAATGTGGCGAATTTTTATGGGAGGACGTATGAAAATTACTCTTACTCTCGGAAGATCAGGGATGCGATTTCTTAGGGTCATTTGGATACAAATTATGACTTGACGCGTGTACATCCGCCTCTTCTATGCATTCCTTAAAGGTAGACACGCAGCCATTAACTGATCACATAAAACGAAATCGAACAGAGACTCGTATTCGCGTCCTACTTAATCCGAATCCAGCCAGAATTGTAAGCTTCTCTGGAGGATGAAGCCAAACTGGCGGTAAGTTTAGCCAGGTAATATTCTTGCCTAGCGAAACTTAGCCCGATAGAAATTGGGATTCATATTGATTGCCGATATCAATTCGGCCATGAGATTCGAATAATTAAGGGTGGTTAAGGCAGGGAGAGATATGTAAATTTCCCGAAGGTGGCTGTTCAACAAGGGAAGTAAGCGTGCGACTCCATTCTCCTCGATGTCGTACGAATTCACTTCGAAAATCTTTTCAAGTGGGTGAGGTAGGCACTTAAACCTTCGCCATCCTTGAATACGGGTAACTTAACCGAAGGGACTTGAGGACCCTCATTCCTTGAACTAATGGAAAGGGTTTCTACATTATTTCGCTCATGTTGACTGTTTCTTTTTCTTTCTTCTGCTACTCTTTGCTCTCTTATTTTTCTTTTTTCGGCTTCTCTTTGCTTTCTTTCAGCTTCTCTTTGTTCTCTTCTTTCATCCCTTTTATTTCTTTCTTCGTCCTGGATATAGGCAATTAAATATTTGCCTGTTAATGCCAAGATTTGACTTTGTTTGTGGAATCTAACGAGGACGACATCCTTGACAGTACATGTGTGTCTAGCAGCTCGAACGTACACGAAACGCACGACACAGACTATGGGGCTCTCACAGAAATTTAAAAATATATATATATACTAATATTTACCCCCCCCCAAAAAAAATTAAACACCAAAATAAGAGCGAAATATATAAAACACAATTGACAAAGCGAAAATTTAATTACTATCGGATTAAAATTTTCCGTCCTCTTAATCCAGCTCGGTATTTACCAGCAAGGAAAATGAAAAGGTAGGATGTCGTGGGCACACAATTAAATAGTTAAAAAAATAAGTTGATAATTAATTCTACAATTTTTGAGTAACTTTGAGCTAACTTAGGCAAAATGGTCAGAGTAATTAAATGTGGGGAATTAAAATTTAATGGGCTCTTAGGTAAAAAAAAATAAACTATACCTGATTTTAATATAAAGATATACGAGTATAATAGATATACATATATGTATGTCAAGGAACAAAAGTGTGTGACCCAAAAGCCTCAAAAAGGTACACACGTCTGTAAGCCAGACCACCACTGTCGGCGCTGGGCTCGAGTACAACTGAATTGGGGGATGGTATATACCATCCAACTAGAGTGCAATATAATTAAGTTTGGCTCTTTAAATAAGAATACGTTTGCCGGGTTCGTCGCAAGGGTTAGTCGAAAGATAAATGTCTCTATAAACATAAACTTTAATACAAATAGTAATGAGAACAAGGGCACAGATAAATATGGAAATCTAAATAATAATTAGTACGACCAAACAATATTATAACGGGCTAAATTAAAGAAACTAGGTCCGGGAAAAATATATAAGTGATCCAATAAGTTAGATCACAAAATGGGGTGGAATTTTTTTTAGGACTGGGAACGGAGAGGTGAGACTTGCGAGGAAAGGACTCCTGGTTACCTCTGATGGATGAACTTGGGAGGTAAACTAATGGACAGCTTTCGTCGATGGGGCCCCTATGCCAAGGCGTCCAGAGTGAATCTGAAGGGGGTTGAGATTACCTATTTTTCAGAGGGAAGTAATCGCCAATCGAGATTCTTCTGTGGGACGGCTAGAAGCCTCAGCCAATTTAGTGAGACGAGAGAAACTCAAGACGATCTTTCGGGGCGTAAACAGGGTTTCTGTAATCTTCCACTGATCAGGGCGGATTACGAAGACGATCTTCTGCCGGATCTTAAGGGCGAGGGGACTACTTCAAGGAGGACAGATACCCGGATCTTGACGGCAAAAAGCTCGGGCTCTCTATCTGCAGAGGCTTTTCAGATATCACCTTAAATAGGAGCCACAGCCATGGTGGTCAGAAGGCTGTGCGCCGCAAGGCGTCCCAAGGGATATCGGATGCGGCTTAAGCAAACATTATCTTTGATAATTTTGGAGCATCGACGAAGCGAAAGGGAAATAAGCGAGATTCCCTTCTACCCAAAAAGGGGATAAATGAACACGGCTGCTGATCCTCAGAGCAGGACAGCGTTATCAAACTGGGGGGAGACGATAATAAAGCACCCCGAAATTAAATACTGCTGCGCTGATCCTTCTCGACCAGTGAAATTCTGTGTCATAACGGCGTATTGAATTTGATACTCCCACACCGATCTTTATGACAGCCGTCCCTGGCTTGAATTCTTTATTCCTATATTGAATGCCGTCTAATATAGTGAAATCCTCAGTGAATTAATATTTAAGCATTCAGGCATTTTATGTGGTGGTATGTCCGGTGTATATATCAAATACAACATCGAGATGAGGCAACCTCCCTCGGGAAGTGCAGCTTCTAGTTCAAACCTGTGTCTTTGGAATTTATTGACAACCACATATGCTCTTCTATCTCTCAGATAGTCACAGAGAATCCTCTCAAGATTTTTATTAATTCGAAGATTTATGATCTTCTGTTGCATGCCTTTGACCTTGACTTTTTCAGTCTTTTCTACATCTCTCAGATCCAGAACGATATATTTTTCTGTTTTAACCTTGGCAATATTTCCAGTGATGATGAATAGTGCCACTGTTATGTCTCTATTTTTATGGAATCCGGATAGGTATTAATTGCTAAGGTTAATTTATTCTACATTTTCTGTTAAAAAAAAATTCGAAGAATTTTCCATTGAAGTTTAAAAACATTACACAGGCCTACGTTTGAAAAAAATTCTTATGTTCCCCAGGATTTCTTTGTGGTTTCTTAATGAATCCAACCTCCTGAGCTCAAAAATGAATGTATATTTGTTCCATCAGGTCAGATTTTCTCAGTAGAGCATACACCATTTTCATTGAGATTACCTCATTTTTTCTGAATTTAAAAAAAAAAAAAAACTTTCTCTATCTAATAATGCATTATTACTGTTATATCATATAAACAGGAATACACGTATGTAAACTATAATTCTTTTAATAAACAAAAAAATAAAAGAATGCAACATAATAAAGAAAATAATTATAATTTCGAAGAACAGACGCCCTTGACGATTTTCGTTTTTGTTTTTATGTCCTGGTGGAATCTTTGCCCCTGTTCTTTACTGTAATCCCCGCAGTTGTCGGGAAAATAATCCAGATGGGACTGTAAAAAGTGTATCTTTATAGATACTCGAGTTCCCAAATGTTTTAGACTTGTTAAGAGCTGATCGACCAGGGCAACATATTCTTCTAGGCTTCTTTTAATGCCGAGAAAATTGTTAACTAGAGCTTTGAAAGCTTCCCAGGCATCTTTTTCTATGTCCTTCATTGATGCATCAAATTGCTGATTCAGTTCCTGATTTGAAGTCCATCAAAAATTCCCCCATGGAGCTTAGCGTCACTGATTTGTGGAAATTTTTGAAGAAGAAATTTAAAAGCTTGGCCTACTTTATTAAGGGTTTTGACATAATTTTTCATTTTGTCAAGCTTTATATGCAGTGGAGGGAGGAGTATTTTTTGAGGAGGCACTAAAGGTTCAGCTATCACATTGTTTTATCTAATTCTAAATGCTTCTCGTGGAGGCCAAACCTTCTTCTTATAGTGCATACTATCTGCACGACTGTCGCATAAACATAGGAAACAGGGATGCTTCGTGTAGCCTGTTTGCGTCCCAAGCGTAAGAGACACTACCTAAAAAAAATTTAGCACGGTATGTAAATTCAATGTAATATTTCTAAAAACAAATTCAAAGTAATATTTCTTAAAACAATAAGAATATGAATATGTACTGAAAAATCCTGTATGCCGATGCATTAAATCATCGTATTGGAACTAATTGGATATATGTACACTTTATTTTGAGTTTATTGAGTTGTGTTGTATACCTTCTCAATTAGGATAAGTTCATCATTAACCCAATAGGATGCATTAACCTATAGGGACACACTTCAACAAAAAATATAACTAAAAAATGACTCACAAATTCCAGATTTGCATTCTTGTAAAATGTAAGTTGACCAAAAGGTGTATACAAGTATTAACAATTAAAAATAAAAATGTCAATATCAAAAAGCTTAGAAATGCCAAGTGTAAAATGATCTTACCTTTAAGTCACCACATATCCTCCAATTATAGCTAGAGTAATTTATTGCATCCAGCAATTTTTTCATATTTTCATAACTTTCAGTAAGTTGGATTGAATGGCCTATAGGAACGGAAGCTATCTTGTTACCAATATTCAGTAACACAGCTTTTAAACTTCTACTGGAGGAATCTATGAACCGTCTCCATTCTAATGGGTTGTAGGGAATTCCAAGGGCCTCAACAAGTCCTTTAATATTGGCGCAGTATACTAAAGAGCTGGAAGAATGCTGTAAAAAATAGCTTCGAAACTCTTGTTCTCTATTTCTGTACCCCCCTAAATGTTGTTTCTTAAGCGAGAAGATTCCTTTCACGAAGTCGAGAGCCAAGAAGTTGTGTATTCGCCTTTGAAACCCCCAGATCCCTGGTCAGGTCATTTAACTGAACTTGAGTGAATGGTCTTGCGACCATATCATGTGTGGAAACCTGATAAGACTCAGATGTGTCATAATCTTGGTCAACTTCCATATTAATCTCTTCATGTACCTCTATATGTTCAGGGGAAGAAGGTATAGGAATTCCTGGGCCATGGGGCAGGGGTTTGATGGCAGAAGGAACATCCGGATATGCCACACTATGTTTATTCTTCTTATCTATACCTGTGGAAAATATAATTGCATATTACATAAAGGAATTGATTTGGAGTTGCAGATAGTACATAAATGTTTAGTAAAGGATATGTTCATGCTGAAGTGAACTATGTTAGTTTTTAATTTTATGCTAAGTCTTTGCATAATAATGACATTTTCAGGAGCCAGTATAATACAGAAAGCTTAAATACTTGATACAATGCTCACCTTTAAGATTTGTCATGCAAAAATAGCAGTCCGTAGTGTGGTCCTTGCCTTCTCTCCACACCATGGGAACACCAAAAGAGAGGGACTTCTGTTCACCCTGACTCCAGCGTCTTAAACTTATGTAGCATCCCTTGCAGCAGATATGTGGTGCAAAACTTTTATCTTGATCTCTTAGCCTTACTCCAAAATATGCATGATAAAAAAGATTTAATTACAGGAGTGATTGTACTTTGCTGCTCGGGAAAAGTCACTTTGCCGCAAACATAGCAAAATCTGTCGGAGCTATTCTTACATTTTCTGTTCATTTTTAACTCAACCACTATTATTATTATTCTTATTATTATAATGCTAAGCAATTTTTAACCTGCAAAATATAAACCTATTTGCATAATTACTTAAAATGTACACAAAATTTACTGCGAATAGAGCAGTGCAAAAACTATTGAAATTTGATGTAATATAGGAGATGTATAAACTATAAAATTATTATCACCTCCTGTATCGCAAAAACTGGAGGTGATAGAGAAAAGGGGATGACAGATTCGGATTAAGGAGGTCAATTTTATTAAGAAACACTATAGAAAACCTAAGGTACATTTTTAACGCAGACCAGTGTTATAGGTGGGTAACTGGTGAGTAAATCAGGTGATTTGCTTGGCTTTGTGATCAAGATGATTTTTGAGTTTCTGGTCATCTGGGATGTAGGTGATGCTTAGGCAGGCGTTAAATTCGTTCTTAATGGTTTCGATTACATTGTCCAAAGCCTTAGTAAGGGCGATGCTGGCAACTCTTGATGGAACTGGCACTTTTTGTTAAAATTAATAGAGTTTTATAGATCGTTAATTGTTGTTGTAGCGCCTGTTCGAAGGCTCTTTTACCTTCAGTATTCAAAGAGAGACGTTGAATATCATGAACTATCTTTTCAATTACTCGGGTGAATATTTAAATATTCCTTTTTTAGGGCCTTAACAATATTAGCTTGCCTTTTCTCATTGGGAAAAGGAGAATTCATCTTTGAGGCTGAATTCTAAAGACTCAATGCTCCTATTAGAGTTCTCGCTGGTTTTGCTTTCTTCTATTTTGTCTTCATTGGTCGATTTTCCTCCTGAATTTAGTTATTTTATTACAATATTTTAGCCACAGAGATTCAAAAGATGGTGCGTTATCGAGGAACAACATTTTCTTCATCCTATACTTCTTGTGTTTGTTGTTTAACGTTTCCGCCAAGTTCCCTGGTTTTCAAATGTTTATAAGGTGTTTGTATAGAATATACCTCAAGACCTCCATTGAAGAGTGAAAATGTCTATAATGGGTGTTATTTATACAAAACAAGATAAACATACGATTATAGTTTCGACCAATCAGACGAAAGAAAATTTATATCACTTTAATAAACTTAATATTAACGAAATATAAAGCAAATACAGAGAGGTAAGGAGGACGGAAGCAGATTTTCTTACATTACGTGGATGCAGCCTTCAATAAAGCAATTTTACTAGAACGTTCTTGCAGAGACGGAACTGCTTAAACTCACATTTCTCCAGCCACCCCATGCTACTGTACCTGGGGTCTGCTACTCATTCCCTTTTCTCACTTATGTCTAAAAAATGAGTACAGACATAATGGGGAACAATGGAAGATGCAGGTTTAAATTAGCCCACTGTTTATTTCAGTGTTAGAGGACTAGAAACAGGGACTGAGCTGCAATATTTTCGGGGGAAAACCCTAAAGGCGCATCTAGAACTACATCGCTCCCCACCTCCTCTGTGTATGCTGGAAGTAATTTTGATTTCTCAACCCTAGAGGAGAGGCATATCTGTCCATGAGTCCACGATGATTCCTCTCTCGAGAGGCGCCCGCCTGGACCACCCATCTCGGCAACGGTGGATTGTTGGCTGGGTGGGGAAAACTCACAATTTCAACACAAACTTACCGTTTCACAGACTATTTCGATATTAGCTAGAGACAAATGAGGACAAATTAAGAGAAGACCTTAAATGATTATACGATAGGCTACCACAAACTCATCCTAATTTTTAGTTTTACTAATTAAGAAATAATAATACTTATTTAGGCCAGTCCCTTTTGACGTCACGGACGTAATACTAATTGTATAATCTTTTCAGCATCTGAACTCACGAAACTTTTCAGTGAAAGTGATAAGAATATCGTTTGGTAATCGACAATGGGAGAACGAAGATAAGCATTATTTTGCCTTTATAACTAATTGTATATGGTCAATAGTAAATATGTAAAGTGAAAGAAAATTTTAATTTTATAAGCATTTAAATATACAATTAAAATCTATATATATTTAATAATAGGTGGAATTTTTCATTTTTTGGTCGTATGTTGATTTATGCTATAACATGATTATGAAAAACGTAACGAAGGTGAATTGCGAGGAAGAATTGATCTAATCTCACGTCTCTCCGAAGCCGAGTGAAGCACACCACACTGCGGTAAAGTTTTAAGTCAGATGAATTTCGTCATATAAAATATATTTCGTGTATAATATTTTGTAATAAATATAAGTTTTCCTCCCACTAAATTTTACATGGTTTTTACTGTATTGTTATATGTTTAAAATATATTATATTTTACTTTGTGTCAGTTATATTTGTAACAACACATTTATTTCGAGATTTAATACTTTGTTTAACTAAGAAAATAAAGAGGATTGAATTAACCATAAAGGGAATCATACTGCAGTAAAAGAAAAGAGAGATAGGAGAACGAATAAAAAATAGGGATATGCAGAAAAAGGAGAAAGAGGCGGGAAGACTTTAACGAAGACAAAGCCTGTGCTAGCAAAACTCATCTACACATTTAGAGTTCGTTTCAAACTGATTAAAAGCTGCGAGGAAACACATCTACTGTACATAATGGAATACTGCCTTAACAATCCGTCGGAGAATCTTCGTACAGAGGAAACGGGTATTTGGTAGTGCCTACTAAAACTAGTTAGCGGGGTAATGATTTAATGACATTGCTGAAGAAATCCAACGCCCAATTATAAAGTCAACCAAGAAGTCAGACCCGTCATTTTATGTTAACCGAGAGGCGCAGGAATTCTAACTTTGAAGTAGATTGTTTGTAAATTGGTTTATTTTTAACACTATATAAACAAGCACCTGCACATTTCTTTCACACTTCTAAAACAACTACTCCCTCGTTAGCAGATGCCCGGTGGTTCTAATTTTCAGGTTCATTAAAGCCTAATAAATTCATTTTTGGAACCCAGTAATTTATTCTGGAAATCTAGTAAATAGGTATTTCATTATGCTGTAGATCATCAATATTGAATAAAAGTCCAATAGCTAAATAATTTCTAAAAGTTATTATCCTTAGCAAATTAATTGCCCAGGCAATTTTGGACCGGTTGGGCAATTTTAACACCGTTAGACAGTTTAAAGGGGATGTAAGTTTAATATTATTTACGAGGTCATTAAATCCTTTGTTACTAATTTTATTTTAATTATATAATCATGATTAAATAAGGGTTATTTAAAGAAGGGTGAAATAAATTAATTGTATGGATTCATTAAAAAATTGTTTTTTTTTCGTTTTTTTATTTATTTTTTGAGTGCTGAAATAGAAAACGAAAATTATTTTCTCTATCACGAAATATATTTTTTTACAAACATATTTTTTTTTAGTTTTCATAAATGAGTATTCTTTTATTTTGCAATATTCATATGAGTACTTTATTTTACTAAAAATATGCATGGTTTCAGTAGTTTCTAATCTTAAATTCATGCTGAGAACAAATTAGACCGCGTCTAGCAGTAAGAAAGGGATTATTGTTTGCAATTAAGCCCTTGTTTTTTACCCATATTTTGGAATATTGAACACACTTAGTTAAACTTTTGTGTTGTTTTTATATTGTTAATACGCCGCTATTTACTTTTTTGTATTCATAATGCATGACATGCATGATATGTACTTCACTCGCCATCACTAATGAATGATTCTAACAAAATGTAGCTTAAAAAAGCCTATGTATCATTACTGCTTAAAAAGTCCTACGATTACCCACAACCAACATCCATCTAGACGTAAGATAACAGCATCGTGAATCTCAAGTTTCGTCTGCATCTCGCGTCTCATTTCTTACACTCTCTCACTTCTTTGCCGCACCAAACTAATTAGCCAATAACACGTACACTGCACGACGCAATGGTGTCTATGCACTGACCTGTAACTCTTACTATCCCCCTCCTTGATTTCTTTCCGCACCATTTTTCTCCTACTTTTCTATCTCCGTGTCTCTCCTTATTCTATTCTTTCTATACCTGTACTCGAACTCTAGCGTACAGCATACACATTACTAGCTTAAAAAATTCCAGGCATTACTATAGCTTAAAAAATGCCTAAGCATTATTAGTTATCTTCAAACAATTTACACCCAAATTTTAATAACTTAAACAACTCTAAAATGTATTTATTTACAAATCTATAAAGGACATTATCCTTCGACGGCCATGTTAACTTTATAAGCAAACCTGTCAGGCTAAAAGTCATTCAAAGGATTCCGAAACAATTTTTATTACTCGGAGAACAATTTCGATCTCATTTATGACGTAGTGATAAGTTATTTTACAATTTTAAAAACTGAAAGACAAAAATGGCATTACACTAACGGTTTGAGATGAGATTTCGTAACCCATCATATTAAGTGAAGTGAAAATGAGTGGTAGGGTGAGAGCTTCTTACCCAGAACGAGGATGGTAGGAAGCGGAATAGTGTGCCACTCTCACCGAACCTACCACACAACAAATATAGGTTGAAGGGGATTAGGAGAGGGAGTAAACCCCCAAAATGAAAGATAATCATACATAGGAGAAAAGAAGACTAGAAAGATCCATGGCATATTAAAGAGCTGAAGACCAAGTCTAATTGGGACTCAAAACAATTAATTGCGCTTCCCGTCCTTTTTTAAAAATCGACGAGATCGCCCCGTGAATAATGAAATTTACATACAGATCAGAATGACAATCGCTGAAAATACATTTAGCACCAGGAGCATGCCCTTTTTGGAGGGAAAAGGGGGTAGGGTGTAACTAAATAACTAATATCATAAATCTTGTTAGCTGTGAACGTGATCGATGCACTTGAAAATGAGGCTCAGTCGCCTGACGACCCCAAGCAAACCGATCGAATTTTATAACTCAGCTTTTTATCTTCTAAATATTTGGTTGGTTAAGTTAGGTTTGGTTAGTAGCAACCTCGCTGTAGACAGTTTTTTTCAAACAGCTGAAAAGTTGCAAGTAAACACTCTAAAGTGTGTTGCTCTAAAATGTACACAATATGTGTTAATAATAGCTCTGTGGATTATCTAAATGCAATTTAATTCTACAAGTAATTTACCACACATACTGGGAATATAATTTTTGGGCGGAGGGGGGGGGGTCACTGTCTAATCAAAATGCATATGTCCTCTTTAGGAATTGGGTATTTTTATTCTTTTCTAGTGTTTTACCCTGTAATGGTTCTTAAACTGTCGGTTGGGTTGGAAAATGGTCTGAAAGACCGTTTTATATGATTAGATAATTAATTAAATTGAGCTAACCAAAATTGGGAATTCAATCTTTGCCACTTTGACTGCAAATATTCTCATAAACTAAAAATATTCGTTCATGGTGACCAGTTATAACCCTTGGGCAAAAATATTTTATATTTCAATCAATTGACGATAATATATTAGAATCTAATTAGTAAGAATGAATATTCAACACTTAACCATACTTTATTGAAGGATCTTATTGGTAGAGCGGATACTTATCACTTGAGCATATTGAGGAATCTAAGTAGACACTAGAGTGGAACTTAACTAATTTCCAATATAATATTAAGGGCTCTAATAACTAGAGAGGATATTTATCACTTGTTCATAACATATTCAGGGATCTAATTACTAGAGCGGATCTTTATCAATCGACTATAGCATAGTATGGTATTTTATTACTAGAGCAGATATGCATAAATTAACCATAGCATATTAAGGGAGTTGTTACTAGAGCGCATCTTTATCACTTGACCATAGCATAATAGGTAAGGGAGCTAATTACTAGAATGTATATTTATCAATTGACCATAGCAGCTGGAGAGATGTAATATCTAGAGCGGATCTTTATCACTTATCCATAACAATGTCACTCATTCTCTTTGCCTTGAGCAACATGCTTATCTCCTGGACGCTGGCAGAGGCTGCTCTCACTACTCTCTACGTAGACGGCCTTTCGCTCTCTTTCGAAGTGGCGCAGATGCCTACTTTTGAGCACTGACTCCACCTAGCTCTCGGCCGCATCTCTTGTATGCCAAAGCCTAAGTTTCCTTTGGCCCAGACTAAGGCGATCAAATGCATGTGCCATTCGCGTTTTCAACCAGATTCGAACCTATACCAAAATTGGATTCGCCTCGAGGTGGTTAGAATCGCTCCGTCGTTTCCTTAGTCTTGTTGTTCAACGACAGCTCATCTGGAAGACATACATTCGCAGCATAAGGTGCTCTTGTATCTTTGCTATGAACAGTCTTTTTCCCATAGTTTTCAGCACTTGTGGTGCTGAAAAGGATACTTATTAGCAATTTACCGCTCTGTTGTTCTAAGCTATATTACGAATTCAAGTAATTCACATTCGCATTCAAGCGCGAATTGCAGAAGTTGGTATCGATCCATCATACTGTTCTTCCTTTGGCGACCGGTCCTTTTGAGGGTGGGGAGCAGCCGTTAGCTTTTAGGTGTGCATATTGCTTTCTGAGTTTGCACGCACAATCCCAGCTTCCACTTCGGTCGTCAATGTCTCTCATTTCATCCTGAGCTGATCTCGACGGCAAGTATATCGCTATAAAAAGCCAATCACACCTTACCTTTTGGGGGTGTTTGGCCAACGCAAGTACTTCGATAACTCGATGGAGCATTCGGACCGGTAGCGCCACTGTTACTAATTATGACACCCATGAACGTTTGTCGTCACGCCTCTGCTGCCAAAGCTTATACAGCACCGGGAGTACTGCGGTAGTACTTCGTGGAGCAAAGGTTGTGTCGCATTGGAATTGTTCCAGTGTAGATAGATGGCTCCAAATTGGAATAGTATGTCGGCTTCCCTTCTCTTCTCCCAGTTTGAAGCCGAAGAAGGAACACTACTAGGGGCTGGGTATGTCTTCAAGGCCAAGCTGGTTAAATTTATCAACTTGGTTCGGGGGCTTAAGGACCGTACCTGGTATATAGACCCAATTGTGAAATATAGTGACACACAGAGTGTACTGAGTGGCCTCGAGGCAATGTAACATCCGCGCACCACATGGTTCTTAGTGTCTGTGACGCTACGGCTACTGCGAGTCGAGGTTGTGGAAAATGAGTGAGCTGATTTGGCCGCCAAAGGGTCTGCACGCACTGGGCCACCGGTCCAGCATTTTGCTCTCCCTTACTCAGACTACATAGCAAAAATAAGATCAGTCAGTTGGACAGCATAAAAATAAGATGGGACGACGAAAGATAATCTAAAGTTGCCTTGTAATTTTTTAAAGTTGTATTGTAATGTTGTTGAATTTATGTTTTTGTTCTTGTTCTTATCTTAGGCATATTTTTTTGTTTTTAGTCGCGTGCGAGTCTAGTCGCGTGCGAGTCTAGTCGCGTGCGAGTCTAGTCGCGGGCGACTCTACATCTCACTATGTCGATCGGTCACCGTTTTGCTTTTTTTGTGATAACATTGTAACTATTCGGCCGATTCTAACCACACTTGAATGCCTGTTGTTTTTTTACCTTTCCTTTCGAATGATATAATTGCCAAAGTCCTCCCAAGGTTAGCCCGGGAATTATTTTGTTTTGGCAATAACATCATAACTATTCGACCTATTCTAACGAAATATGAAAACCTTCATGTTGTTCTACATTCTCTTTCATATGATATATTTGCCAAATTCCTGCCAAAGTAAGTCCGGGAATTATTGAAAGTTTTTTAAGTCGTAAGGTCATAAATGAGAACAAGTGAGAGCACGCGAAATTTTGGTCAGTAGACTTGTTTAATCTAAAAATACCCTAAATATATGTTAGGTAATAACTTTGGCGGCTGTGCTTTTGATGGAAGTCGCCAGATGAATGCCCTAAATTATAAAAATAGCACTTGAACATAGCTTATCAAGGGTTCTGATTTATATATATATATTAAATTATTTTCAAATAATTCGATATATGAAGAGCCACGGCCCATACTAGATTAAGAAAGAAGGAAGAGAGAGATATCAAAGGGAATACAATAATATAGATTTTTTAACCTCCAAGGAAACTAAGATAATATTAGGTGCGGTTAGAACTTATGCCATCGAGTACTGTTTACTTCTCAGGTTACCACACTAGTCGCTAGGCTATTATACCATCCATATCCATATTACTTCACTTTTTTAACGGGCAAAATAGTTTATATTATTTTATCCCGTTTGCTCTTATCTCTCTCTTACTTCTATCCTATTCTATTAATTATGATCCTGTTTCTTCATATATAAAAAACGAAATCAATCGTGTATCATCTTTTTTTTTTAATTTCATATTGGTTAATGAGCAAATATATAAAATATATATATATATATATATATATATATATATATATATATATATATATATATATATATAAATATATATATTTATATGTATATCCCAATAGAGTAAAGATTAATTACGTGGGGTGTTCAAAGTAGTTTAAACTTATTGAATTTGGCCCGCCAAAAGGTTACCTTGTGAAGGATGTAGTTGAATTTGCAAGGTGTATCTACGCGTACGGTTATACGAGTCTACCTTCCATGGGAAAAATCCAGGTCTAAAGAAATTCCAGACCGAATTGTTGCCGAAAGAAGTTACTGACAGATTGTGACTAAAAATAGCTTCACTTCAAGGTAAAAAATGCAAGACATCAACGCTGTTCTTTCGGCACCCATTACCTAAATAACACCCTGCAGGGAACAGCATAACATAAACATATGGAGAAGAGTGGCGTGCAAGAGTATTTTGCTAACTTCTGCCCAGAAAGTTACCCGGCTATAATGGAGATGAGGAGGATAAGATCAATGGACCGTGGAAAACTGGAAACTCATGATCAGGTCAGGCGATTGACGTTTCTTCTGTATGTGAATGATGCCCTGAGTCCTGTTCATCGTAGACCTGATGAGGCTATCAAGGAAGATGAGTGTAGGGTGTGGTTCAAGCTAGGGGAGGCTCTGATGTACTAGGGTGTTTTAATTATGCAGACATAGGTGCTTTAGATGAGGTGAAAACAACTTGGACCAGTATGCCTACATCAAGCTGCTAGACGGCTACGTTTTGTCGTTAGCCTTTTATATTAACGCCAAACTTAGCATTTCAATCTGTCTTTCAGGATAACTCCTGTATTCACAGAGATATATCTGTGACTGACGGGCGTGATTAACGTTCAGAAACAATCATATATGGATTGGTTCAGATCTGAACCACATTAAAAATCTATGGAACTACCTCGAACAACGTGTCAAACGCCAGGAACGGCATTTATGCAATCTGGCCTAATTGCATAATTCTTTGATGCAAGATGGGTTGATCATTGATATGTCTTACATCCTAAACCTCACCTAGTTTATGCCACGTCGAATTGTAATTTTTATCCATGCGTGTGGAGATATTACACGCTATTATGTACGATCCAGTCTCAGGTGACTAAGCTTTTGTCCGATGAGCTTATATAGAGGAGCCTTAACTTTTTGAAGACTGCGGGATTATATATGCCTCTCTTTCCCAAATAAAGGTTTAAATATCTGCTTGGAACTACATATATCGCTCAGTAAATAAAGAATTGCGAATAGATTCATCTTTTAGTCTATACAACCCTGCCAGTTTATTGATTTATCTGATTCAGGAATTGAAGTTATTTTTTTATGATGTTAAAATAACCGGGTTTTTTTGTTACTATTCTATAATTGTGATTGCAAAAGTCGTCTTAATAGGGTTAAGATCACCAATTCAGGTTAGTTATATCTGTTTTAAGTTGATGCAGATGCTAGGTATTCATCAGAAACTAGGGGCTACCAGCATTCAGCAGAATCATTTTGGTATGATTATTGCCAATTTATCAAGACAGGAGGCTAAAAATACCCTGTAGCAGCATATTCTAAAATGTGTGATGCCTAAAGAAATATGTGAGGAACCAAAACAAACTCTGAACATCTCATTTTACCTGTGAAGACGGCCTAAAAATCTAGAAGGTAGTAAGGACATTATTTTAGGAATTTTTAAAATTATTTTTTTTTTAAACTTTTAAATTTTACTTTATAATATTTAAAAATATATCAGATATGAAATATTTTGCCAACCTTCCATGATTTATCACTACGATGCCACACTGGACTGAGCTCTCCACACTTACGTACTCTGCAAATATGAGGGCATCTTTCTTCTAAAGAGAGCTGCTATTCAGAGGATGAGGAATATGTTGTAAATCCAGATATGATTTTAAATTTGCAGCTGAGGAGAGAAATCTATACTATCTCAATCAGAAAACTAAAGACTTGATCAAAGATCTTGGTCTCAAAAATTCCAATGTCGAATATTTTACGTCCAGATTGAATCAGTGGAACTTGTTAGATAAAAGTTTCCAATTAGAAAATTAGAGGAAGCATCAGCTAGCTTTTACAAGCTTATTCGCCCACCAAGATGAGCTTTGTTTCTGCCATAATGTCACCAGACAATTCCAGGTAATAAAAATCACCTGTAATCAGAACGAGCAGTGATTGTTTATTAAAATCTCATCCAGGAGTCTATAGGCATCACTGTTCCATACTGGAAGAAAGTATCTTCTTCCTACCCTGGCTCACACGGCGTAACTCCAAGAGGAATACAACAACAGCTTGGGCTTGCTAGACGCCTTCAATTATGATGATTTTGGATGAGAGATTATCAGAGACTTCAAAATTGTGGTAATCCTGATGGGCCTTTGAAGCGGCTTTACTATCTTTCCCTGCTATCGTTGACTTTTGACCAGCAGGAAAACCGTGGCACACTACCACATGCAGCACTAGCCGAAGCCATAATCTTGGCTTGAACACAGATAAGAAATATCTTGAAGTGCTCGAAATCCCCAAGACCATCAGTACCAAGACGAAAGCAGCTTGGGACAGCTTTGTTCAGTCATTCGTGGGTTCCTAGGAAATCACAAGGTCGAATCCTATGTGGAGTATGTTGAGATTGGTTGAGAATTACGGCAAAATGGGCAATATGATGAAATCCTCATGAAAGTCCATATCCTTGAGTTCATCTTGATAAATTTAAGGATAACGAGATAGTATGCGTAAGAGCTAGGCGAGCGCTTCCACAAGAATATACCTGCATTTGAAGGCGGCTACCGAGGAGTGTATAAAGAAAACATGATTGGAGATTATATTTGGATGCTGATACAAAAACGTGATTTAAATTGCAATTGAAAATCTAGAAAATCTATTCACATCTAAACTTTTCCGTTTACTTTTGTCTAAAAATTATAAATACTTGTTAGTTTTGATTAATTTGTTGATTTTCTAAACTTATGCGAATAAAAAGGTGTAAATACGCTTGTTTTTCAATTGAAAGTAAGTAAAATTCAAAATATTATTATTCGGTACACAAGAAATAATGTTAGGAAATAAAGAAAATCAATTTTTGTTAACTATAAGCAATTAGGAAATAAGCAAAAATTGTTATATAATGGAATTTTTCTCTTCTTCACTCTTTTAATATGTTTTCTATTTCATTTTAAAAATATGAAGTTGCCTTTAAAAGAATCAGCCTGTGCGGTTTTGGTTTGCTTCCTAACCTTTTTTCAAGGAAAGCAATACCTAGAAACCTAGAGAGTATCCTAAAGTATGTCATAAGAGGTCAATCGTCGCACTGAACCTGTCAAAATACTGTTTTTGTGGGGTATGTCTGGCGTTGTTTTAGATCAAATATAACACGAAAAAATGTAGTTGCAAAATGATTATAATCCAAAGTAGTTAAAAAAGGCAAGGAAGCCTGTTGAGCTTGATGTTGTGTAAAGGTGGCTGGATAATCATCGCTATATCAACCGTATACCATAGCTGCCGTACATTGTAGTTTAACTCATAACCATAGAAGACATCATAACTCAAAGGTAGGTGATGTCCATAATGAAGACATATTTACCTTAATTTGAAGATGGCGCTGAATATTTCTCTCTAAATTTATCACCCGAAAAAATTAAAGTTCTGACACGTCCTTGTAATTTATATTTAATCACCAGTGAAAAAAGATTGTAATTCTTCTTACTTATAATGGTTTAATGGGGAAAATTGGCAGCTATAGTCAACTTTTGATGGATATTTTAATTAATAATAATTAAACATAGTAAAGAATTTCGAGGTTTTCAATATATGAGAATCAAAATGAAAACGTGATGATAGAAATTATAATAATGATTCATTTTTCGAAGGAAAAACAGTCAAAAATGTTAATTTTTTCTTGTACTCGATCATTAAAGTTGTTAAAACTTATTTATCAAAAACGCTCTGTCAGAATCTCTCACAAGGCGCACAATGCATGCCTAGGCGCGATCCCCAGCCTGACGGGGATGATAATGGTCTGAAGACAAGATAAAATCGCTCAAAACGTCTATCCAAAACAGGACTCTAACTGCCTTTATCCCTATTAAATGCCCATAAAATCATGTTTCAATTTAATTGAGGATTTTTTTCCAGGAAAATATGAGAGACGGACTTTAAATGATTAATCAACTCCTGTTAAAAAGTGAAGCTTACGCAGGCAATTGAGCTGCGAAGTTTTAAAATGGTTTACAAGAAAAGTGGTATAAGGGAAGACCTCCCTCAGGAAGATTGAAAGTCGGGAGGTAGTATATAATATATCGTGTCCCCACTGATGTGTGTAAACGATCCCGTGTCCTGTGAGGAGAATTGTGACTCCTAAAGAGGTAATTGATACAGTTCTTTAAGGGGCAGTATAATGGTCGATTTAATACAGCCGCTTGCTTGGCGTGGCTCTAGAGGGTCTCTCAGGTGTTCCTGATGCAGTGTCGAGGGACCTATGATTGCTATAGCAGCTATATATAAATATATATGCCAATTTCTTTCTTACTACATCGGTGATTTAAGCCTTTGTAAACTTTATAATCGTAAAGGTTTCTTAGAACAACCAAAATATAATCGCTTACTAGTACAAAATAAGTGATTGGTTTGGCTCAAGATAAAACTGAATAAACTTAGAAGAACCACGCAATGTAAATTCTACTACCGTCAAACAACTAGTCAGTCTTCCACTCTACAGACTACAAGGGTATGATGAAATACATATCGAATAACACATAAATGTAATCGATGTATTATGATCCATTTTTACAAAATGTAATCCCATCTTTAACTGAGCGGTGTAATTATAGTGAAAAACACTAAAATAATCTCCTGGGTAAAAATATCAATTCAATGTCATAATTATGATTTAAATAGATACATAGAGTAATAATGATGAAGGGATATTAATGACACCTGGTCAGTTCTATCTACCGAATTCTTAGTGAAACATCTAAACAGCTAGATAAGACTAAATTCCCTAGGATATCGTCTCCATCTAATTTTGTCTTTCTTTTTTCTTCTTCTCATGGGTTAATACCCATATTTCTCCCCCAACTGCTAATAGATTCATAGATTTACGCCCATAGGGTTCAAACTCTGTTACCAACTCGTTGTCTGCTCTTAACATACTCTCATATATATATTTTGAAGGATATTTGCCTATAGTTATCTACGATTGCTCTAATTTCCAAAAATAATATTTATGTCTCATAAATAATTACTTAAATGCGCCAAACAGCGCTATCATAAAATGAATCCTTGAAATTCATATCATAATGGCATTATCTTTAATCAAAAATATATCTCCTGCAGGAAACGTTTCGATGCTTGAAAAGTCCACTAATTAATGCTTGGAGTCCAGAAAATATAACCCTCTTTATTTTTTTCCCTCGCTTAAAAACATGAGCAGCCTCATATAGTTTTTAGATCACCAACAAATTCAATATGTCCCTAAAAATATTTGATTTTGAATTCTACAACAAAAAAGTGGAAATTAAAATAACTTATTAAATTAGTATGGTAGTATTTGATCTTTATTTTGATATTTCTTCTAAGAAATGTCAATTTATTTCCCTGTTTTGCGACGCCGAAATAAACTATTCTACTCGAAGGGAAATGTGATTTAGTAAAGAAGAATCCTAGGTTGAAACTTTCGTTATTTTGGCTGGT
This sequence comes from Ceratothoa steindachneri, assembly GCA_963969495.1. Classification (NCBI taxonomy): domain Eukaryota; kingdom Metazoa; phylum Arthropoda; class Malacostraca; order Isopoda; family Cymothoidae; genus Ceratothoa; species Ceratothoa steindachneri. The sequence continues at coordinate 94,840,131 of OZ018332.1, forward strand.
GAAAGTTCATATAACCAAGATAGGTTTTGTTTCCTTATTTTCATCTCAATTTTGAATAATTTTTCAGGTATAAAAAAAGATCGCTTTTAAAATAGTTTGACGTTTTAGCAAATTTCAAGTAACGTTTCTAACAAAGTTAAACCATTGCTTCTCTTATCAGGAATGCTAAGCCATATTGATTTTGATGTGTCGAGAGATCATTATTGTTTTTTATAATTATTAGAAAAAAATAATGAAATACAACAAGCTGGAAAGCGCTAACCCCGAAAAGGGCCCAGTGGGTGCCATAAGATTGAAGTATAGGGAAAAGATAAAAGTTAAACAAGAAAGAAAGCAATCACCTGTTATTTAAAAATCGCACATTTAGGAGAGTTGAAGACTTCTTTGGGAATAAATAGTAGTTCACAATCTACCGATCCAAGAAAGAGACATCGAGAAAATTGCGATGCTTATACCGCGATTAGCAAAAAAGAAACGCTCATTTAACGTTACTGAGTATCGACTATTACATCTTAGGGTGTGCAGCCGTAGGCAGCAGATGGTTCAGCGGTTGGTTGGTATTAGATACAATTTTAAAGAAAAGTCATCGATTCCACTAAACGAGGATGTTAAAGATTTATCTCAATATTAAGAAGCAACAAGTTAATATGGCTGAAATCTCTATCTATGAGTTTTAAGGGAGATTTTTGTCTGTTGTGTGTAGTCGAGCCTTGTTGTGTTTAGGTTGTTCTTGCCTGGTGTGTGTGAGAAAATTTGTAGGTTATGCATGTAGTGATCTCTTGCGTTGAAGAGTGTCATCTGTGGCTTCTGAGGATTCGTGGCAATCAGCCATTTATCCTCGTACTCTGTCTTTTCATCTAGTATTATTTGTGTATGTTGCGCGATCTCGTCTGGTCCGCGGCTGCTTACGAGAATGGTCTCGTCATTGGCGTAGGACACTCTGTAAGTGTGACGGCAGTTTTCGGGTGGGCGTGCGGTTTCGTTTGTGTACATGATGTAAAGTGTGGGTGCTAGTAGGCTTCTTTGGGGAACGCCTAAGTGTGGTGTGAAAGATGAAAGGGATTGTTTTATTTTATATGGCATCTTCGTTCAGTGAGGTAGTGCGAGAGGAGCCTTCTAGTGCAGAGAGGTAACTCCGTATTGTTGGCGAGTTTCCAACGGAGTCCCTCGTGACACACTTTATCAAAGGCCTTCTCCATGCCCTTGCTGATGGAGAGTATCTTTTGTCGTACCTAGCGGGTTTTTTTGTATTCTGTCGTGAATGAAGGTCACAGCCGCCTGAGTGGACCGGCCCCTCCTGAAATCATATTCGTGGGGGGAGATCCAGTCCCTCTCTTCCAGGTAGTCCTGTAGGCGGCAGTTTATCATACGTTCGAGTATTTTGCCTAGGTGCTCTAATAGAGCAATAGGCCTGTAATTGTTTGGGTATTTGGGGTCTTTGTTCATTTTGTGTCGAAGTATGTTGTGAGAGACTTTGAATATTTTGGGGAAGTGGCCTGAGGCTAGTGAGGCGTTGAATAGGTGTGTAAGTGTAGGGTATATTTTTGCGGGGAGGTTGTCTATTAATGCGGCTGGTAGTCCGGAGGGGCCGGGTGCGCGTTTTGGTGTTGTTTTAATGTAATGTTTTGTTTCCTCAACGGTGATGGGAGTGATCAGTGTAGATATGTTGTCAAGCTGCTCAATTCGTATCAGGGGGCGGGCCTTAGCTCGTGAGAGTGGGCCCGACACCACTCCTGGACTTCCTGGAAGTGCTCTTGCGCGTATGGTTTGGGTGGATTGTGTGTGTGTTTGTGTGTATGTGTGTGTACTGTGTTCCAATGGGATCTAAATGCGTCATGGATAAAGTTGGTGTCTGTGTGTGTTTAGTTATTTACTTGTAGGGTGATGGGTTAGTGTGCATCGGTGCCTAGCATCCTTTTTACGCGCCGCCAGAAGAAGGAGGGGTCAGTGCAACGAGTATCGTCCACGATGCGGACGACCTCACGCCACTGTCGGTTCCTATCTAGCTGCACGCACTGTAGGATGCGGGCACGTAGGTGAGTGATTTATGTTGGGGAGGGCACCTGTATTAGTAGCCGTACTGCGGCTGGTAAAGTCTCATCATGTTGGTCATCTTAGCAAACTGTAAGGGTGCTGCGGCTGGTAAAGTAGTACTAGGTTGGCCATGTTAGCTAATTGTAATAAAATGATGTCTGTCTCTGTTTGTCTGTTTATTGGGAATCAAAAAATCATGTTCGAACCATCCCCCCTCTCTACCCCTCTATCTCTCCCCTCTGCCCTATCTCTCTGCCCTCCCCTTATCCCTCACGCCACTCTGCCCAAAATCTATCCTCCTCTCTGTCCCCATCCCCTGCTCTCTCCCCTTCTCTCTCCCCTTTCTCTCCCCCTTCTCCCTCTCAGCCTCTCTTCTCCCCTCATCTACCCCTCCTTCCTTTTCCCCCTATTCCCCCACTCTCTCTCCCACCTTTCCACCTCTCCCTCATCTCTTCCCTCCTACAAAACCCATCCAAAACAAGAGAAAAATTATATTCTCCTATCTCCCTATCTATCCCCCCACTCAGCACAAACCCTCTCCCAATATCCCTCTCTTTTCCCTCCCCCTCCTCTCTCTCCCCTCCTGTCTCCCCTCCTGTTTTTAAAATATAGTTATATGTAGAAGATAAGACGTTCGATTGATTTCTGTGGCCACAACGTCGTTCGCTCATAACAAACGCTCAGTCACGCGTGAACGTAAACTGCCGGCCACACGCGGTAAAACGTTTACTCATTTTAAGTATATTATATGATAGGTAGAGTGTGCACCTCTCCTGAATCTGCCACAAATCTGAAAATAATAATAATCAGCAATTAAAGATATTTTTATGCCACAATATTAGAATTTTTAACAATTTGCATCAGTATTTATTTGCGATGTGGCTTTTTTTTGCCGGGCGTTGTCCGGGATAAAAATCTGTCTTACTTTATTTCCGGACGCACATTTTACCCGAGCAACTACGGGTACCTCTGCTGGTATATATATATATATATATATATATATATATATATATATATATATATATATATATATATATATATATATATATACGTGTTATATTCAATAACACATATAAAATAAGGAAAGATGAAACGCAAGCAATTTAGTCGTTATCTAAGACCAAACAAGGATACAAAATAGATTAAAATAGAAGGAAGATAGAGATAGCAAACAGAATAAGATAATATAAACTCTTTTACCCACTATAAAAAGTGAAAAAATAGGTGTGGGTCGAACCTACGCTATCGAGCGCTCTTCGCTTTTCAACTCACTGCTCTAACCACTAGGCTATCATCCACACACCCACGCTCTTCAAAGAACTAATTACTGGCATCATTTTGTTTTTTCTCGCTACTCATTTTGTCTAATCAGTAGATCTTCGCATCTCAGCTTCCCACTATATAATATTTACCTCTGAATAAAACTCATCAAGGCCATTTTTAAACATTAAAATGCTTACAAATACTCGCTTAGGTCGACTATTCCAAGTTTATTTAAATTTATAACAGAAATAATTCGGAGCTATGCCCGTTTCGAATCGCTTGTTTACGTGATCTTTAACACTTGTTAAAAAGAGTGGGAGCCCTGGTAGCCAACATGAATGGGCCTGTAGTTTCTTGGACATTTTTTTTTTAAAGCGCTGGGGGTTACACTGGCTTGCGCAACAGTTCTTGGAGATACGAACAGAAGCCTCACCCGAAGATGCCTTCTTGAAGCATGACTTAGTTATGATCACGGCAGATAGTGAAGCAGTATGAACTCTGCATTGACTAGGGAGGTTCGGACGAATATGTAAGAACCAAACAGGAATGATTTTTTTCTCAAGTTGCATTATCACTATAGCTGAACTCTTTGACAAATTTCTAAGCTTTCTAAAGGTCCGATTTTAAACTAATATGTTGTCAGCTTTTTGAGAATTTTGAGGTAAACTGCTGTTTACGAGACAAATCCTGAACTAGGTGAAGCCAAAATAATTTTATAATAGTTATTACCAATCTTATTTTACTGCACATGCACTAAGAGGGTTTTAAAATTGAAAATCTAATTCAGACATACTAGGATGGCACATAGGCGTTTCTTCTTAAAATCTCCCCTTGGGGATAAAATAGTGTAGGGCAGAATTTGTTGTTATTATTGTTAGAACAGAGGCAAATATAAGTTGGAGGGGAACAATTAGCGAGTTGTAGGGAGCGGAAGAAGAGGTTGGTTGTACCATCACAAAGGTGAAAGCCTTCAAAGTAAGGGGCTCCAATTTAAGAGGGCTTCTTATTGCACAGAGGGTGGCCGGCCATGACTTCGAAAGAAATGAAAAGATGGGTTGTTCAAGAGGGGATCAACTCGAACGGCTTGCTTCTAAATAGCGCTGAATTTAAATTTAAACAATGGTTTTAGGGGACTGAATTCCTGTCTTCTTAGTAAGAGTGAACTATGTATATAAATTTGTACACATATATACTTATACACACATATACGCGTGTATATTTTATATTCACCAAAGGACGACCATTTTAAGTATAGACTTATAAGTATGACTTAAAAGCTCGTAATACAATGCTGGAAGCGGGTCTGTAATGAAATTAGTTACCTTTTTTTCTCTTGAATTTACTCCTGTTGTTCATTTCCTTTATTGCATTAATAATAATAATATTAGTTTCCTAAAATTTAGTAATGCTTCTTATGTAAATGAACCACATTTACACTCTTAGTAATAATAAGTCTAAGGATCGTAGTCTTTCTTCATTGGGTTTAATCATAAGCTCGGGAATATTTTCGGTTGCCATACCTGATGCTCGTTCTAACAGCGGTACGTATTTATTCAGGAATGGGAACCAAACTGCAGTGAACATTCGAGATGAGAACGAAAGGGAGATTAACGTAGAGGCGAAGGTGCTGGTGGGAATGGCTCTCGCGTCCTATTTGCGTTGATGGTACATTTGACGCTTTGCCTTGATACTAAGAAACATCTGTCCATTTCTAAGGTAACCAACTGTCGTATGAGAAGGACCAGGAGGTGGACTTAGAAGGAATAAATCCTCAGGGAGTAATACAAAGAAGTAGAGGAGAGACTAGAATATAAATAATCAGAAAAAAAGACGGGGACCTGGAAGAGGAGGAAGACTCAGAGCATCAATAGGGCTGAGAGGAAGGCGATAACCTAGGTAAAGAAGAAGACCCAGAGGAAGAAGAAAACTGAGAGTAAGGTGAGATCCTAGAGAAGCGGGATGACCCAGAAAGGGAAGAGGAACCAGAGGAAAAGGAGTAGCTAATGAATGAGAAGGTTCCATAAAATGAGGATGAATTAAAGGAGGAGTATGACAGTGAGGAGAAGAACAGGTCTCAGAGGAGGTCGAGGATACAGAAGATGAGAAAGAATCCGAGGAGAAGGAATACTTAGAGTGAGTATGGACCCAGAGGAAGAGGAGGACCGAGAGAAGTGTGATAACCCAAAGAAGAAGAGTAATGAGAGGAAGAGGAGAACCCAGATGAAAAGGGGGAGGCTCTAGAAGATCAGGAGGACCCAGGGTAGAAAAGCAAGTATCATAGAAAATAAGAAGAACCCACATTAGAAGGATCTAGTTAAAGAACATTGAAGAGAGGGAAGAAGAAGAAGCAGAGAGGGAAGAAGAGGAAGCAGAGAGGGACATGGAAATATCCAGGTTCAGAAGCAACGGGTATTGAGGAATATCCTAGTCAGTAGATACTGCTCTATTAATACCCCAGTAAATGTTTACTGCTCTCTTAATGATCCGTTAAGGGGCTACCGCTCTCTTAATACCCCAGTCAAAGTTTACTGCTCTCTTACTGACCAAATAAGGGGCTACTGCGCTTTTAATAACCCAGTAAGTTGGTACTACTCTCTTAATAACTCAGTGAGTACTGCTCGCTTAATAAACTAGCAGGTGGGTCCTGCTCTCTTGATAATCTAATAAGTGGGTACTGCAATCTTAATAACCCAGTAGGTGGGTACTGCTCTCTTAATAATCCAGTAGGTGGGTCCTGCTCTCTTGATAATCTAATAAGTGGGTACTGCAATCTTAATAACCCAGTAGGTGGGTACTGCTCTCTTAATAATCCAGTAGGTGGGTACTGATCTCTCTTAATGACCAAGTAGCTGGGTACTGCTCTCTTAATAACAGAGTAAGTGAGTACTGCTCTCTTAATAACTCACTAAGTGGCTATTGCTTTTATAATAACCCAGTAATTGGGTATCTCTCTATTAATATCATACTAAGTGAGTACGCTCTCTTAATATCTCATTAAGATAGTGCGGCTGTCCTAATAACCTAGTATGTTGGTACGGCTCTTTTAATAACAGAGTAAGTGAATATTACTCTCTTAATAGTCCTAGTAAGTGGTTACTGCTCTCTTAATACCCAGTAAGTGGGTACTGTTCTCTTAATAACCCTTTAAGTGGGTACCGCTCTCTTGATGCTAGCGAGAGGCCCTCATATCGACCACACTTCTCTCTCCAAAACTCAACATAGGTCAATCAATTAAAGGCAGAGTCTGAATGGAAAAAAAAACACATCTTTGAAAGATGTTTATTAATTAATTTCAGGAGTGAAACTCAAGATGGAAGTCAAAGCTGTTTTGAAACTCGTCTCCAAATAACTGTTTCCATTACGAGGGGTTTATTGAGCTAGCGTTGCTCTATTGCTTATTCGTTCTATATTCAAGTTAACCTCAAAGATATATCGGGGAGTTTCTTAACCGAGCAAAACTCTCACAACTTCTTGTTATGCCACCAAGAAACCCGGGAGATTTTGTTGGGGGAGTTTTCTAGCATTCATCTGGCGACTGCCTGCATAGGTTACCTTTCCTTATTTCTAGCTTAATACTAGACTACATTAAAATAAAAATAAGCAAAATTACCAAAAAATAACATGACAAAAAAAAGAAAAAATCCCGGTAAAGAAGACAGGAACCTAGAATAAAAAGAAAATAATACTATTTACTATACGATTTGATCTAAAAGATATTTTGGTATTATTTAAAGATAATATTATAAAAAAGGTAGTTAAAATAAATATTTAATTATGTTTTATGTGATATTTGGTAGCTTGTATGTGAGGCAGGAACAATGACAATATCGTCTTCCAGCGCATATCGTTATGTAGAACTAAACCCTGATAAGGGGCCGTTGTCCTGAAAATCCGCGCGACTGAAAGCTTTGTTCCTGTGAGTGGTAATTAGGTTGATGCGCGCCACCCACAAGTCATGGCAAAACTGTTGATGATGATGATGATGATATTTTTCTTTGAGAACGAAGAAAATTCAGTAGAGTTTCGCCCCCAATCCCCCAAATTCACTAGATTCGTCGGAGCTCCCATTGCAAAGGACATATTAGGGTATACAAGCCAGAAATTGGGGGTTGGAAAGCTCTTTGGTGCATTGGGGATTTTGGGGGAAATTTTAAGAGCTCATCTGGCGACTGCCCACTTGAGCCATAGTCTCAGTACTCACACTAGAGCCTAATACTAGGCTAAATTAAAAAAAAACAAATAGCATGTAAATAACAGACATACAAAAGGAACATAGGTTAAAACAAAGGCTAAAACAACAACAAAAAAAAATAACAATAATAAAAGTCAACAATAAGAAAGCGCGCTCAGGGTGTCCTAAGTAGGCCCGCATATCCCCGGCGCAGGAACATGCGACTACCAACAGAGAGTCAAATAAAGTGGAGGAGGCAAATCTACTCCAAAGAGTCATATAGTCTGCAAGTCTGTGTGCGCGAACGGTGCATTATGTAGAGAAGGTGAGGGGACACCACCCTTCCGAACCTATCACTGGGGACCCCAGAAACTCTTATCTTAGGAATTAGACGCTAGAACCTTCTTATATTAAGAAGTTTAATAAATAAAATTGAAAAAAAAGTTCTTCTGAAATGTTTAAAATTTAATAGTATGTCCAGAGAATTATATACTGAATAGATAAAATTATTTATTTCAAAAATATCCTATTCACTTTATTTATTCATTTGGGGGAGGTTTGAGAAGTATACAGAGTCTTTTTGTAGAATAGTCGTCAAAGTAGTGAAAAATATATTAAGACTCGGAATATTAAAAATTACTTGCGAATAGATAAAACAAATGATCGCTGAAATTTAATATTAAAACAGGCTAAGATTTAAAAATTGTAACCAGAAACCCACACTATACAATACCTTGATCTGGGTTGTAGATAGTTGTATAAAAAATACCACAACTTCACTCGGAAGATCCAAGATTTATGGGCAAAGTAAAATGACAAAATGTGAAAATCCTGGAATTCCTAAAAAAAATATTTTAATAGTGACAGAAATGTGTGTATAACTCTTTTTATTGGCTTCAAAGTTAAATTAATTTATCTTCCATTTCATTCATTAACCAAATATGAGAAATAAAATAACCGGTAACTCAATAGGAGGATATTCTTTTCGTCACACACGTATGTGTACCAAACGGTCCTGAATTTCCATTTTTCGAAGAGTCATAAAAGTAATACTTTTTAATGTGTTCAGTATTTGAAGATCAAAAGTATACTCAGTGCGAATAAAAATAAGACATGAAAAATTCATTCAAAAGCTGTATAGATGAGGTAATTATTACACATAGTTATTTTCGTACCTATGAAAACATTCATTATTGAGCGGATCGTATCGAAAGGTTTTTCGGCCATAAATTCGAAACCCTGCTGAAACTAAGGCCGTATGCTAAAACAAATGAGAAATACACATTTGAGTAAAAAACCTATTTTTTAAAAATAATTTTACATTTTAGCCTTTTGCATATAATAAATTTATAAATAATTGTGAAGCTACACTAAATCTGATAAAAGTGCATTTCACTTTTTCTTTTTGGCATACGGCCGTAATTGTCGAATGCCGGTCTTAGATAAAAACACTTTTCTGGATGGGATCACAATTATCACTCGGAAGGTCAGTGTTTGGCAGAATATTTTCTTACGAAAGTCAAAAGAGAGGCTAAAGAGAAAAGTGAAAATGAAAGCTAAAATATAGTCAACAGAGGAAAGTTAAAAGGAAAAGAAAATAAGAATGTCAAAAGAAAGCGAAAAGAAACGCAAAAGAAAGGAAAAGAGGGAAGTGAAAAGAAAAGCAAACGAGGAATGTTAAAAGAAAAGCAAAAGAGGAATGTCAAAAGAAACGCAAAAGAAAGGCAAAGAGGGAGGTGAAAAGAAAAGCAAAAGAGGAATGTCAAAAGAAACGCAAAAGAAAGGCAATTACACCAAAAAGAGTATGAGGTTTGGTGAAGGAAGTGTCATGAGCTAGGTCATGATTTATGTAGAAGCCAATGGGCCACTTGTGTGCAATTTTATGGAGGATAATGACTCCTGCGCAAATCCAACTGGGTGAAGATCTACCTGGACGATGAGTATATCACTTTTAGGACTAGGGATTAACATTAATCCGAGTGAAAATGCTTGAAAAACATTCAGAGATATCTATAGTGAGGAGTTTAAAACAGTTCAAGAACTCTGTGAATTTCTTCCAGATGAAAGATGCACCGTTACTGCGCAAGTATGTCAACAAGTGGTACGTTCCTATGAATGATGTGAAAGCATCATCGAGAATAGGGGCATCCGCATGTCGTGGAATGGCCAGAGTATAAATATATATATATATATATATATATATATATATATATATATATATATATATATATATATATATATATATATATATACGTAGGGACCCTTGGGCTTTATGCCAAAGTTTGCGGAGTACTTTTTAAAACAAATATTTCAGAGTGCTTGTTGGCCAAAGATTAACAGGTAGCTGGTAAGCGTTGGGATTGCAAAAGAAAGACAATGATTAAAATATATCTTTACTAGCAACAAAATAATATTTAAATATAGACAAATAATGAGATTAAATGGAATGGTCGCACAGACGGAGTTAAATGTTTACGCCAGATACTGGTGGGTTAATTTGGGAATTAAGGAGGTCGGATTCAGGTTGGTAATTTAAAGGGGGGGGGTTAATAAGGGCGTGCACACAAATAATGGATCGATTGGGTAAGCAAGATTCTAGGTCAATCTGTAGGCGTCAACGGTTACAATTGCTTACGTGCTCGTTGTAGGAAAAGGGCCAGTTAGGATACGATGACTGCGAAGGGGGAAGTAGGGTCACCTCTCGCTTCAGATGAGGGAACACTCGTAGATGGCCTTCGAGGATGGGAATCCTGGTCAGATACTCGTGCATACACGTGCGATTTGGGTGAAGTCGGTGACTCTTTCGGTGGAGGGGGGGGGCGGATAACGTTAGCGTGGAATTTCGACGAACTTCGATCTTATGACGGAAGGCAGGAATATTGGTATAAAGGCAACCATGGGAGACGATGAAATCGGTCCATATGCAAATACAGCTGGGGTGTGACAACGGCGTAGGCTGCACCTTCACCCTGGTTCAGCCGTTCTTTCAAAGCTTCATGCGGTGATCTCAGGACCACGTGGGTACAGAAGGGCACGTGGTCGCCCTTCGACCTTATTCTGCTACATCCCTCCCATCCGAAAAGATGGTACTTCTGGAGTTGGGGGAGAAAAGTGACATCCCCTAAGACGAATGACTTGGGGAAGGAGAGTGTTCCACGTGAGTGGTCAACAGGGTAAGTGGAAAAAAGGGAATTAATTATTGCCAACCAAAAAAGAACTAAGAGGAACATAATTAAAAAAAATGAAAATAATATTTATACACTAAGCTATACAAAGCAAAAGAAAGAAAATAGAAAAAAAATAGATATTCAATGATACATTTTACATAAATGACAAAAGGATTACGGTGGTACATATACACATATAGGGCAGCTGCACCAGGCTTATAAATACCAATTTTATATAAACAAGGGCGATATGCGCCATAGACGTACACAGCAAGAAATATAAATACCTAAGCAGAAATAATTGAATATAAGCTCATCTCTCGCCGGCGCTTATAATAATTAGGGGATTAAGAAGGTCGGATTTAGGTCGGGGTTTTTTAACCGGGGTGCAAATAAAAAGAATGGATCGATTCGAAAAGCCAGATTCTAGATCAATTTGCAGGCGGCAACGGTTACAATTGTTTACGTGCTCGTTGCAGGAAAAGGGAAAGTTGGGATACGATGACGCGAAGGGGGAAGTAGGGTCACCTCTCGCTTCAGATGAGGGAGCACTCGTAGATGGCTTTCAGAGATGGAAATCCTGGTCAGATACTCGCTGATTGACTATGGCAGAGTTCACGGATGTCGATTTAGCATTAGTTCTCGAATCGAAATCGTCGATGTCTCCGATCGCGGGAGGAGGCGAGCGTCCTTCAGCTCGTTCGCGGTGGTAGGTGGGAAGTCTATTAGTGCTCCTTACTAAACTGAGTCAAAGAATTATATAGAAACCCGGTGAGGTGGCTTTTGTTGGCTTGGCGGCTGCCTCCACACACACGTGCAATTTTTTGGAAAAGTCGGTGACTCCTTCGGGGGAGGATTGTGATAACGTTGGCATGGAATGTTCAACGAACTTCGATCTTATGAAGGAAGGCAGGAATATTGGCAGAAAGGCGGCCATGGGAGACGATGAAATCGGTCCCAAAGCAAATACTGCTAGGGTGTGATAACGGCGTGGGCTACACCCTCACCCTAGTTCAGCCGTGCTTTCAAAGCTCCATGACCACGTGGGTATAGAAGGGCACGTGGTCACCTTCGACCTTATTCGGCTACACCGCACTAAATACAAATTATTTACAACCTGTGCAAATATTTTAAACAAACAATTTAATGTTACATTCCAGTATAAATTTGTTTCCGCTGTCGTTCGGATCATTTTTGTCTATTCAGTTTGTCTAGTAAATTACTTATCTGCTAATAATTTTCATTTTATTGCTTCTAATTTGCATACACTTTTGACATACCTAAGCTACCTGTAGACTATTGTGCACCAATTTTGGAAACCTTCGATTTCCTTTGGCAAAAGTTATGAAATCTGTGATTGAAATAGAGCTGTTTTATTCTTTTTGGACGGTATCGTACGAGCATGATATTCATGACAAGATACTTGAAAACTATGTATAGAGGTAAAGGTTTTTAAGGGAATGTCATCATCAAATTTCTGTCAAGATAAAATAAATTGTATAGAGGTTAGAGGAGCTCTTGCAAGCTCGTTGGATACGGTGTTGGACTTCAAGCGTATAGGCATGCAAGCGAAGATAGAAAAACTCTTAGTGGCGTCCAAAACCTGAAGCAGAACTACCAAAGGATGTTTTATCACTTTGGTGAATACACTAACACTTACCCTGCGGTGGTAAGTAGCCTTACACGCGTAATCAACGCACATAGCATATTGCAAATGAAGACCGGCCCCTGGTGGCTTCGCGTTTGATGATCGTCATTCTGATCTTTATGTTTATTTCATTATGGGTCGGGAATTTCTCCTAGGATGCGCGAGACGGCGCAAATTTCTTACATGAGGGCAAAAGAAATTCGTTAATTTTTATGTACCATGCCAACATTAACAGAATGTTAATTTTTCCGATATTAAATTTTACCTAAATGAAAGATCTCGTTGCCTAGAGTAAAATAAAGGTAGAATTTTCTGTAGTTTCTCTCCATCTCCAAGTCTTGAAGAAAAAGAGGAAATTTTTCGCATCTTTCAAGAGGGCTATTAATCCCTGGCGTATTAATGAGCTCGTGTGCACCTGTCATTGCCTAAACTATTAGTTGCATGTGAAAATATAAAGGAAGATACCAATTGTTGTACAGGTAATAAATCGAGATAGCAAACAACCAAGTGGAACCCTCGCGAATCTCGCTTACGATTCTACTTGAGTAATTTATATATTTATGACCATTGGAACCATTTCTTAAGATAAAAGGAACAAGGCTGCAGAGGGTCGAGAGAGATGTGGAGTCGACTTCCCCTTTTTACTTTTAGCTTTCCCTTTTAGGATTACTATAATCCATAGTAATGATTTTATAAAGAGAAATATCCTGGAATCATTTTTAATCTCCCACACAAAGGAGAGTAATCTCAACATTAGCCCAGGGCTGTTTTTGCTAGATCCAATTTTGGCACTTTTTCTAAAATCCGACTTATCTGATAGCATTAAAATGTTGACGTCATCCCAGGGAAACGCGCTTAGTATAAATACTGGGTGTCTTATTTTTCTTACCATTCAGTTTGAAAATGTCGAATAGACGAAAGTACTAACTCCAATCCGCCTTTTATTCAGTTTCCTTCCGTGGTATATATTCATATATATATATATATATATATATATATATATATATATATATATATATATATATATATATATATATATATATATATATATATATATATATATATATATATATATATATATATATATATATATATATATATATATATATATATATATATATATATATATATATATATATATATATATATATATATATATATATATATATATATATATATATATATATATATATATATTGTCATAGGTTGACCGAATATTATGGAATATATTATTAGGGAGTTTTACAGACTCTGCAATTGCTTCAATTGAAGGACCATCTTGGTGAAGCAGCTCTACCATCAGCTCGCTGATAGATAAAGGCGTGAAATAAATCTTAGGCGTTATCTCGAAGACAGCTGGCAAGTGAAATACCTAACTAGGCGATAATGAACTGAAGTTAATTGCTACGCAGACAATACCAGGTTTCTCTACAAGAAACCTAAATATTCGAATCATTTTAGACACAAAACTTCTAGTAAATTGCTTATCTGTTGAAAACTTTAATTATATTCATCGTAATTTGTATAACTTCTACCCATACCTAGTTTATACCAGTAGGTTATCACATACCAATTTTGGACACCTTGAATTTTCTCTGGCAAACTTTATGGAAGATGATGTGATGGAACTATATGCGCTTCTGATCTGTAGATGGTAGAGGAATGTATTTAACTACTTTCACTCAAGATAAAATATTCCCATAGGTACTCAAGAGAAAGCATGTTAGCATCCGCTTTTGTGTACTTCTTTCTTTTCAACATTTTATAGATATACCAAGGAAACTTTCAGTATATACCTTGTTTCAGTGTCGAGGGACGAAGGCATTTGACCCAAAAGTCTCAAAAAGTTACACACGGCTGTGAGCCAGGCCGCCACTGTCGGCGCTGGGCTCGGGTACAATTGAATTGGCGGATGGTATATACCTTCCAACTAGAGTGCAATACTATTAAGGTTGACTCTTTGAATGGGAATACGTTTGCCGGGTTCGTCTCAAGGGTTATTCGAAAGATAAACGCCTCTACAAAAATAAACTTTAATACAAATAATAATAAGAACAAGGCCACAGATAAATATGATTATCTAAATAATAATTACTACGTCCAAAGAAAATTATGATGGGCCAAAATTAAGTAAATTAGGTTCGGGAAAATATATAGATAAGTGATCCAATAGGTTAGATTGAAGGAAAGACTTAACAAGTCTATTGGCATTACACAAAATGGGGGAATTTTTCTTAGAACTGGGAACGGAGATGTGGGACCTACGACGAAAGTTCTCTTGGTTACCTCTGGTGCATGAACTGGAGAGGAGGAAGACCAATAGCCAGGTCTTCGTCGATTGGGTCTCGATGCGAAGGCGTCCAAAGAGACTCAGAAGGCGGTTGAGATTACTCTGGCTCCAGTGAGAAGTAATCACAAATCGAGATCCGTCTGCGGGACGGCCGGAAGTTTCAACCAATGTAGTGAGATGAAAGAAACCCAGGACAATCTTCCGGGGCACAAACGGTGTTTCTTTAATCTTCCTCTGATCAAGGCAGATTACGAATACGATCTTCTGACGAGATCACAAGAGCGAGGGGACCACTTCACGGGGGACAAATACTCAGATCTGGACGGCAAAAGCTCGGGCTCTCTCTATCTGTTGAGGCTTTGTAGACATCACCTTAAATAGGAGCCACAGCCATGGTCGTCAGAAGGCTGTGCGCAGCAAGGCGTCCCAAGGGGTATCGGACGCGGCTTAAGCAAACATGGCCCTTGATAATTTCGGAGCATCGACGAGGCGAAAGGGAAATAAGCGAGATTCCCTTCTACCCCAAAATGAGGGAAGATTACCACGGCTGCTGAGCCTCATGCTCCTACATTCAGATTATAATTTAGCAGTTTCTCTTCAAATAAGGATTTTTATGAAGAGACATTAGTGTTTTTTCAAGAGTTACTAAGACATCGTTTAGTTCGGAATCATGTTTAAATGCATTAAATCTCTTTAAGATTGATTTTAACAATTTGGGGATAAATGAGTTTTTGGCTCAGAACATCATAACTCATGCCTTGAGAGATGAATGTAGCATAAATCAGAGTCATTCATTTTAAACAGAAAAGACCAACACTACCAAAAAATATTACGTTTTCTTCAGATTCAAAATTGCTATTTAGCAACTGCGAGCAAAAATCTCCGTTTTATGGGACTCTAACCCCCCAAAAATCTCATGTTAATTTTGACTCGAAATCTTTCAGCATTTAAAAAAAAATGTATAGGTCATTACCTAAATATAAATATAAGCTTATCTTTCTTTTGCTACTCCTAGATAGTGGTAAGTAGGGATGTTTTGTTTTACATGTACATGAATCCCTCCATAATTGACGTGGGGAGAGGCCAACTCAATAAAATTTGCATAAACGATGGTAATACTTAGGAAAGAGCCAAATTCTTCGTTGTAATTTATAGTCTTACAAATAAATTCGATAATGCTATTGTTCTTTGTTCCGTTGTTATAGACGATTCAAAGGAGATTATAGGAATAAAATATGATTTTTCACATTTTAAATAAGTCATATTTCTATAGACTTAATGTTTATTTAAACCAATGGATATTTTAAAGATCGCTGGTGTAGTCCTCTAATCAAACTGCTGTGTTGCTGGTTACCATTCCGACCCAGCGATTGCCGGGTAAGCACGCTAATTACTATATTAGCCAAAAGGTTAGTAAAGATTTTGCTCTTTTGTCAAAATTTAAATCGTTAAATAGTTCATATTTTAATCTGATTAAAATCTGGGTGATGAAGGGTTTTTTTTTTTATTGAATACCTAACTAAAGATAAATTTGCAAAGTTTTTTATATAAAATTGTGGTAAAGAAAGTGAATAAATCATTAGCAGTGAAATTTGTGTGAAGGCCACTTAGTTTGTGTTACGAAAGTAAGAAACTAAACTTTGTAATGGAGACTTGAACTACCTGAACAAAATATTTGTGTGACCAAAAGTAATATTTGCCTCCTCTCAAATATATAAACCGCCCCTTTGAAAATTTAAGGCGTTTTTTAACTTTAACTTTTTTAACTTTATCAATATTTCCAAGTGGTACCAACCATTTAATTTGACAGGAAATCAAAACCCCTTCTTCCACCTAAACCGTTTTCACGCACAGTATAAACGCAGGGGCGTCACGCAACTATAAATACCCTTCTCCCTCCTCATCTCACTCTTTTTTATCCGATTTGGCCCAAATATAACATTCCTTACCCACCCTACCCAGTGTCTCTTCATAGTGATGGTCCACCATGGGTAGACGCGGCAAATGAGACCATTCTTCTAATATAAACAATGTATGCTTAAAAATGTAAATAGTGCAGTGTAGAACAACTTTCCTCTAATACATTAATACCGTGCTACACTGTAATATGACTACAAGACAGACAATTCCACTACCTAGAGTGAGGTGCATCGCTAGACATATTAAAAGTGAAAATGGCTCAAGGGTACAATGAGAAGTCTGGCTGCAGATTAGAAGTATTAGAGCTGAAATGAAAAAGCGTCCAAGCGTGTAATTATACTTGTTGCGTTAATATGCTGGCTACATAAGGCATATGCGCGTGTACATGTGCGTATACGTGAATGCATATGTGCGTATATAAATGTTCAACTATTGTTATTTTTCTTCGACTGCGATGATCCCACATGACAAAAAGAAAGGAAATTGGTAAACAATTGAGGGCATTACATTAATATTAAAGGGAATAATAATGGCTAAAAGATAAATGGGAGAAAAGAAATGTAAAAATTATTATTTTGTAAAAAAGTAGAAACTCTCGGGGCATCAAAAACAAAAGAGATATAGAAAGTGGTAAAGTTAGAGCAAGCGAAATTTTGTGAAAGGTAGATATAGTTACAAGAGGAGAAAAGGTGTGTAGTCTCCTCTTGGTAAATATAACTTCCTTTCCACACACTTTCCCTTCCTCTAACTGCACCAATTTTTAATAGTAACGAAGGCATCTGCACCCTTGGAGTAGGACATCAATAATAAATAATTAGCGACGAGGACCCTTAGGGGAAGGTATCCTATATTTCAAAATTTAAATGAATAAAATAACATTCACTATTCTTTTCACTTTATTCATATGTTCCTTTCTTTTTCTCTTTTTTCTTCTATTCCTTTTATAATCACGGAAATACCTGCGTTTGTTGCACCATTTTCCTTTCTTAGATTAGATCCCCAACATAGTGTAAGGCAAAAAACAATCAATCACTACAATCCGTTTACATACGCTGATGTTTGTGAGCAGATTTAGTGACATTCAAAATTACAAATTCCTCTTGCCTGGTACTCGTAGTTGCCATGGAAACATTTGATTTTTTCAGGGCAGGAAGAGAGTAGGTTCCTCTTTAGGTAAGTAATAGCTAAGCCATTTAAGGAATGGATTCTAAAACTCATCTCTTTTGATAAGCTTTTTCATTGAGTCTTCTAAAAATTACCAAAGCTCAGCCTTTTAATTGAGAAGTTCTTACGACGCATTTTTTTATCAGAACCTTTAAATTAAAAGGCCATATTACAAACAATTTTTTTTAGCTGCGATTTTTATATGAGGGGTTGTAATTTTTTAAAGATGAGCTCTCAAATAGAGAGGCTGTAAAACTTTTCTTCCCTTAGTCGAACCATTTGAGAGAGGGGCTGTAAAATCGTAATCATTTCAGTACGTGCTTTTAAATGAAGGGTTCTAAAGTTTGTTTTTATAACGTCCATTTATGTGAGTGGTTCTAAACCTCTACCCCTCTTTAGATCAACCCTTTGATTGAGTAGTTCTAAAATTATTGTTTGTAATTTTACCTTTAAATGAAGAATTCTAAATCCCTCCTTCTCTTTAGGCAAGCCTTTTATTTGAAATTTTCTTAAACGCGTCCTTTTACTTGTGCCTGCCAAGCGAGGGGTTTAAAACTCATTTAATTGGCGGTTCTAAAACTTTTAGTCAGGTCTGCCATTTAGATCAATAGTTCTAAAACCTTCATCTCTTTAGCTGAAACCTTTATTTGAGTAGTTCTAAAACTATTCTATTTTATTGCCCAGTTTAAGCGTGTGGTTCTAAAATCCGCATCTTCTTAGCTGTCTTTAAATGGATATTTTTTCAAACACTCTTTCAGGTCAGGAGTTCAATAAATGTTTTCTGTTTGACTGAGCTCTTTAATTGAATGGTTCAAAAGGAATAATTCTCTCTATATCTGCGCCACTTAATTGAAGTGTTCAAAACCCCTTTTCAATTTAACTTCTAAACACCTTTCTCTATATATGCGCCTTTGAATTGAAGGGGTCAAAATCTCTTCTTATATTTTCCTTCTAATCGAGAGGTTCAAAACCTTTCGCTTTCTCTGCGCTTTTTTTATTTAAAGGCTCCAAAATCAATTCTCAAATTATCGCTTTATATGATGGCTTCTAAAATCTTTTTGCTTTAGCCAAATAATTCCAGCTCCATTTAATAGTGTCTTTGATTTCGACTTCCCTTCATATCTGCGATTAATATAAGAGGCAGAATAAATAGGATGGAGAGAGTGTATTAAAAAAATTGTTGGCTAAAAGAAATATATAAAAACGCTTAGCGACTATCAATGGCTGGATAAACCCAAATCCCGGAGAGAGCATTAAACCCATTAAAAACTATTATACAGGCGTTTAGAGGTAACTTTTCAAGACCCATCAAAACAGTTAGGAGAAAGAGATCGACATACCTTTGCTTAGAGCCACACCCGGAGCTTTAAAAGCAGGACTAAGTCACACCCACATGAGAATACAAGTAGAAGATACATAAGATAATCAATTTGAGATTACTCGCATAACAGGATTCAGCATTGTGTACGTGTTGTGTACGTTATTATATGTACATATGTAACGTACAAGCTCCCAGAGGAGTATTGGTTCAAATTTGGCCAACCGCCAGCACCCTTATAGGGAGATAATTAGATGGTATTTTTTTAAGGCAGATAACAGACACGGGCGAAAGCAATGCCTTTATGAACGGTGGATTCTGAAGCTGATAAGGAACACGTTTAAGACAACGTATTTATAATGTTGAAATTTAGTTAGCGTTCAAGGCTAATGACAATAATGAGAAATGATTTTCTAATCAAATTATAGGAATAATTATAGCATATTTTGTCTCTCATAGTAGGTAAGGTAGAGATGTAAGCAAATTACACCCATGAAGAGGAATATCGTCAAGTAGAACGAAAAGAAGAAGAAAGTAGAGGCAGCTTTTCCCTTATACACTAGCAATAATAAAGATGGTATTGATATGAAAGAAGAAATTTACCAAAAAAATTCCTTGGATAGTTGTCCAGCACTCGAGTTTGTCATAACACTTCTGCCCTAATCAAATTTCATCTTACCCAATAAAAGGTGGACTGTGTGTCTCTTTATATGCAAATGTGTCCAATTTAATTATTTTAGCTCATCTTCTATTGTTTCTTCAAGCAAGATGTATAGCTTATTTTCACTTTAGAAATCCTATTCTTTTTAACAGAATTCTCACTTGTGTTCTAATCCGAATGCATTAGATTTAGCTTTTGAAGGTGTATGTAAAATTTTCCTAACTTTAAGGATCCTATTAATCTCCAAATTTCGTTTTTTTGCTGATCTCCTTTACCAAGCCTCCTAAGAAGGAAAACATATTCCTATATTTGTTCTAAAAAAAATTATAATTAATTTTTATAGCTTTATATTTTGCAAAACTATTGTCCATTATTTTGTCCTCTGAGACTCTCTTGGGACTCCAATTCATCTAGACTTGAAGAAAATTAGTTGATACCCTCAGAGAAGTGAATGAATTCTTGATAGATATATTTCGGTTAATTTTGATTCAATTTTCTTCCTTGTCCAAAGACCTTAAAATTGTCTATATAACTACTGTAAATAGTGTTAAAGATATGGTTGCCAGCTTGCTTCACTCGCGTCTTTTCCTACGGAGACAAATGATGTTGAGAGCATGTTAATATGTTTTACCTATTTCTTTTTTCTGTAATGTTCTTAGACCTATATCGATGTTCACTGAATATACGATTTTTCTTGTGTATCTATGAATGACATATACACTTACTCCAGAGAGTAATTATAGTCCTATCTAATACCAAAATCTTTCGCCATTGCTCATGAAATATTTATTGGAGGATAACTAAATTTGAGGGCATTAATGATAATACAATTATTAGACACATTCATAAAGTTTCAACGAGTTTTATAGAAAAATAAATGAGTAATAACACCTTGGCCCAAAGTTCTCAACCAAAATGTATTTATACGATATATATTGTACATAGTTTTCGCATCCATATATTTGATTTATATGGTTTAAAATATGACAGATTTCTAAGTTACACAAGTAGCTTCTGTGACTTTCTATTTATAATATGGACTAGTCACGAATAGTATAGAACGTTATAACTACCCGTTCTTTGGCATCGCAACCTCGAGTCTTATTCCACAATCAATCAAAATGGTGAAAGGCAGTAAATTGTATTCCAGCATCAAATCGACAATAATTCCGAAAGAAAATTCTATGATAAACTATAAGACGATTTCGGTAAAACTAAATATCCTCAAACCAACGGTTCAGTCAGTAATAATAAAGCCTAAGGAATTGGAGAGAATTGCAAATATCTCTCGTTTGGGGCGTCCTCTGAAATTCCACTCCACACGGTTCGGAGGATTCTTAGCTCTGTTCAAAATAACCCAAGGATGACTAGAAGGAAGATAAACGATCAGTTTGGAGCGGAAGGTGTTGAGGTTAGTTGGAATGGAGTATGAAAAAATTTTCCTTAAAGGGGAAATACATGGACGTCATCAGAGAGAAACACCTTTATTGAAAAACATTCTTTTGAAAACCTGTGAAGTACTTCAACGATTAATTGGAGAAAGATTTCAATTTGGCAGCCAAGTTTTATAGTCAGATGAAACCAGGATTTATTTCTTCGACATAAATGATGTAAGGTAAGTTTGGCGTAAAAGTGACGAGGCAGAACGATGAATAGAAAATGATAGGAAAATATTCTTGAATATTATCTAAAAAGTGATGCTTGAAAACTTGGTATATAAAGAAAAGGGGTCTCTAACACGACAACAGCCCCAAATAAACATCAAAATTGGTTTCTTCCTGGTTGAAGAAACCCCAAAATATGCGTTTTGAGAATAACCATCACAGTCACCAGATCTCACTTAACCTAATAAAAAGAGTCAATGTATTGGAGTAATTTGAAAAGACGAGTAAAAAAATATAGACTAATAAAGTTTCAATCTATAAAAAACTATAAAAATCGTTCGAGGATTGCCATTAAGCAAAATGTTTATTAGTTATCTAACTGCATAAACAACTTTTGATTGAAAATCGTCGTAATAAGTGTTATCATTCATTTATTTGTCTAGGGTAGTTATTGCAATTTTGTTGCTTTGGCGAAATATTTATCTTAATTTTTGTATTAGAATTTTTAATACTTTCTGGAGCATCTGCAATAAACGGTTCATGAACTATGGGAAAAAATATAGTATTCGGTAAGGGTATAAATACTTTCTGGAGCAAGTGTAAGTAGGCATTTCCAATTTATTAGTTTATGCAATAATTGCAGACTTATCTGCAGATGACCATATGTGCAATGCTCTCTTTTAATGCCTGCCAATCCTGGGATCTAAATATTGAGTGTTTATCAGTTCATTTATTGGCATTTTCTTTTTTACCATTAAGAGTAATTCACCACTAATTCAGTAATTGTTCCGTCACTGAAAAATTGTAATATGCCTTAGGCATCACCGTACCTTGGAACAGATCGAATGCACTTTTTACAATATTTTTGCCTTCGTTATTTCATTGTTATGGCGTGATATGGTTGCTGCAGAAGTCCTAAAGTTTCCAGTAAGTACTAGAAATCTTGTTCATAGGTTATTGGTTACTGCAGCTTACAATTCTTTATTACTAAGAACAGGTTTCGGTTTATGCTCCACGGTAGATATTGATGTAGATGTTTCAAGACATAAACCTATTGAACCAATGCTGAGAATTTTTCACTCTCGTGGTTGATTTTTGGAGCAGATTGAGTATCGGTATGTCCCAGTATGAAGTTTCACTTGAAAATTCCTCTAATTTCTTTGTCATACTAATTCTCTTAAGGGGGTAAATGCCTCAAAGCATCTAGTTTCACTCTATTTATTTTAAATCTGAAATAAAATGCAAATACATTAGTAAATCATTCATTTTAGCGTTCTGACTAAATTTGAGAATTTTAATGTATCATTGTTTCATGAACTGGTTGATATCTCAGTAAAGTCAACGTCGTTGGAGAGCATACAGAATAAATTTACTTGATAAATAGTTAGCTGACATGGAGAGCTAAAAGCCATCTGAATATTGAAAAAGAGTTCCCTGCATCATGATAATTCACGCTTGTCTCAAAATCCTACATCGTAACTGCTGCTCAATGCTCTGTGAACACTTTAAAGACTGTAAGACGTGAAATGGGCAGATGCAACAGATACTCCGAAACCGTAACCAACAGATATGGACACAAGAGGCGTTATGGCCGTCCGAATACTGGAATTCATTCAACTATTGCATTACAAGGTGATGGAAGACCCGAGCAAGGGAATTCAGGCTTTGTCGATAAAGATGAGTGTTGGAATCGCCATCATGAAGCTAGCCTTAATGAGTAGCTTTGCTACCACTCATAAAGAGGCGCAGATAACAAATTCTGACAGCCACGGGCAAGGAGAAATACTTGATGAAGGCAATAAACCTACTGAACAAGTAAAAGCATGCTATTGAGCCAAGGACGGTCTGGTTTTCCTCAGATTAAAATAACTTTGCCACGACTAGCTTCAAAACACCCAAAAACAAGAGGTGGCTTGTCTACAAAACATGGGACGTTTCACGTACCATAAAGATCAAGTTACCGCATACTGATGACCTTTGGGTCTCTCCAGTGAGAGTGACATCATGCGGCCACACATCTTGGAGTAGGGCCTTAGACTCAAACGCTAGCTTGAGAGAGTTGCTGCTAAAAGGCCATACCTCCGGATAGAGTCTGAAGTGGTAATCGAAGAATTTCTAGAATTTCACAAGCCACACTTTTATTTTTTGATTCCTCCAAGTTTAATCACAGGGATTTCTAGGGGGAGGGGGTGATTTAGAAATATACCAACCGCTGTTCCTACAATAAATGCCAAACTAATAGCAAAGATCAAGGAGGTGTTCGAAGATCTTGCTAGAACACATTGAAGACGCATGCGCCAGGTTCGTGAACCATCTTGAGGCCGTGATGAAAGCTCAGGGTGGCTAATTTGAATAAATTCTTATCTCTCTTAGCCATAATCTAGTTCATAGTTTTGGTTTTTAAATTACATTTAATTTTGGCTGAGATATTGCTTTTATTTCATTATATCGTCAAAGTTAGGCAGAGCAATATATATATATATATATATATATATATATATATATATATATATATATATATATATATATATATATATATATATATATATATATATATATATATATATATATATACATACAGAGGTTGGACAAAATAATGGAAACATTAATTAAATTACTGACTTTGAGTCCTCTCCTCCTTAGCAGTATAAATAGATTCAATAGGCCGACCAATCGATTCATACAGTTTTGTGCTGTATAGATACGAATTTAACTGGTTTCGAGTGAAACCTGCTCTAGATCCTTCGTAGAAGCTTTTTAGAGAGAATATATCCCCTAGATTTTGTTTCAATTGACACAAAAAAATTGATTATGGGAAGATCTGTGAATTATAGAGACCAATATGTGTTCAACGTCATTATCGGGCATTTAAACAAGTTTTAAAACCTTTTTTGGTGTGAATGGGTGCATTAGTTAATGTTTCCAGTATTTTGTCCAACCCTTGTATGTGTGTATATATCTCTCAAGGAAAAATTATTCCGTTTTCTCTTTTAATGTGGTTTAATGGATTCATGGATTCATATATATATGAATATATATATATATATATATATATATATATATATATATATATATATATATATATATATATATATATATATATATATATATATATATATATATATTCATATATATATATATATATATATATATATATATATATATATATATATATATATATATATATATATATATTCATATATATATATATATATATATATATATATATATATATATATATATATATATATATATGTGTATATGTTGCTATGGATTAAATTAATTTGATCGGAGCAACGATTCTGTCAGCCTTTTCACCGAAAGAATTGAACATGTAGTATCTCCTCTACATATGAGATATTTTTTACATGAGACCTCTTACCATCCAACCCTTTCAGAGCAATTTTTTCATCGTTCTTATCATTCATTATCTTATGTCCCTTATTGTTATTAATTCAAGTTTCTTTTTCTCTTATCTTTCTTTTTTTCTCCCTGAGTGATCAACCTTTCATGGTGGCCGTTTTTCTTTCTCCTCTTCAAATTCACTCTAATGAAACTTGTCAGCTTAAAACAGAGACAAATTAGGTCTGAATTGCGAGGGTTACCTTCACCTTTTCACGGCTTTCTCTCGTCAGCAAAATTCGAGATCAGTCGATATGAGAGTGACGGGAGCTATGGACATTGACTGAATTCAGACAGGATTTTCTAGATTCCAACAATCGCATGGCACTCTTATGACCAGAGTACAACATACGAAATAACAGTTTGTAATGAGGCAGTAGGATTCCTATCTACAAAGCAATACATAGAAAGGTTATTTCATTTCAGAGAAAGATATATATATATATATATATATATATATATATATATATATATATATATATATATATATATATATATATATATTGTCGTGGTATAGGTAGGACCGAGTGCTGGAAGGAGTTGGTACTTACGGGTTGTTTAAGTACTACCCCCCCAAAAAAAGGGACTCTTTGGTTAACGTTATATCTATCTAAGAGTGCTCTATATGATTTGATTATTATCATCTAGGGTCTTGAATTCTTTAAACTTTAAAGGTTCCTTGTTCCAACGTAGCGATTCTAGGATAGAATAAAAAAAATTGTTAAAACAAACTAAAACTTTAATTAAAACACGAAAAGAAAAATGAACATGAACCACAGAAATATTACGAATTTAAATATACAATAAGGACTTCAATAATTTTTAAGTAAGGCTTTCTAACTTGACCTATCTGACATTATAGTGATGGTTAACCCACCACTCACTTGAATATAAAAATATGCTAACTGCCTCTACTGGAGTTTAAATACCTTGGTACCTCCAGCCGGCGATGGGTTTGATTCTGACCTTGAACTCAATGAGCCCAGACACCTCAGGAATCCTGTGGGTTCTTTGACGTGTGCCTGGGCCAGATGGTTGACGGCGGACGGAATAACTTGATAGTTACAAAGGACTTTGGCGAGTGTGACAGATAGGGGGCCACACGGTACTCGGGGGGGAGAGTTTTCTTCAAGGGCGAGGACTATCACGGTGCTTTAGAATGCACCGGGATATGCGGGGTCTCTCTGACGAGAGTAAGTTGAACTTGGTTCTTAAACCAAGTTAACTTAGAGTTTGGTGTGACCACCGAGTAACGGGCTCGAGGAGGAGCTTTTTCTTCTTCGTTTTGGAATTCCTCAAAGGCGATGAATATATCGGTGCTTTGTGCTACACCAGGATAGATGAGGGGTGGGTCCCTGACGAGAATAAGTTGAACTTAAACAAGTTAACTTAAAGTTCGGTTTGGTAAACAGGAACTAGCTCGAGTATGGGCTGCTTCTCAGTCCCTTATATTGGTAGCCCGGGCCTCTTGCCGGGAACTTCGTCGCCTTGATTACTAACCGAATCTATCTCGTTTTTCACAAGTCTTCGGTATTTATAACTCATCACCACACTGTGGTAGGGGTAGGGGGGAAGTAGCTTGTGGACGAGCCGCAGGAGGGTTCTTAATCCAACGGTTTTTCTCAGCCATTCTTACCTCAGGTCCAGCTGGCCCTTCGAGCTTGAGAGAAACGCATCTACAATTTCGTACTTAAGGTGAAATTGAATACACACTCATAAGGGGGATCTTGCAGTTAAAGCAGTTCTGCTTTTTAGAGGGACGAGGGCGAGGGGCTGTAGTTACGAGATTGACCCAAGGTGCCTAGTCCGAAAGTTTTGCGGTCAACGTTCCGTGTTTCAACTAAGAGACGAGGGAGAGGGTCGTTTTCCTTACATATATATATATATATATATATATATATATAGTACTGGCGGAAATATTAAGGATTTTTCCCAAAATTTTAATTTTTCTACAAAGAAGCCAATGAAACCAATTTCATTGATTGCAAATGGATTTATTTATTGCACAAACACCGAACAACTATTTTACTTCTTTTTTAAAAAGCCTCAAGTTAATTTGTAAGTATAATTGGTAACACTGAAAAAATAACACTGCATTGGACAATTTCATTGATCTCACAGCCAGATGTGTGCATCAGATGGTATCTGGGCTTTAGAGTGCAAATAGGATGTTTTCTGTTATTTATAGTGTTTTTGTGTGTTTCAGGTAGTTTTTTAACTATAAATTAATTAAATCAAAATAAGTAAACAGAGTGATTTGAGTCGTCGAAAATTTGGATAAATAAACGTTTTACTCAAAAAAATTAAATTAAAACAGAAATAAAAAACAAAAAAATACGTCTTTCAAATCAAACAGTCAGTTTTATTAAGAGAAAAATGATAACGGTTAAGAATCTAACTAAAAAAGGGTTGGAAAATGTGTTCGAAAACGAAAAACAGCTCCAAGAACAGGTAGAAAATTAATACAACAGGCCCTTAAGAACAGAAGAACATCTTGCCGGAAAATTTCTATTGGGTTGGCAGCAGAAAATGTTAGCCTTGCCCGAAGAACCGTGAATGGCAGACTTTTGGAAGCTGGATTGAAATCATATCACCGGAGAAAGAAGCTTCGACTCATGGAAACAATGATGAAGACATGCTATTTCTGGGAAAATACCAGTTAACTATAATTCATAAAAATGCATAAATACCTACTGACTTTATAAGTGCCGCACTTTGGTAATGGCTCCAATCTTTTCAAACTATAAAGTTTATTTGATGATTCATTACTTCAATGGGTTTTCTAATACTTCTATGGTTGTTCAACTAATTAAGTTGTATTTTCTACTATTGCAGATAGTTTTCTCTGACGAATCAACCATTACAGTGCTAGCTGACCGCGTGCATAGTGTTAGAAGACGGCGTGAAGAAGAATTTATGGCTGAATGTCTGAGGAAAACAGTAAAATTTCCAACGAAACTCATGGTGTGGAGAGCCATTTTGGTGCATGAAACAAGTCGTTCGTACATTGTTGAGAAAACTATGAACCAAAAAAACTATAGAGAAGTTCTTAAAGGTCGTTTACTGATTCATATAATGGAATAGTATGGCGACTCAGCCCCATGTCATGCAGAAAAATCAGTGAAAGCAGGATGTGCACAAAATGGAGTTCAGCTACTTTCATGGCCTAGAAATTTCGCGGACATGAATCCGATTGAGAGTTTATGGTGTGTGTTGAAAGATAAAATACACACATAGCCCATTATGACCAAATATCAACTCATATGCCGTTTGATTGAGGTTTGGTTAAGATCTAAGCGAATCTAGCAAATGTGATAAACATTGATCAATGACACGCCAAGAGGTGTTACAGCACTCATGGTTGCTAAGGATGGCCAAACTGCTTACTAATGAATGTAGAAGAGTTAACACTCTGCCAATGTCAAAATAAATCTATTTGTAATCAAGAAAATTATTTTTATTAAAGATCCATGATAATTCCGTTAGTACTGCATATATATATATATATATATATATATATATATATATATATATATATATAGCAGCAATGACTCCGGCAGGTGTATTTGCAAGCTGATTTAATTTCTGCCACAGAGACTTCAAGTAATTGCACCCAATAACTCGGGCTCCTTTCATTAAGCCTGGTGGCAATTCATATATTTTCGTTCAGCATCTGGCAGTCGTCTTAGAGGTGCTCTGAGTCAAAAAATATCATTCCTAGCTCACGTTTTCTCGACATCGTTCACACGCGCTTGACACAGGCTCAGAAGTTACAGCCCGAATTGTTATCTAAAATAGTCAAAATTAAAAGTAATTAAAATTCAATGTTTTCGTGAAACAATAGATCCTATAGAGATTAAGATTTAAATTCTAATCTATGGAAGGTTTCCGTTCTACAATATTATTAAGGGAACGAAAAATTATCCAGCAACTCGGGCAAATAAGAATGAGCCTGGTAGATGCAAATGACTAACTGGCATCTCTTGTCAAGAGTACAGTGCAAGCGACAGTCAGATCTGTCTCTGGCTAATGTTTGTTGTGCACGGTGCTATCGTTACTTAAATGTCGTTATTCTGTGCGTCTGCATGTAAAGATTAATTGTGTTTTGCAGAGTTGCTTTATTTTTCCCCTTAACTTTTAAATGGAGACAGACATAGTGCTAGATATACAAAATAAGCAAATTGGGCCTAGAAATATTGCGAAAAAACATGAAACACCATCCAACCAAGAGAACTGGAGTTCATGTATAAATGAAGTAAGTAATTTTTATATTAAAACTATATTTATGTCTTATTGTTAAATTATAATCATTGCATATATAAGTCTGCGGTGTGCATTACGTCTCTTACCTTCTTTTATACATGTGTCTTAGGCAAAATCTGTGATGAGTCTGAGTGACGCTGATGAACACCTTGAGTCGTCTCTGATATATATATATATATATATATATATATATATATATATATATATGCAAGTTCCGTTCGTATGTCACTCTTATGTTAGTTAAACCGCACTTGGTTCTAAGATATAATAGGAGGTTTTTTAGACCCATTGCCAGTTTCTCAGATCAGAGTGGTTGTTTAGTCACGGGCGACTCTATATCTCACTATGTCAGTTGGTCGGTCGGAACCGGTTTTGCTTTCCTTTTGTTTTGGTAATAACATTGTAACTATTCGGCCGCCACTAAGGATAACTTGTTATTTCCTTTGATAGTGTTACGAATTTATTATAAAACCACAAAACTAAGTAACTTATTAATGAAAAACAAGCTCCGCGAAAAGAAATCGATCTTAAAGGCTACAAATGTGGTATACAAATTCCAATGCCCCTATGAGGACTGTAAACCTCATCCAAATAATTAATATATTGGTATGACCACTACTACCATCAGACGACGCCTAATGATGCATTTACAAGAAGGAGGAATAAAAACACATTACAAAGAAAAGTATAACGCACAAATTACAAGAGCAACACTGGTCGAAAACACTACCATACTCAGAAGTAACCCTCACCTTTGCCGCCTACAGATTCTGGAGGCTCTTCTCATTAAAGAGATGGGCCCTAAACTTAACACCCAACGCACCAGTTCCGACCGATTACTTAACCTTTTTTGTTAAAGGAACAAGGTACTCCAACTTTGCCCTATAAAAGTACCAAAGAACGAAAATAAATTTACAAGTAGTACTTTACCTTTTGATAGTGAGAATTCATCATGTCTTGTCGTGGCAAAGGAGGAAAAGTTAAGGTAATGTTCTAGGACGCCCTCACCGACCAACTAGTTACAATAATACCACCTCTCAGTAGAAGACCCTCCAAGGACGAATAGCCCCACACCTGAAGAAAGAAGATGGGCAACGCTCTCCAACGGGGGTCATGGGGCCGCCCAATTTTGAATATAACGGATCCTCCTCTGTACCATCAGAGGGGCAACGAAACCAGATCGGCAAACGGTGATAGAAATAATCTTTGATAAAATAAATATTGAACTAATAAGATTGATTGAAATGCCAAACGGATGAGCAGCGATATGCTAGACATCGAAAGACGTAGAGGACATCGTGTCTGATAAAGCCAAGGAGCTTCTTCGTAAGATTGGGCTTGAAGCATCCACCCCACACGAACTCATTGTCAGACGGACAATCACATTCAGGAGGCTCTACCCATTCTTTACGGATGACACCTACGAGGAAATTAAGGACGAGTTCTGCAAAAGGCAAAAATGTTTAAAAATCTAGAAAGTAGAAAAATTCGGAAAAATTATTGTTAAAATCGTCTTCGCGAATATTGAGATGGAGCAGAGGGCTATGAAGGATGGACTCTTGGGGTTCTACCTTCAAATAATCCCTGAGCATATTGAAGCAGAAGAGTACATTCAATTGGAAAACTCTTCAACTGTTTAGCCGTCGAGAAACACGCCTCGAAGGACTGCTCGAAAAAGAGGACACGGATGGAAAGAATGCAGTACAGAACAACCTAAGTGTCCGAACTACGGAGGGGAACACAGGGCCTTGGCCACGAAGGGCCCCATACGCAAGGAAGCAATCCGAACAAAACGTGAGAAAATTAAAAAATAAAACGAGGCAAAAGCAAGAACATACGTGGAAGCGGCGGCAATGAACAGAAATCCGAACACAGAAAAGGTGACTCCTAAGCTGGTGATGCCGAGTGAGAGCAAGGAGATAATGACTATGGTCATCTTTGCCCACTTGGCGAAACGGGCCAACCCCGGCTCGTTTTCTGACCAGCTAAATATACTTCTCCAAAAAAATGGCATCAAGAAGAAGCTACGGTTCCCGCCGATCCCCGCATCACAAGAAATCTTGAACATTCAATTCCTGAACGAAACACAGAAGACAAGTAGTGAAAATAAAAAGGTAGCACAACCAGCCTGCGCACAGCAAACAAAAAGTTCAGAAGACGAGAGTACCACAGAAGAAGAAGGAGAGGCAAAAAGCGACAATACCAAAAAGAGCCCAAAGAAGAAACAGGGCAAAGGAAGGAGAAAAATAAAACAACAGTACAACAAGATGAAGAGGAACGACAACAACAAACAGAGGACACGGAAGAGAACGAAGAAGAAGAAATCTTGAAATATCCGGAGTACCCCTCACGGAGGAAAAGGATATTCTACTAAAGGATGTTTCTTCGACAGTAAAGAAGTGGATTTCAAGGTCTTAGGTTCTACCATCTGCAGAGCAGAGAAAGGAAACCAAGAAAAGCTACTCGCCGGAATCAAACGAGCAGACTACAAATGGACCTTCAAGGGACCGTGGTCTCCGAAGGAAATAGGAGGACTGTTGATGGAATGCGCGATGTATGTACATACCGGACTCGTACGTACATACCGTTAACATGTCCACATAATGGAATGAAAACGTCAGAAATGGACTAGTGCGCGAGTGACTAACAGTGAATAAAATATTGGAAATGTGTAAAAATAACGGAAAGTGAAGCAAGATAAATGATAAGTGATAGTGGACTGTTCAAAATAAATTAATAACGTTAAAAGTAGCTATAATAACAAAACATTGTGTAGGTAACGAGTAAAAATGAATGAATAAGTAAACAAAAGGAATAAAAATTAAATTAATAACGAAAGGTGTAGAATACTAACAACAGATGTGGAGGGAAAAATTTATCATATAACGAAATTTACAATAAAAGCAGCTGTAATAATTAAATAACGTAAAGAAATACTGATAATGAATAAATAAGGTAGACAATAATGATAGCAGTAGTGAACGAACTAACAAATTACCAAATAACAAAAATTACAATAAAAGTAGGTGAAATAATTAAATAATGTGAGTGAAAAGGGTGTTGAAGAATAAATAAGGTAGACAACCATAGATAACGGATACCAAGTATAAAATATGTAACAAAGATTTGTAAATAATAACAGAATAGTGAGTAAAATAACGACCACAAATGTAAATAACTGCCCCTAAATAAAGATTCTAAGTTTGTATTACTAAAAATAAAACCCAAATCATGTAAGCTATTTATGTAATAACTAGTGTAGTGTTTTTACAAACATTAATGCCTGATAATTCCGGGAGGACCCCATTTTTTATTTTTTATTAGTACTCTTACTCAAACCTTACTCTTCTCGGCTGTATTTTTAGCAAAACTTTCAGTACTATTGTAACTATATATATATTTTTTATTTTTACAGATTGTATTCAATTTAAACTTTGAAATTTTGTAAAAATGGAAAACTCAATGTATCTTTCTCTCTTTAACAAATCTTTTATTTCATTCCTCGCTGCTCACGACGAGAAATGAGCTACCTCACCGGTAAAGGAGGCAAAACCAAGGGAAACACAAAACCAACGCAGCCTCAACAAAAACGAAGACTTCCGTCTGAAGATGCGTTAAGAAAGGCGAAAGCTTACGGCCAAAACTCAAATTAGTTGTAAAAAATAAAATGGATCTTCGCCAACCAGATACAAAAAAAAACTGCATTCGCCAGTTGGAACGTTCCAAAATAAAATTGATAAATCAAAATACAACCTGAGCTTTAACAAAACATGTATAGATGAGAAGCTGCTCCTAACATACACCGATATATATATACAGTTATTTTTTGATGTAAACAATATTTTTTCTTGGGTAAATGGTAAATTATCCCCTAATTTTTTGAGTGGGGGGGAGGTTATACTATTGCAATCGTACCATATTGTATTATATATCATTTTTAAGGTAATTTAGAAATAAAGGTGCTTCGCCCTACATGACCCCCACCTAATTGTCAGGGGGTTGCACTTCCCTTCAATTTTTAAATATACTCGTAATATTCCTAATTCGTAAGCCTAACATTATTTTCGAATACAAAAAGCGATTGCTATATGTTGTTAGGCCTCTAGTTTTTCTACCACGTTCCTTGATTTTAGGCATATAAGCCTCCCAAGATGGGGCCAATCTATTTTTCGTCATAACATCATAATTAGAAATTTGCCCGCATTAAGTATTGAAAGTGCTATGTAGTGTATTTGTTAAAAATAGCGATATTTATAACAAAGCGCCCACAAAATTCGAGGGCGTGCATAATCCCCAAATTAACCAACATTCGACATCGAGCACTCGTGTCCTCCCCGACGACGCCTTCCCTTTCCTGTACTCATCTACATTACCTGCTTGACCTGCTACTTCGCGAGGTTGTTACTGGTACTCAATATCCCTCCGGGATCAAGGCTGTCTCCTGCCCCATGAGACTATAACCCCATCTCTGCACCTATTCTTCCTGACATAATAGACAAATCAATCATGGCCCTTTATTGCTTTAATGAAAAAATTTGAACAATCTCAAACGTTTTCACCCATACTAAATGAGTTATTAAAGTTTAACTGCTCACCAGACTTCAATATTGTAATATCTCCACTTTTCTCTCCACTACCATAACTCATTTTCAACAAACGATGATGACTGTATATTGGATATTCAGCCATCCACACCAAACCATTAAGCTCTAAGATATTTACGAATAATTTCAATTCTTTAAGTTGTTCTCCTAAATCAAAAACCTCTTCCTATTCATCCAAGACCACGGAGCCATCTTGTAAACTCCCTCAACCAAATTAAATAATTATCTACAAAAGAAAACCAACAATTATTGAATCCACACTCGACCAGGACAACACTCTTCAGCTCCTTACCTATGACCTTAATATAATATCTGGTGCCATTGAGATTACTACAAAGTAATTTAACGAAAACATTATTTACTTTCTCAGCTGCTGTTCTACATAATTAAATCAATCTCTAATGAAAACTCCTCAAATCTCATTGACCTTAACCTCATTTAACATTGATCGTTCTAAATTAAGACAGAAGGCATATCATTTTCATTTGAATATACGCTCTTTTAACAAAATCTGCAATAAGTAATTTGCATACTTTGCTCAAATGGATATGCATAATAATTCTCAGCTAAACTTGGTTGTTCCTAATCCATTCTCCTCGATATTCATGGTTAAACTTCTTTTTCACACTTTAAGAAACGGCAGAGGTGTGGAAGGGAAGGGAAGTTATGTATTAACCTCGTATAAAGCTTCTTTAAAAACTGATTGTTCATATTTAGTGATCTAATTGAACTTTGTACTGTTCGAAAAACTCTTAATTGTTTAAAGCTTACTATTGTAAACACATACTGTTCGCATTCTATTCCTCATATTCCTCGCTTTAATGACATTCTCTCTACTAGACTTTCTGAATGGAGTCCCTCGCATCCTTCCATATTGGTTGGTTGCTTAAATATGGAAATATTTAGTCCATCAAATACGGAACAGGACTTAATTAATCTTTGTCACAGCTTCTCTTTTCTTCCCATTACCAAACATTCTACCCATTTCTCTTCCAGTTCTTCATCTTTTATTTACCATCATAATCTGATACAACTAACTTTCAAACACCTCTGCAATAATTGCAGTTGAGATAACTTAACACACCTATTTTCGCCATTTTCCCTCTCCAACCTTAAGCAAAGCTCTTCGTCCACAAATCATTATGTGACCACGATGAAATAAACCTCTATAAACTGCGTAAGAGTCTCGCTACTTACCGCAACGCTCACTTCTAAAATCAATTCAATGACTTAAATATTTTTCTAATACTTGCTTTAGCATATATAATGCAAGCTGCCATGTTCTCTCCAGTTTCTCCTTACGTTAAATAATTCCCGTTATGGATTACAAAAAACGTATTATCAATAGAGATACACTCAGCAAACAATACAAACGTGAGCATAATTTCTTTACTACCTATAACACTTACAAAACATATACCCAGACCACAATTGAAAACTATAAATTAACATTTCTTCCAACCACTCTATTTCTGAGCTTATCTAAAATGAAAAATCTTACAATAATCATCCTGATATTGCCTAAGGTTTAACTATTACTTTATTACTATTGCTACCGAACTATATAACTGCATTCCGCCAACCCATATCTCCAAGATAAGCTGCATGCCGGCCAGAAACAAAAGTACTTCTTCGCCTTTCCCTATACTAATACTTAAGGAAGGTAACTAGTCTAAAACTTGAAAAACACCTCTTGCTCACATAATTATGTCTAATCTGCCATTTACAAACTTACCTCTGATATATAGTCCATTAATAAATCACCTTTATAATGAATCCATATCCCATACTTTTTCCCCTTCCTGTTTGAAATTTGCCCGCGGTACAACAATCATCAAATCAGGTAACCTGTCTACCCGCTTGTAACATAATCCAAGATACTCTAAAAGTTAATTAACAAAAGTCTTCTCTTTTGCTCTCTGACAAAAGAATCTTACATCTTCATCAATATGGATTCGGTACAAACGTTAGCACATCCGATGCCATTCCAAATTTCTTTTTAGCAACACATGTGATACATGAAATTAAACTCAACTATTTCAATTTTTCTTAATATTTTTTAATGCTTTCGGTAGAAATTTACTAAATTCTTCTCAATAACCTAGATTAAATCGGAGTCCGTGCCATTGCCAATCTCTGGTTCACATCCTTCTTGACAAGCTGACAACAATCAGTTTTCGTTAGCTCTCTCCATAGGTGTTCCCCAGGGCTCTGTCCTGGGATTCCTTCTCATTTTAACTTACATATTAATTAAAGCTTTGTTATGCTAGCTTATTAAATTTCATACACTGTGTTGTATGTATTAAAATTGTTGATTGTTATCGATACAGAGATACTTCTGTATCCTAATGCTTAACAACCTACATTAATTCCTACCCTGAACATAGCTCTCTAACATCAACTCTGATGTTAGGATATTCTACTTTAATAAGCCTACCATCCTGTTCATATATCAATAGAAAACCAACCAATTACCCAATAGTACTCTACTAATTTCCTTAGTGTTCACACTCACTCAGAAATAATCCTATAAATCTTGCCCCAGACTTTGGGGTCCTTATGTGGTTCCACATGGCCCCATAGAACCTTAAAAGGTTAAACGAATTTCCCAGCTTTTGCCTTTGAAGACGAAACTCACACTGTACAATCAATTATTCTATATAAAATCACCTAAAATATCACGAGCAGGAGTTCACTTAGGTACACCTATTCTAGTAAACTACATAACTTTCTTTGAAAACAGGAAAATCTCTTGGTTTTTACTGTCCACCCAGCATCCTTATTATAACAAAATTAGTCTTTCAACTATCTCGTAAGTTATTACATCACCTAAAATTCTTTAAAATGTTAACACTGAACTTATTATTTTATTAAACAACAATATATCGTCATAATTCCCAGAGCCGCTTATTCAAACCACTTTTCCTTTGCTCGAAATTTTAACCTTCCTAAATTTATTTAATCTATATTTCAAAATTCTTTGGTATATCGGTTTATTTGTATTAGGATATCTTTCAAGCAACCTGATTCTTTTAATGCTTTATGTTTTAAAAAAAAACATTTTCTACTTAAAAAGATTAAAAAAACATAATATTGTTATTTTACAATACAATTACTTGGCTGTTTTTTTTATTACTGTGTCAGATCAGCGTAATAAGGGTTGTGTTGTATTAGCGAATTTTATTGTTACCCAATCCAATACTGGTATTTTAATATTATCATTATTAATATTTCTATCATGGCCCACCCTTATTTTGAATGTTTTATATAACTTATTTAATATTACAAATAATTCGTTTTACTTCAATTGCGCCAATAATATTACTTCCATTTATATCGTCTCCGTCATCATGTTATGCCGAAATTTAACATCCTTGCCAGATCATCGTTCTGATGTTAAATAGCTTGAAAACATATTTGTGTAGATAATTTCAAGTAAATTTTCTTCAAACACCGAACCCCCAAATTATGTAAACATATTTCAATAAACATTATTATTATCATAAATGCTTCAAGGATGAAAATTATAATTCTAGACATACTCGTAGCATAAACAAGTAAGCTTTCAAAAGCACAACGTTGAAATTTATAATTTATGTCCTCCTGTTTGTACAAAGTCAATAAAGTAGAAAATAATTAAATTAGTATGATTGAAGTCGCCCTCTCTAACATAAAATCAGTTTACAATCACACACGATGATCATTTCTATATTTTATATGATTATAAGTGCTCAGGTTGATCAAGGAGACTAGTTTACTTTGAATAAATGTATATACAAAAGTTCAAATCATGAAATAATTTTATCCTGTTTTCTCAACATATTTATTGGATTTACTCTCAAACTTGTTTCAAAATTGCACGTATTGTTGGATTTATTGGCTCTCTTGGATATTTAAACAACTACCACAATCAGAAGTATTCTTCACACATTTTATATACAATAACATCACCAATTTCACCACCCATACATAAATTATTTTACAACGTTTTAATGATAAGATCCTGCCACTGATTTTATTCTTAATTTAAATTAGATAAATGTTTATGATGACATATTCTGTTCATGGTTTTTACTTCCAACTAAATTTTTAGACCAAATAATCTGCCAACAATCAACTAAATGTGGCTCATTCATATTCCATTCTTTAAAATTCCTTCACATTGTGTCAGATTCAACGAGCTCTTTCCCATTAATTTACAGTACGATTTATGGCCACGTATTTCTTAAAAAAGCAAATAGAGGAAATTAATAAAACACTTAAGTATATAGATTAAAATCTACCGATTTTCAATCCGTACAATTGCTCCACCTCTAAAATAAATTGTAATATTAATGATCATTTTCTTATCGATAAACAATTTTTAGCCATAAAATAAAACAAAATATCACTTTATTAAACAAATCGTTAGTAAAAGTTATTTTCATTCGGAGTTAAATAAAGTTGTAACTTTACAGATTTAAAGTGTTTTTAGACGAGTACTTTTAAAACTAAATATTATTAAATCTAGATATTACGCTTTAGTCGATTTTAGTGGTATATTAGATTCACCTTACTTTACCCTAGAGAATTTTTCCTCAGAGATTGAGTACTGAGTCAACTATAGTCTTTTATCTTTGTAGGTGAATCGACCCCCTCCCTTCTCTCCCAGTTGAGACACTGGACGTTGACCGCAAAACATCCGGGCCAGGCACCTTGGGTCAATCTCTTAACCACACTCCCTCGCCTCTCGTCCCTATGAAAAGCAGAACGGTTTAAACTGCAAGATCTCCCCTATGAGTGTGTATTCAATTTCACCTCAAGTACGAAATTAGAAGTGCGTTTCTCTTAAGCTCGAAGGGCCAGCAGGACCAGAGGTAAGACTTGCTGAGAAAAACCGTTGGAATAAGAACTCTCCTGCGGCCCGTCCACAAGCCCCCCCATCCTCCTACCTCTAACCCAGTGTGGTGACGAGGTATAAATACCAAACACTTTGGAAAAACGTGGTAGAATCCGAGAGTTAACCAGGCTACGAAGTTCCCTGCAAAAGAGGCCGGGTTACTAAGGGGACTGAATTTAAGTTAAGTTGTTCAAGTTCAACTTATTCTAGTCAGAGAATCCCCCCCCCACTATCCTCGCCCTTGAACAAGAACCTCTCCGAGTACAGTCCTCGCCCTTGAAGAAGACCCCCTTCCGAGTACACTCCTTGCCCTTGACGAATTCCAAAACTAAGAAGAAAAAGCTCCTCCTCGAGCCAGTTACCCGGTGGTCTCACCGAACTCTAAGTTAACCTGGTTTAAGAACCAAGTTCAACTTACTCTCGTCAGAGAGCCCCCTCCTATCTTGGTGAATCCTAAAGCGCAGGGATAGTCCTGGCCCTTGAAGACCCCCCCCCCACTATCCTGGTGTAGCAAAAAGCACCGTGATAGTCCTCATTCTTGAGGACTTTCGAAACGAAGAAAAAAAAGCTCCTCCTTGAGCCCGTTACCCGGTGGTCACACCGAACTCTAAGTTAGCTTGGTTTAAGAACCCAGTTCATCTTACTCTCTCCAGAGAGACCCTGCCTATCCTGGTGTATCCTAAGGAACCGTGATAGTTTTTGCACTTGAAGAAGACTCCCCCCCCCC
Organism: Ceratothoa steindachneri; assembly: GCA_963969495.1. NCBI lineage: Eukaryota > Metazoa > Arthropoda > Malacostraca > Isopoda > Cymothoidae > Ceratothoa > Ceratothoa steindachneri. The sequence continues at coordinate 94,879,246 of OZ018332.1, forward strand.
GAATACCGTGTGGAACCCCATCTGCAACACTCGCCAAAGTCCCTTGCTACTGTCAAGTTATCCCGTCCGCCGCCAACCATCTGGTCGAGGCACACGTCAAAGAACCCACCCGATTCCTGAGGTGTCTGGGCTCATTGAGTTCAAGGTCAGACTCAAACCCGCCGCCAAGAGCAACCAAAGTATTTAAACTCCAGTAGAGACAATTAGCCTATTTTTTATATTGAAGTGAGTAGGGAGTTAACCAACATTATAATGTCAAGTTATAAAGCCTTCCTTAAGAATTATTGAAGGCTGTATTGTGCCTTTAAACTTGTAATATTTCTGTGGTTTAGGTTTATTTTTGTTTCTGTGTTTTAATTAAAGTTTTAGTTTGTTTAACAATTTTGTTCATTCTCACTTCGAATCGCTACGTTGGCACAGGGAACCTTTAAAGTTTAAAGAAGTCAAAACCCAAGATAATAATAATCAAAATCATATATAACACTCTTAGAGAGGTATAACGTTAATCACGAAGTAGTACTTAAACAACCCGTAAGTACCAACTCCTTCCAGCACTCGGTGCTACCTATACCACGACAATCTTTAACTCCCATAAATAATGCTATAAAAATAAAAATGCAGAGGAACGGGAGAAGAACGATTCTACATTGCATCGTTTTGTTGGTCAATCTTGCGAGGCAGTTTCTGATTCCCGTTTGATTGACATTTGCTCTTATATCTTTTACAAGTGATCTTCCTCCGATGTCGTGGGAGAAGAGTCGAAGAAATAAATTACAAAGCCTACGCGTTCGAAAAACACAAAATCTTAATATTCCAAACATTTATAAACCAAGCTGATAAAGGATTTTTCACTTTGTGAAAAATGACTTAAGTCTGGCGATAAAATCCAAAATATCAGGGATTTAATCGATAAAGCCTTCCCATAAGCAATCATCGAAAGATCTATCTCCCAAACAATCGACACTTTGTACAAGAAAAAGCTCAAAGCATCTTTTGAGAAACGCTTATATTAGGAATTCTTTAAAAAATGTATGAAAAAATGAAACTCCTTTCAAAGCATCTTAAAGCAACATCTACAAACGGAAAGACCTAACCCAAAGTAAGAATATGATACTCTGTATATTTGATATGAACACTGTATGAAGTATATATATGGGACTATTCAACCATTTAAATGTATTATTTAAAGTTAAATTGTATAATGTATAGATAAGAAGAATTAAAGGAGTTATAAAGCAAGAGCAATCAGTCAGAGATGGTGTAATTCTTGAGAGTAAGAAAGCGGAAATAAGTGTAAAAATGTTACAGAGAGTAAATGTGAACAAATTTTAAGAGGTGAGAGTGTATAGGGCACACAGTATATGTGAGTGTGCTAGAACCGGAAAGAAAGAGAGAAATGATGAATGGCGGAATTTTTACGTTAAACGTGCTGTGGAGAGCAAAAAAGGTGAGGTGCCTGGAAATGCATAAGGGTGCAGACGAGATTGTCAAGGAGATGGGGATGTATACATAAAAGGAGGTGAAATGAAAAATGAAACGAGTGTTAGACATAGTAGCAAAGCAACATATGAAGAGTTTGGATCCAAATGGGAAGAGGAATTTATTTTGAAAGGAAGTAAGAAAAGTGAAAAACCAAGAGAACAATCATGCTGTGGAGATCAAGGTTAAGAATGGCGTAGGAGAAGGATAACTGAAGGAATGATTGGAGAGGTCAAAAATAGATCACTTACATTAAACCTTTATTGAGTGCAAAATATTAGTGATAATTCCCCGCATTATTGTATTTAAACTACTCGAATGCTAACTTTTGGACACCATTTTCCGTGTTATTACATTAATCACATCGAGTGCCAACTTTTGTTGAGCATTTTCCGGAATAAATCATTAAACACTTCGAGTGCCAACTTTTGTTCAGCATTTTCCGGAATAAATCATTAAACACTTCGAGTGCCAACTATTTCTCATCATTTTCCTCATTAAAACATTAAATCCTTCGTGGATAAGTATTCTTGATCATTTTCCGCATTATTCCATTAAAACCTTAAGAGAGCACACTATTGGACATCACTTTAGTGATGTCCAATAGAGTGATAGCTATTTTCATCATTTTCTGCATGATTGCATTAAAAATTTGAATGCCCCCTAATGATCATCATTTTACATTTATTGCTTTAAACCCTTCGAGTGCCAACTATTGGTTATGATTTTCCGCATTATTGCATTAAAATCTTCGAGTAGCAAATATTGGCCATCACTTTCAGCATTATTGGATAAAACCCTTCAATTGCCACTGTTGGTCATCATTTTAAGCATGGTTGCATTGACCCATTTGAGTGTCACCTAGTATTCATCATTTTCCGTATTATCACTAACTCTATAATTTAAGAAGGGGATTTTTTAAGTATTTGAATAATAATTTCATCTTAGTTTGGTTATGACTTATGTTATTTTATCAAAGTTATTTCTAATAATTCTTTTATAATTTTAAAAAACAAAATGGCAAAGTTCAGAAATAAATATAAGTATCGAAATTTTGTGAATTCTTTTAAACCCAAAGAATTACAAATGGTGAAGTTCAGGAAATTTATTTTTTATATCTTCTTCTATAATTATATTTTAGCAACATAATATTTTGAAATGGGGGAAATTTCGGTTAGAGTTCCTTTTTAAAATTATTATAATTGGCGAAGTTAAAAAAATTTATAAAAATTTAACCATGGCTGCTTTTTTTAGATTTTAAATTTTAATCTTAGTAGCGAAGTACAAGCTTCCCCCGGTTGGGAAAGGGGTGAAGCCATTGCCTGTTTTCATTAAAACCTTAAAGGGCCAATTATTGTCTACATTTTACGCATTATTTCATTAACTCCTTTGAGCGCCAACTATTGTGCATATTTTTCCGTATTATTGTAATAAACCCTTCCAGTGCTAAAAATTGATCATCATTTTCCGTATTATTGCATTAAACTCTTCGAGTGCTAAATATTAGTGTTCTTTTTCCTTATTTTGATTTAAAACCCTTGAGTGTGACTATTGTTCAGCATTTTCTGCATTGTTGCACTAAACTCTTTGAGGTGCCAAATATTGGTTGACATTTTATGCATTTATTGCATTAAACCCTTAGAGGTACAGCTATTCTCGGGACTTTCCCCATTTTTACATTAACCACTTTGAGTGCCAACTGATGGTCATTATTTTCCATTTATTGCATTAAACCTTTTGTCATCATTTTCCGTATTATTGCATTAAACCCCTCGAGTGCCAGCTATTGGTCATCATTTCCTGCATTAATACATTACACCTTTCTTTAGTGGCAATTATTGGTTATCATTTTCCACATTAGTGCATTTAATTTAATGAACACGCTGTTTATTATCTACCAAAGGTTCACACAGCTGTTCACCGAAACAAAGAGTACAGACGAGATGGCCACACAAGAGCCAGTGCTGAGATTGTCTCCTCTACGAGTTTAAACTCAGACACGCAGGGGATAAAATGATCCATGGGGTAGATTCACAGTCTGGTATCGCAAAACACTTTTTACACCCCTCACGACGCTATCAACAAAGAATAGAAGGATAGTTTTTATGAACTTAGACACTGTAACATGTAAATATATGTCTAAATTGTATTAGTAATCAATGCGTTCTAGGCAAGAACTGAGGCCGCGAACAAGTTGCGGACGAATTCCTTCCTCAAGATGGCTCGCTCGCGGTCGACGGAGGACTTCAGTTCTTCGACGTTGCTGTGGCAGGTCTTGGGGCCATCACCCTCAACATGCGCCCTCATTTTGTAGTCGATGGGATTGATATGAGGCGACTTTGAGGTCTGTCCCGTTCTTGATCCTCTCTTTGACTCTGTGGAAGGTCATGTAACTGACGTTGAATCGCTTGGCGATGACGTACTTGTGGCTAGCGAGCAAGAGAGCATTGATCTCGAGTTTTTCCACTTCCATTTCGAAACAACTATACACAATGGAAAAGACGTTTTGAGGACACGTGCTGGAAAAATAGATCTTTAAGGTTGTTTGAGGGAAAATTCCTATCTCACACGTAAAACTCTCGAAAGATAAAAAAAAACGAGTGTGACAGAACATTTGCAAAACGCGGTTGCATTACTTAAACGGAATAAAAGACTTTCAAGTGAATTAAAGCATTTGAAGATGCACTTTTTTAATATTAGTTCATCTCATAAATAATGCGGAAATTTTATTCAGGTTTAACATTAATAGTATTTTATGAATAAAAATCAAAAACTTTTTGAAGTTAGCTGTATATATTTAAATAAATATTTATTTATTAGTTTAATGAATAATATAATTTATACCAGTTTCTACCACTAGTCTCAATCGGTTATCTACCTTTTCTATATTCTTTTGTAAAAATTGTTTGACCTTGATTTTAAAATGTTCTTTAAGAATGTTTCGACATCGCCTGGTGTTGACATCTTCATTCTCTTCAGGGGATTCGCTAAACTCTTATAAAGATAGTAAGTAACCTGATGAGGTTGTTAGATCAGTATGGAAAATGACTCCTTAATTTCTAATTCAAATTGTTAATCTTTTTTATCGTTTATCTTAAGATATGATGTAGCACGTTGTCTTGATGAAAGAGCACTCTTTTTCTATTGATTAATGCTGGCCTTTATCCTTCAGGCGCTCATTGTAAACGATCCAACTGATCGGAGTAAACCTCTTGTGTGATATTCTGATCTGGGTTAAGAGGTTTACAATTGATTATGCCGTTCATATCTCATCGAAGGCACAACAGAATCTTTCGTGGGTGACACCCCCTTTTCACTTGAGGGATTCGTTCATCCACAGGACTATTTCATTATTTAAAACGTTTAATATCATTTTATATAACCCATTTTTCGTCTCCTGTAACATTCCTACTAAAATGGTTCACTTGTTAGGTTGATTATTATGGGGTGACCTAACATAATCTCCCACCCCCTCCCAATGACTCAGCTCGCACGCTTCGTAGATAAAAGCGTTGGATTTCCACCTCCGAGTTCAGGATTTGGCTCTCGGCGAGTATGGACACAAGAAATTTCATCGCTCGCAGGAGTCAGCCACCTATTAAGTGGTGCGTCGCCTTTAGTGGCGTTGATGCAAGCCAACCCCACCTTGTATATAAGCGATTGATAATAAAGATGATGGGTAGAGACTTCGATTTTAATCTACCTCTAAAATTCCAGAAATTCTTCAGTCTAAATTAATATCATCTTTTGACATATTACTTTGCCTCTTTTAGGACCAGGGAGAATATATGCCCCTAACGTGCTTAGGTACGTTTTGCAAAAGACGACTAATCCTGGATAAGGGCCATTGACTTGGGAGGTCACGAACCTGGAAATTTTTCCTGTGAGCACAATGCGCAATGATTGGGATACACTGATTTACACCGACCTCACCTTATAGAAGAGATGGTGAAGAGAAAGGCATAAAAGATATGCATTGAAGATGAGATCGAAAACAATTTACATTTGATCTCCAAAATATATAAAAAACAATCATAATTTCGTTCACAAAGTAATAAAACTAGATCTCAACCACCTGATGTCCAAATAAGGTTCTTAATTGCCAAAATTACCAAACTAAAGTGACCATAAAAATATAAATTTTCCAGACTATCCTTTCAACAAGTTCTGTAATTAAGTTATTAACCTTACTTTATATCTTATAAATAGCTCGTTTAATGATGGAGCTGTTATGCATCTATTAGTCTTTGAAACAATTAAAAGGAGAAAATTTAGCTTAAAAATCATTTTTGTTTATTAATTTAATTTCTTGTGGTAACATGAAAACATAAATAGACTCTAGATTATGTTGTTTGTAAGAAGTAATGAATAATAATTTTGAGTTTGATGAATAGTCATTATTTTTCCAAACACTAATAGGATAATTTTAATAAATTACACACCTGTTATTATTTTTCTAAATTATGATTATTTCCCATATAAGAAAACATATAAATAAACCTAACAATAATAAAATGTTGAAATATGAAGATCGTTTAAGCTGATATCTATATCATAACGGAAACATTAGTGATACTTGCTGTTGTTTGAAACTTGAAAGCTTTATAACATCAGATAACAAATTGAATAAGGCAAAAATCAGGGTTTTTTTAAAAGTACATCATTAATTCATCTTCTTAACTTGCTTATCATGTATTTCATTCCTGAAAATAATTGTTGACATATATTAGTGCTGCCGAACGTCCGTGCCTTTATTTCATGATGTCAAGTTGAGATATAGACCGGATTTAAGAAGGTACAGGGTGCGGCAATATGACCTCCTCAATTTGGAAGGGCAAAAAAGAATACAAAGCAGGATACAGAAGAAAATATTTCGGAAGTTTAAATCATATGCCATTACGATCCCTAAAAAAATAACATCAGATAAATGTCGGCCGTGAATGTTGATGCAGTATTGAAGTCTCTCTCGGAGGTTTTCCATTGACCTGCGCACCACCAGGTCGCGGTGAATCGCAACGATTTCTTGCGTTATTGCTCTCTTGGGGCCTTGCTTATTTACTGGCCGGTGTTAATACCCTAATGATTTAAGGTGCTCACAAAGGAAAGAAATCACATGGGAACAAATCCGATGAACGTGGGGGCCACCTGGAAACAATTCTCAGAGAATTTCGATTCAACGTCCTGACGTATGCGATGTGGCACCATCTTCCTGGGATCATACATCTTCCGGATCATGATCAACAAATGTGATCAACGATCATGATCTTTGATCACAAAACGATCCGAAGTTACCATGACCGTAACACCATTGTCCATCTTCTTCAAAAAATAAAGATCCCACACACCGAAATCATCTATGGCATAACAGATACAGTATGTTTTGGACTGTGGAGTAGAGTTCACAAGGGTAAGTGTTAGACCAGTATTAAAGTTCTGTTCGTTGACCATCCCCGATAAATGGAAAGGAGCTTCATTACTGGAGATCATAATAACTGTTGAGAGAACCATTTAGAAAATATCGCCACACAAAGTTGCACGGATTTCTTAATCTCACTCTCTCAACTCCCGCGCGGCCATTATTTTGCTGGGATGCATGTATAGTACCCCGTTTAAAAGCTCTCACAACTGCCACACTATCCGGCTCCGTTGCAGTTCTATCTTGGCCAGGACTTTTTCCTTTTAAAGCTGATCCTATTCGTCTGAGTCGAATCTTTACCACGAATTTTTTTTCTATCTGCTCAAGCATTATGACGCCCAAAGCTTCAAGCATAACCGGAAGGAACGGTGCGTCGTTATCACAGAGTCCCCATTCTTGACATACTTTTTGACAACAAAAGCACGATGTTCCTCCCCTATTGATAGCTAAAACTGCAGGATCCTTCCAAATCGCGAGGTTTTATTGACGCATCCTGTATTTTTCGTAAAACTCTGCATAAAAGGCTGATTTTAATAGATCACTGCATTTTATCCCAAATATTCCTTTTGAAAGTTGCCTGGTAAGGTATCTACTTAGACATGAAGCAGAGTCTAATTAGTCTTGGATCGGCTGCGTGAGAACAAATGCCAGAAAAACGAGAGGAAAATATGCATGCTGCTACTTCTGGGTTTTCTCGACCTGTGTGTAAATAACTGATCGTAATTTGATTTCTTCACTTGGCATTCCCACATTCCTAGTTTGTTTAAAGGCGAGTATCTATCTACAGATGTTATTGCAACTATTTTTATGAGGCTACAACATTAAATTTTTTAAATGAGATAATAAATCTAGGTGAATGACAAGCTTGAGAGTCATTTAGGATCGTGAAGTTCTATGGGTTTTACGTTTTTATTTTCAATGAACGTAGCTATTACTCTCCACAGCGCATATACTCTTTATAACAAAGCGCTTTGACTGAGCCATTGAACGTTGCAAGAGCAAAACGAATTATCATATTGATTCTCTGATTTCGAACAAAGTTACCAAAACTGACGTAAGCTCAATTTTTAAGACAGGATCATGTTTTTTTTGCTTTTACCACTAAGTCCATTAAATTAGACCACAAAATACGTAATCTTTCATGGTGGATTATGACGTTCATTTTTCATAATTTGTACACAACTCCCAGGCTATTCATGGGTCTTTGAAGCAGATCCATAATACTCTTATTTTTTCCAGCCATTTCCGGTGATCCATCAGTTCTTATTAATACTAGCTTTTATTGATCCAAATTCATATTTGTGGTGCAATGAGTACTCGTTCAACAAACACTTCAATCATGTTTAAGTTACGTTTGTTAACTCATCTTCATTACTAGAATATGTCTATTGTTTAGATATATCTAATACTTGTTTAACTTAATTTTTCAGTTCATTACTCATCTTCATTACTAGAATATGTCTATTGTTTAGATATATCTAATACTTGTTTAACTTAATTTTTCAGTGGGTGATCCATAATACTCTTATTTTTTCCAGCCATTTCCGGTGATCCATCAGTTCTTATTAATACTAGCTTTTATTGATCCAAATTCATATTTGTGGTGCAATGAGTACTCGTTCAACAAACACTTCAATCATGTTTAAGTTACGTTTGTTAACTCATCTTCATTACTAGAATATGTCTATTGTTTAGATATATCTAATACTTGTTTAACTTAATTTTTCAGTGGGTGATTATCTTATTAGACCCAAGTGACTTTCCATAAATAAATTAGCGACCTAAATCTAGTATGGTCTGGATATATATTTTACTATATAAACTTCTGCTTAAATTTACCCAGAATGACTAATTAAATTTTATAGTTAGTATAAATAACGCATTTTAATCAAACAGAAATATTTTTCTCAGCCTTCAGGTCAGCTGGATAGCATAGTTTGTTTGGGAACTACGGGCAAGAAATTTAGAAGAGCGAGTAGTTTTCGACCCCGGGCTGTAATTTGACAACCAGTGCTATAGGGGACTTGTCTCTCAGGCTGTTACTCCATCCTATGATTTTTTAAATAGTGGGTTTTAAACATTAGCTTCTTATCATTAACGATATTGCAAGACAAAAAAGTGTATATATTTATTAAAATGTTATAACAAGAATCCTCAAAATTTAAGCCCATTTTTATGATAAAAATGTTTTATAAAGGAAAAATGTGGGAGAATTAAATAATGCCCTTTTTCAAAGGAAATTACTAAAATAGTAAAGAAGTTAAGGGGTGCGCACCTCTGGAAAAGGGCTTTAAAAGTGAAGGATTAAAGAGACATGGCTGGAAAAGGAGAGGGTGGTTATTCTTGATGTGAGAAGGTGTGGTGATGTGGATATGAGGGTATTTATGTGCAAATGTGAGTGTGTGTATGTAGGGTGCGTGAGGCTATGGATGTAAAGGTATGTGGATGAACTAGTGAGTGGATGTGGGTACATGGATGGGAGAATGCGTGGCTAGTGTGGATAAGTGGGTATATGGATGTCTGGATGAGAGATGGTGTGGGTGTGTAATTGTGTGATGTGAAACTAGATCGATGTTGATATTAGAGTTTGGAGTTTAAGGTGTGTGGGGTTGTGTGAATGAGGGGATGGATGGATGGATGAGTGTGTTTAGATTTACCGATAAGAGAATTCGTGATTAAGTGGTAGCAATAGTGCGTGGTTCCTCGGATATAGCAAGAGCATGTGTGGTTATCCCTGTTTAAAAATTAACTTTTTATTATTTTCAGAGTTTTTTGTACATTTTCTCATGGTTTGATCTGAAAAAGCCGAATATGACAACTATCTTGACCTGAGATCTTGTGAAGCATTCCCACATGGAGCGTTAAAATTTCTTTCTCGAAATCAGCCGAAACACCAGTTCCGGGGTTCCTTGAATCATGTTTTACACAATAACTTTTGATCTAAACGAAATATAGCAACAAATTAAGTTAAAATGAAAGAACATATAAATATAAAATAATAATAATAGATAAATAATTAGTAATAATAATTTTCTATCATTTTTCAGAAAATAAAAGATACTCAATCAGAATCTAGAAAGCCATATACGAGTTACACTTTACAATGTCATTAAGCAAAGAGCTGAGTTGCGTGGGTGCATAAATGATATCTCAGAACCGCCACGTACATTCTCCAGGTAGATTTTAGCTGGACTATCTATCAGATTTCTCGCCGAAACTTTCCTGGTTAATCTTCAGAATTTACCGCACATCGTGGTAAAAACGAAGGTTCAAGATCTTGCATAAGAAACAGATAAATCTATCTTCACATTCCGGCAGAATGCTAGGATCGAGACAATGACCTAATACAACGAAATGAAGCTCTCCATGAAACTACATAAGAAACATCGTATTCTGGTGAAAAGCAAATAAAGGGAAAGTAACCCTAGAGCAAACAAAGAACATTTGTGCTAGAATTAGACAACCTGTTCGATATAGGAGCTCAGGATGCAATTTATGAAATAGAGAAAAAGACTTATCCAGAAGGAAGAAAGATGATGATTTTTGGTTGTACGAAAACCAAAAGACTGAGATGAAAGCCCATATGCCTGGTCATTACAAAATTTATTAAGGCAAGATCCTTGCACCAAGCAACGACAAATGAAAAACTCTATCATAGACGAAAAGTTTTAAGTTTTACTCCATTGCGTTATTTAGCATGTATTAAGATGTACTATTTTACAGCTGCAGCAGAACAAGGGGCAGTTATTCATGTTGATGATAATGCCTGCGGTGACTCATTTGACAACGACGCTAACACAGAGGATATGGATTACCATCAGTCTCGTCCTGTATGTTCTCACCATCAAGACACTGCGACTAATGTGATTTACGTTTCCAAGGAGGCTTATGGTATGTGATATCATCTGCAATACATTTGATCGTCTTGGTTTATCAGGCAATCACTTAAACTGCCTTGGTTTCTGCCACCTTAAAAGATGGAGGAGCTGATCTGGAAAACTTCGTCATCTTAACATCAATAAGACGTAGCAACTGAATAGTGCCCAGGTTTAATTTTAACCAGAGTCACATGTCCATATTTTGTCAAATCTTCCACTGTACGCTGCTTTACACTGGGATGGAGACTAGCTCAAAGATGTCTTAGGCAGTGAAACTCGATTTACCTCCAAGGAAAGTTATTGAGAGTACTCGTCATCGACAATTCTTCCGGCACAGCTCAGCTTCACTGGATTTACTGGAGAAATTAAAACTTAGCGATAATATTACTGCTCTTGTTTTTGGCACTACATCCAGTAACAGTGAAGTTTATAAATGAGCTCCCAAACTGCTAGAGAAAATGAACAAAATGCGTTTTATCTGGCCTATCGAGATCGCATCTTGGAAATCCTAGTAGGACCAGTTTGAAAGAAGCTGATCGGAAGAAAAATGGGCCATTTGGGGATCAGAAGGATGCTCGGAGGAATTAACTAAAGAAAGCCCAAAGATACTGGTTATCAATAGCAAATTACTGAAAGAAACAAAACAAAATAGTGAAGAAATACTTCAAGACATTTTAACAACAGAGAGACTTCTAAGAGACGACTGCAGAGAAATGACTGAAGTAACAGCCATTGTTCTTGGAGGAACACCACCTCGAGGTATTCATTGGAGCAATACCAGTTTACTTGTCCACTTTTAAAAAAAATTTAAAATATTAAAAAAATCACGTTCTAAAAATATAGGGTTATGGAGGATATATATATATATATATATATATATATATATATATATATATATATATATATATATATATATATATATATATATATATTCAATAAGGTTGCTTCTTAGAAGGCGTAATTTTAATTGCAGTAGGAAGGATACGACCATCAGCAGTGACATTCTTATTCCATGCAACGTTTCGGATTACCTAAGTCATCATCAGGCTAAAGGGATAAACACAATTTGTGAGGCAAACAAATGTTAACTTAAACTAAATACAAATCAAAAGCAAACAATTAAGATAGTAAAACTATAAAAAGTATTAATAATTACAAGTATGTACATATACAGATAAGCTCAAAGCAAAGGAGAGGAACAAATTCATATTTCTTGTCAGCGAGTCAGGGAAATGACTAAGGAATTTACCAAAACCGGACACGATTATGGGTAGTTTGTTGTCGGTAGAATAATAACAGGTCTAAATCTGGTTGGTTGTGGCTATTACTCATAATGGGTGGAAGGTTAAGTCTGAATTTAACGTGGGCGAATGTGTTTTTATGAAGAGAAGTTCCAGAATTCTGAGTTGGATTAGAGCCCAGAATCTCAAAATTATCCTTCCTACTAGAATATATATATATATATATATATATATATATATATATATATATATATATATATATATATATATATCAGGTTGGAACCAAAATAATTTCCGATTTTCTAGAATAAAGTTTTAGATAGTATTAATTAAAGTGTTATAATGGGTAATTTATCCTCTTTTCTTTAAAATTATAAAAATATTGTTCATACTCAACTTTGTAATTCACTCCGATGTTCGTCCCATCTAAAGATCACATTAGACATGTTTTACTCTATAATTTGTTTAAAGTGTGAATGCAATTACTTCGGAAAAATCCATTCAGAGCACTGATGAGGATGATGCAGTAAATGAAAGAAGCTGCAAGAGGTGGTTTTTCCGTATTCGAAGTGGGGATTTCAGTCTAAAAGACTGACCAAAAGGTCTTTTAAAAGAACACGAATCCAAAGAGTTGGAAGCTGTTGTCACGACAAATCCTGAGGCAACTTCTAGAGAACTTTACATAACAATTTAGTGTAACCCAAACGACAGTCCTTCGCGAAAGGAAAAGGATGGTAAAGATTCCAGTGATTTGAAAATGGGTCCCGCGAATTTGCAACATCTGGTTCACGACACCTTCAGGCACCATCTTTTGTAAGAATTGTCACTGACGATGAGAAGCGGATCTTTTATAATTACGTTAAGCGCCACCATTCGTGGATCAAAGGAGGAAACCAAATTTCTTAACAACCTAGAGGAGGGCTTCAACCCCCAAAATATAATGTTTAGTGTATGGTGGGATATGGAAGGAATCCTCCATTTTAAACTGTTAGACAACATTTAATGAATTAATGCTAATCTATACTACAATCAATCTCGTCGTTTCAAAGCCGTTTTGGGCCCAAGGCTACCCTCATTAGCAAAAAAATGGGTATCATACCGCATTACGGTAATGCCCTTTCCTCACACAGTTCAAATGCCAAAAGATCTCTTGGAGGAATATTACTAGAGATTCTCCTGACTTTGCTTCTTTTGATTTTCACTTGCTGAGGGAATGACTGAACCATTTGGATGGTATTAGGTTGACATCCAGGGAAGAGGCTGAGAACGAGTTAGATTCATATTTTGCATCAAAACCTAAAGAAGAATTTACAAGCGTGGCATTTATAAGCTTATTGACAGCTAGAAAAGCTAGAATGAAGTTCTAGAAAGCAATAGAGGTTATGTTTATGATTAAATATTTCCATAGTCATAAGATTTTTTCATTTTTAATATATAACCTAAAATCGGACATTACTTTTGTTCAACTTTATATATATATATATATATATATATATATATATATATATATATATATCCGTGCAGCAAACAAATAGGCTTGAAGGGTCAAACGGCCGAAACCTTACCGATATAATTTAATTTTTCTAGAGTTGTAACCACTAAATCTAACATTAACATTAACATCAACAGACTCTAAGATCATGGCCCAAATTTTTGGCCGACGCATATTTCGTCCTCTAAATATTTGTATAAACAAAGAAGGACACAAAATTCTCCTTTAAGAATAACTCTAATGGACGATCCAAGTGGTTTCACGCCTGATGCTTGATAGCCGGATGGCATCGTGCAAAAGTAAAGGAGTCGCTCCGACGCCATTACCACATATCGGTACATGGCCTGGAAATTTCCTAGAAATTAGTCTGATAAAAACATTCGAGTGATCTTCACAAATACGGTTTAAGCAGCCGAAGTCTGCAAATTATGACCAAACCCCGACCATTACTAAGCCAAGAATGCAGAGCCATCGACCAGGATTTGCTTCTGAAATTGATATAACGCCAACACGAATCCTCAAAGTCATTCATTTTAGTTTTTTTTTGTGGAAGGGATCATAACACAAGGAAAATTCTATAAATAACTTTAACTGTACTGTAAGATGCTCGAAGGGCATGAAAAAGGGGAAGATAATCGCAAAAAATGTTTAGTGACCTCAATATTTGCCTTTGCTAAAACTTGATAAGGGTACGTTAAGTGTAGCATAGATAAACATGTTGCATCTGACATTTGAAGGATCGTTCATCCTCCAGCACACAACACTTGATGTTTGCCATCCCTGCTCCAGTGCAGATAGAATTTGCGGCTATATATCTTCTAAATATATTCACTTCTTCTCGCTTCACTATATTGTTTGCTTATTTCTGCTTACAAACTTTCATGATCTTAAACTGCAAAGCTTCTCAGTCGCATCTAACTAGGCAGCAATATCGTCCTTCAATGTGTCATTTTTCTCTATTACAGAACAGGGCAAATGGGACGACTTCCTGCTCCAGATACCATTTGTAGCTTTGCAGCTTATTAATTGCTGCTTTGGTAATCTCTGGGCCAGTTTTCATGTACTTTAACAAGTAACATTGAAATCATCTATACTGAGATGTAGAACAACGCAAGGAAGGTGTGGAATCTTGTCAGCTTTAATACAGCGTCTTCGTCATACTCAAGCTAATCGGGAATCATCCGCAATTTCATGGAGTACAGGTTTTTGACCATCCATCTGGTCTTACATGAACGTGAAACAATGATGTCCTTTGAAGTCCCTATTAATTTCTCTCTTTCATAGTCCCGATCGACCTTGCGATTCGTCGCTTAAAACCTTGTTTATTCGGAAGATTTTTTGGTCTTCCGCGTAGCCAAGTAGCCAGAGAGACGATTTAATTGAGATCAAAGTGGATGCTCGCTGCCTCAGTGTGCAAGGTTCGAATCCCATCCCTGTACGGAATTTTTGCTAATTCGGAAATAATATTTCCGAAAAAAAATCTCGTTTTCTGTTTCTTGTGGTTTGTTGGATTCATTTTCATCATTCTTTCGCATTCATGAAAGATTTATATAACCCCCCCTTCCTATATATATATATATATATATATATATATATATATATATATATATATATATATATATATATATATATATATATATATATATATACATATATATATATATATATATATATATATATATATATATATATATATATATATATATATATATATATGTATATATATATGAACGTGATATCACATTAACACGTGACAGGGTAGATGTTTAAGGAGCAGGGAAGTTGGGTCACACCCATCGAATCTCCCCCTATTTGTCGACGATGGCCATGGTGTTTAAAATCTGTAAGAGATTAAAAAGGTTTTTATTTCGGCTTCCAAGAGAGCTATTTAGCTTAAAATATTCCAATTTCATCTTATACTTTAATAGCTAAATTCGGACTACCCACTCAAGTAAGAGCTCTACACTTGTAATGCAATTGTATACCAGACTTTGAGCCACCCAGAGGAGGTAAACTATCAATTTTGCCACCTATCAATCACGTAGACAATTTCGCAATTTGATGCTCAAGTTGATTAATGGGATTGTATTAGACAATTAAATAGCAGACGCAAGATGAATCTTAATTAAAGTTCGATGTAATGTGTAATTTAAGTTGATTAAATAAATTAATCTATAAATCAAATATTATGTTTGGGGATTTCCAAATCAATTGAATTAAATGCATAGGGGGAAGGAAGTTTAGGTGTGTTTTAAATTTTGAGTCGCATATAGTGTATAATCTCCTATACGCTCTCTCTCTCTCTCTCTCTCTCTTACCTACCTGGTCCTACTCACAGCACATCAAGGTAAAAGTGATTTAACCCCCGCTTCGTCACGCTCGTCCCACCTTTAACGCGTCGAACCTCACGGATCTCTTTGGCTCTAGAAATTGCATAATTGTAAAATTATTACTTAATTAATTATCCCTCGTTTCAAACTTAATTGATAGTGTTAATCATCTTAACAGTGAACCGTCAATATTTAATTTCATTGCCATTTAACTTGCCTTATATGTATATGTAAACTTTACTCCTATTAAAGTAAATTTTTGTAGCCGTGTTTGAATATTCCTTAGCCTATCAACTGTGTATTTAAAGCACTCTTAGAACCTATCCCAAGGTGGGGCCTTATTTTCGTCGGCTAGTAGGCCAGTGTGCGTATAACCACATACACCTGGTCATACCATGACATAGAACTACCGTCAGATCTTTGGGTTTATTTAAGATTTCACCCTACCTGATCTTTTGCTATTTCCTTAAAGATCATTATTTCCACTATATAACGTTGCAAGTGTCAAGAATATTCAAACAAAAATAATAGGAGAATTTTTTTGAATAGGCAATTATATTTTTTTTTAGTTCAGCGTATTTACGTGAGTCAGGATACCACTAATTAAACGGCAAGAATAGCCGCTAAATTTGGTTTTGCTGTGGTAAAATTACCATAAGACTCAGTCCTGAGTCAGGTTCCCTCGTTAGCTATTTTCTTCTTCTGGTGTGCATAATTAATTGGAACCTTTATTAAGTTTTTTTGTGGGGGTTAATAGTTAATTACAAGTAGGTTAGATTATTAATTCGACATTTTAGAATGTACCTTATAGGAAGGGAATTCGTAATTGAGAGTGACCATAAGCCATTGTCGTACCTTCGAAATTTTAAGTAGAAATCCTCTAAAAGACCCTCTTCCCATAAATTAAAGACACCATTAGCGTATCTCCCTGTAAATATGTTTGCTGATTTGTTTTATATATAGGTTAATTGTTTGAAGTGTGTCTTTAGTAATGGTTTATTTTTTTTCTTTTATTTAGATACTCAATGTGTTCGATGGCTTAATTTTATTTTTTTTATTGTACCTGTGTGTATAGTCTGAAGTAATTATTATTATTTGTTAACCCCGCTCATGTTCGAATTTTGTTTGTATGTTGTGGCACTAATTCAATCTTTTATAACATCTCCCCCTTGAAGAAAAATTAGTTTGAGACATTTTTTTTCCTGACAAGGGAGGAGTTTAGAAGAATGAGAGAGAGAAGGCCCCCCCCCCTGACTTCCCCAGTTCGTCGTTGACCCTTCTAAATTTGCTGTCCTATATACAGCGAAAATTAGAACAATGGAAAGACTATTAAGAAGGCATCGCGACTTCGCGCTATGGAACCTTATCGCGACCCAAGGCAATTAAGGAAGTATGTTAGCGATGAATCTCTCTCCCCGTCTAAATAATTTCGGAATATATATTCGAGACTTCGAAGTTCACATCCAGATTGTGCCTGAAGTCGCTGTCTAGTACGTTAGCCGTAACGTCTTCGTTAGTAGAGTGGGAATCGACTACATTCTCGTCCAGAGAAGAATTGAGTGATTGTCGAAGAGCCAAGGAAGAACTAGTTGTCACTAAGTGTTGTTCGTGGAGATAATTAGGCACTTTTCAACCCTTCCTACCACGTCTTCGGATTTTAAGGATCGGAAAAGCAACCCCCGAAACACCCTCCGTTTGTATGTTTAGGATAAGAGGCCCCCAACTTCAGTATCCTGAAGTTGAATTCAGCGTCCCGTGATACACCCACAAGTTCAAGGTCGAACTTACCTACCTGGTCCCACTCGCCGCACATCAAGGTAAAAGGGATTACATCCACGCTTTGTTACGCTCCTCTCACCTTTACTGCGTCGAACCTCGAGGATACCCTTTGCTCTAGAACTTGCATAATTGTAAAATCATTACTTAATTAATTATCCCTTGGTTCAAACTAAATTAATAGTGTGAATCATCTTAGCAGTGAACCGTCAATATTGAATTGCATTGTCATTTAACTTGCCTTATATGTATATGTAATCTTTAGTCCTATTAAAGTATATTTTTGTAGCCGTGTTTGAATATTTATTGTCTTAGCAACTGTGTATTTAAAGCACTCTTAGTACCATTCCCAGGTGGAGCCTTAATTTCGGTCGGCCAGTAGACCAGTGTGCGTATAACCGCGTACACCTGGTCATACCACAACATCAGCCTCCAGGTTGCAAGAAAAGAATCGCTGAGCCATAAATAATGTCAACGATCCAATTGTCACCAATCTACCTTGTAAAAGAGTCTGATAATAATTATCATGTCACTTTTTATAACCATCGTTTAAATGTTATCATGATTAAGGATAAATATCCATTGCCTTATCTCATCGATTTTACCACAATTTTACAAAATTGTTCGGTGTTCTCCAAAATCAATTTGAAGGATACGTTTTTCCAAATACCAATGGAACCATCATCCGTAGAACAAACGGCGATGATCTCGCCAATAGGCTTGATCAGTTATTCGTTTTCCCTTAAGGTATATCCAACTTTCCTTAGACTTATCAACGGTATATTAATCATGTTTTGAGTGACCTAAAGTTTGTTTTGGCGTATGTTGATTTCGTGCTCATTGCAATGGAAAACAAAGATCAACAGCTGCAACATTTAGAGCCACTCTGTGCAAAGTTGTGAGTGCATAATTTTTAAATCAATATTGCGACGTACACATTTTCAGTAGAAACACTTGACTTCTTAGGATATAACGTTAACTCTCAAAGCATATCCCCACAAGAAGATAAGATAACCGCTGTCGGGGATTATCCCATACAAAATACGTTGCAAGAGCTACAGAGATTTGGTGGTTAAGTTAATTTTCTTCGTAGATTTATCAAAATGCTGCAACCAGTCTCATTTCTCTCACTAGGTAGTTAAAGAACGCAAATGAGCGTCCCCCATAATCAACATTGCAATGGGATGACCATGCAGCATTAAATTTAATGTTATAAAAGACAATACAGTAAAAGCCACACTTTTACTGCACCCAAAAAGAGAGTGTCTAATTACGGACACCAGTGATTTGAGTATCGGAAGCGTGTTGCAACAATATTTTGAGGGATAATGAAATAAATTAGCATTCTTAAAACAGCGTTTAAACCGTTCATAATTAAAAGAGTCTACCTCTATTAAAACATCTACTAAAGGGCACTACATCCTTTGTCTTCACTGATTGCAAGGAGATTATTGGCGCTGAGAAATCTCTCACAACCAGCACTTCCCAAAAGAGGGAAGTCCGTGTATTTGAGTTCATTAGTTAGTACACTAATGACATTCGTTACATAGCCGGATGAGAAATCCTAGTAATGCTCTCTCCCGAGCACCAATCAATGATTGTAACACGCAGTTGTCTTAAGGAAATCAAAAAAGGAATTGATTATAAGTATTAGCTCTCATATTTCGTACTACGCTTCGAGAAACATGATTATAGTAATTTCACTGACTTTTTTAACTAAAGAATCAGAGAAAAATAGATCCTTCTATAACTTTTGATACGTGCCATGTCATTTTGGAGACAGTGTTAGTGTCGCCATCCTGGTTAGGTTAGAGTAAGTTATGTTAGGTTAAGTTAAGTTAAGTTAGGTTAGGTATCACCCATAGGAATACACTCTCGAACGATAGAATAGTTATGTCAAGAGGTGAAAAATATGCAGCGCCTCAGTGGCCAAAAAACAAACGCTATACAGAAAGTATCTCGCGAAATACCTTGTCTTCCGTGGTGACACAATCAATGCACGCTTAGCCATTTAATGCAGTTTTGCCCAATTAATACTCGTTTACCTAATTAATGCACGTTTATTCACTTAATGCACGTTTACTCAATTAATGAACGTTTATACAATTAAATCACGTTTATTCAAATAATGTACATTCACCCAATTAATGCACGTTTATTGATTTGATGCACGTTTACCCAATAAATGCATATTTATTCAATTTATGTACGTTTACCCAACTAATGCACGTTTATCCACCTAATTCACGTTTACCCAATTAATGCACGTTTACACAATTAATGCACGTTTATCCAAATAATGCATTTTTACCCAATTAATGCACGTTTATACATTTAATGCACGTTTACCCAATTAATTCACGTTTATCCAACTAATGCACGTTTACCCAATTAATTCACGTTTATCCATCTAATGCAGGTTTATCCAAATAATGCATTTTTACCCAATTAATGCACGTTTATCCATTTAATGCACGTTTACCCAATTAATTCACGTTTATCCAACTAATGCACGTTTGCCCAATTAATTCACGTTTATCCATCTAATGCAGGTTTATCCAAATAATGCATTTTTACCCAATTAATGCACGTTTATCCATTTAATGCACGTTTACCCAATTAATTCACGTTTATCCAACTAATGCACGTTTATCCAAATAATGCACTTTTACCCAGTTAATGAACTTTTATTCATTTAATGAACATTTACAGAATTAATGCACTTTTATCCATTAAATCCACCCAATTAATGCACGTTTACAGGATTAATGTACGTTTATCCAAACTATGCACGTTATCCAATTAATCCACGTTTATCCAGTTAAAGCAACGTTGTGAGCGATAATCAAATTTGCGATTGATAAACAGACGTAATCAAATTATGAGTAGTTGTGACTGCTAATTGAACATTAAATAATAGATCATTATATGTCAAGATATAATCACAAATTTAGTCTCTAGTATGCCAAAACAAATTTAAGCAGTCGTGAAGAACAATGGACAGCATTGTAATTATTGACAGCGCGAGTTATGACTGCCCTAGTACTGACCGTTAGTTATGAGGGAAGGACGTTGTGGCCACAGAAACAAATCGAGCATCTTATCTGTAGATCTATATTTTAAGAGCGGATTTAAGGAAAAAAATCTCCTGCTTTGAATGTCTTTTTGTAGGAGGGGAGAAGGGAAGAAGGGATGTGGAGAGGTGGGAGAGGGGGTAGTGAGTATGTAAGAGGGGTGAGAGTGGAAGAGATTGGGAAAGAAGGCAGAGAGGGGGAAAGGGATGGATAGGGGGAGAAAGGGGATGGGGATAGAGGGGAGAGTACCGGGTCCTTATTTACCAACTGACCATATCAGCCTGGTGTCAACGATGTCAACCTCAGCGATACAGGTCCAAATACCCAAAAGAAGGTGCTTAAACAGAGCTGACTGGAACGCATATAAAGAACATCTATGCACCATACAAGAAAATCCCTGTAAAGAGCCTCAATTGAGGAGATCGATCAATATCTTGGCAATATCCTATGGACGAGGTTCAAAATTCTCCCGGCCCTAAGATGGAATAGAGATATCATCGAGAGGATACACCATCAAGCTTCTCATCAAGGAAAAGACTAAGCAGGCTTGGGACAGCATAATTGACACTGTGAACGCAGAAGGTGACGCGAGAAAATTTTGGAATTAACTTAAGAGATTGAGAGAAAAGCCTCCAAGGGATAAAATAAAATTATTAGTCAACGGAGATGAAATTACCAGAGATAGAGATGTTGAGTGCCATTTCAGAGATTACTGGATAAATATATTTGGTATAAGCAACGCGGAAAATGCAGGATTCGACAAGGGTTACGAGGAGGAAGTAGAAACAAGGTTGAGAAAGCTGGGTGATGAGCTCATACCTCACAATCTGGTTAACAGAATACGCCATGCTCGTGAGGAAGGAAGGTCTTTCATTCATAAAGAGTACGAAATCGCATTGCAAAGCTTTACCACCAAAGGCACGGGGAATGGCAATATAACAAAAAAGCATCTTATAAACGCACCCCCAAATGTTAATCAAGCTATTTTAAATATCTTCAATGCGTGCATAAATGTTGACCACTATCCCGAATTTTTAAAGAAAGCCAAAATTATATTTTTGATAAAGCCTGGAAAACCAAAGAAATCAATCAGTAGCTACAGGCTAATCTTCCTGTTAGAGTTCATAGGCAAACTCTTTGAAAAGCTCTTGAACACCAGACCTAGGAATTACTTGGGAACTGAGGACCTATATAAAAACCAACAGCATGGTTTTCGAAGGAAACTCGGCACTGAAATTGCACTGTCCCTCATAACTGAGAAGACTGCTATCGCTAAGTCTAAAGGCAATAGAGTAGATGTAGTGTTGAGAGACGTGGCCTTGGTTTTTGGCAAGGTATCTCTACCAGGCCTGAAAAGAAAGATCTACGACCTAGGCATGGCTAGATGGCAGGACGAGGATTTTATACAATTGCCTTGATAATCTAAAGGCCATGCTTAACATAAATGTTATCGAAGGGGAATTCTTCGACCTCGAAGCAGGGGTACCACAGGGGGGATGTTTGCACCCCACATTGTATGCAATATATACCAGCGACCCTCCTCACCCTAACTACGAATTTTGCTCAATATATACAACTGGCAGACGACTTCACCCAAATCGTGATGAGCGACTACCGTAATTCGAGGGATATAGCCAACAGGAGGAGAACTCGCAAATATAAACACCTACGAAAAAAGAAACAAAATAAAGACAAACATCGACAAGTTTAGGATAATTCCGATGGGTCGCAATTTAACAGTGGAAGTAGTGGTGGAGCTTAAACATTACCATACTCTTCAGAAGGTTAAGTATTCAGCCTAAAAATGACAACTAGGGGATATACAACACACCTCAAAAAAATGATCACTATAGCCAGAAAGACGCTCCAATCCTTGTTTCGTTCTGAGCTGCTGTCACCGTCCAATAAGAGAAAATTATACTTACTCCTCGTAAAACCACTGCTCCTGTACTCCGTCATTCCCACACACACCTTAAGCAATACAGCTTAAATAATTAAAATGTAAATAAAGAAACAAAACAAAAATGAGTGCATTGGCAAGTTAACCAAAAGTAATCTAATTGCTATAATTAGGAAAACAAAGGCTTGAACGTTAAAGCGTTTTAACACAAAATGTATCATAAAGAATCATAATTACGGAGTTTATCAGACGACCGGGCACATATTTCACCCTCTCTTAATTGCACATACTCCTATCTATTTTTCTTTTAACTATCCACACACCAATTTCTCTTTTTAAATATAAATCAATTAATCAATTTATCAGTATGATCAAGTATGATCAGATCAGGATCATTATAGTATATCAGTTTTAGGAAGGAAAAGGAACAGATATTTGGATATTCTTACTTTCGAAGATTTCAAACAGCAATCTTCACCTCTAATCGTTCTAAGCGAGATTAATGGGTCCCTCTTGGAAAAGAAAGTTTGGAAGAGCCTGAGACAGATTGACAAGACGTTGACTGCACGCACTACAAGGACTGTCCTTCCAACTCTGTCTATCCTATTTAGGGCAAGTGGGAGAGGAAAGCTAAGTCTTCATAGGAACCTAATTGAGCAGGAGCCATATATGAACCGGGTGGCTAACTCAGCGCAGGCTGAACCTTAGCGCAGAACGGGTTAGTACCCGTGTGTGAACCGGATAGTAAACAGGATAAACAGCGGTCTGAATCACTTTATCTTCCTCTAGCCTCTCCCCCGTTTTTCCCCTTTCGCTTTCTTACTAGGGGAAGAACACAAGAAGAAGAAAGTTGGCTAAAACATCGATGGACTTGACCAAACGGGTCCCTTTGCGTGTCCGTAAGAGCGCGCCAAAACCCGATCGGACCTCTGCATCCAAGATCATAAATAGGGAACTCGACATGGTGCTAGTTCGCCTACTTGACTATTCAAATTCGTATATTGCCGGATGCCAGCATGACAAAGATGTAGATAAATTACTTTCAGAAAGAGACACTATTTTATTAGAAGGTATCGGTTTGTAGGAAAAAAACCCCTCTACCAATTGAAGCCCAAAAGACCGTTTACTGTCGCCGTTTACTGGATCGG
The DNA here is from genome assembly GCA_963969495.1 of Ceratothoa steindachneri. Taxonomy (NCBI): domain Eukaryota; kingdom Metazoa; phylum Arthropoda; class Malacostraca; order Isopoda; family Cymothoidae; genus Ceratothoa; species Ceratothoa steindachneri. The sequence goes on from OZ018332.1 coordinate 94,902,980, forward strand.
TGAGAATTCTGTCGACGAGATAAAAGAGGAAGTTGAGCGAGCTCAGAATTAGATCAAGGGAAAGGAGATAATAAAGTTCACCAATCGAAACAATGATACAGATTATTCTCACGTGTTTAAAGTTATTTTCCGGAAGACCGAAATGGCGAGTAAAGCAAGAGAGTTCGGGTTGCTAGCGTTCCATTTAAAATAACCCCCGAACAGATAAAGAGTGATGAATTCATTAGCGTAAAAACATGTTTCAATTGTTTTACTCTGGAGAAACACACTACCCATGAATATCCACTGAAAGACATCAAGTGGTGCTCCGAATGTAGTAGTAAGACACACACGTGGCGCGAGTGTCGCCGCTTCCCAGTAAAGAAGTGCTTAAACTGCAACGGCAGGCATCGTACCATGTCAATGGCCTGCGCCCCAAAACGTGAAATTATAGATAATAAAAGAAAGTTAGGATAGAGGAAAAAATAAAACATCGCTTCCGCTAAGGTCGCGAAGGCAACAGCGCAACAATTAAAACCAACACAGAATATAATAGAAGTCAAACAAGCTGAGTCACTTAACATTCTAGTGTGCATTTTAGATGCTCATGTACTAAATCTAGCCAACCCAGGGACATACTCGAGGAATTGAACCTGATGTTAAAAAATATTGGACTCGATGTGGTTCCCCGAGAACCCTTCGTCGTCAGATATCTTGAGCGTGTTATACAAGCCTGAGTCTTCCGGCCAAGTACAACAGCAGCAAAAATCCGCCAGCAAGCCGAAAACACAGCCTCCAAATGCAGCGGAATCAAGAGATCCTAGAATCAAGAAAAGAACGAAAAAGAATACTGTAGAAGCAATGGAGACAGAGGAAGCCCAAGTGGAAAGTATTCGTAAGAAGATTATTCCTTCGCTCCAAACCAAAACCCAAAAGGGAGCGAGTCAAGCATCCACCGCCGAAACCACCGAGGAAGACGGATAGGAGAAAGAAGAATTCTACTTCAAGTTCTTCGCGTCGGAGGAAAGATCCTTTCCACATAACATCGAATAATTAATTCAAGAGCTAAAGAAAGGATTGGTGAAGTATGAATATGAAGTTTACAAACTCATTACTGATAGCAATTTACCTATTCACAGTAAACTATGTCACATAACAACCAGAGAAGAATTTAAGAAAAAGTGAAGCGGGAGAGCTAAATAGTATATCATTAGGGAATCCAGAGAAGCAGAAAAGAGATCAAGTTCGAAAAAAAGATATCAAAATAATGGTTGAGCGAAGAAAATTAAAATTTATTAGTCACAATGTTGCGGGCTGAAACGAAGAAAGACATTCACTAATCAACGCATATTTAAAAGAAGACACAGAAATTATAATATTAAATGAAATTAATATAAACCCAGAGCTTAATAAAATCAGAATATTTACTTACACAGTAATATAAAAGAATAAAGACAATGTCAACTTTGACGGCGTCACAATTGCGATAAGAAACTATGTCAGATTTAGAAAATTAAATGAATCGGATCGCAGCCCTTGAACAACAATACCTCGAGTTAAGAGAAGTTATTGATCTAGCTGGCCCCAAAAGAGGAAAAAGAGCCCGACTTTAAAGGATCAAGAAAGAACTAATCACCTCAAGGTTAATTGAAAGAAATGCCAGATGGGATCAATTTTTGGAGGCAGTTGACTCTGACCTTAACTCGACAATATTCTGGACCAAGATAAATATGGCAAGACGAATAAGAAGTCCAAGAACCAAGGTTGAGATCAAATATAATGGAGTAGTTACTAAAGAGCTCAAAGAGAACAAAACTGCCTTCTGGGAACACGAAAAGGGGGTGTTCAACATCTCACCAGACGAGAATGACAGGGATCACTAACTAAGGATTGTCGAGGAAATAGAGCAACATCGTTTCGAAATCGTTCCCAACAACTGTGTATCCCCTACAACGTTAGAGGAACAAGGAATTATACCAGTGATCCTCGAAGAGTTCAAGAACAATCTCTTTAAAACAAAACAGAAGGCATCCAGTGAGCCCGGGATCCCCAGGAAAAATCTAGTCCATACACCAGACTCCTTCCTCGAAAAAATAGTTCAGTTGTTTAAAGCCACAATCAGCGTGGGATATTTCCCTGACGCACTAAAGAAGGGTAAAATCATATTCCTACCGAAGCCTGGGAAGCCTCCTAATAGACCGGGCAATTTTAGACCCATGACCCTGTTGGAAACACTGGCAAAACTACTGGAAAGGACTATAAACAGTACACTTACGAAACATCAACATGGATTCCGTAAATACAGGAGCACAGAAACAGCTCTGGCAATACAGATAGAGAAAATTGCAAAGGCAAAATACATTAAGCACTACACCGACATAGTATTAAAAGACGTCCAAAAGGCCTTCGATAAGGTCTGGAGGATAGGCCTTAAATTCAAAATTAGGAGGGTGGGACTACTCCAAGCTCTTACGAAATGCCTTTGCGATTACGTTATAGACCGAGACGGTTACATCTCAGTGAAAGGTATGATGGCCTGACCTTTGAAATTTCGCAGGGGGTCCCAGAAGGGGGCTGCATCAGTCTCACTTTGTATAGCATTTACACTATGGACTTACTGCAGCCAGTTTACGAAACCACACGTTACATCCAATTCGCGGATGATATTACACTTGTGGCAAACGGCGTCTATAGACACGCTCGGACGATGGGGAGAATTAAGGCAGGGGAGATCGCAAACATAAATAACTATGAACGTAAATGGAAAATCCGCACAAACGCGGATAAGTTTTCAAAAGTTCCAATAGGCAGACGAAAGAATTCCAATGTAGAAGTGGAAGGTAATAGATATCGTTATGAATATGAAGGAAGGGCGCTTGGACTCAAAATCACCCAGCACGGGTACGCTAAGCACGTAAAAGAGCGAACAAACATAGCGAAGGCAAGTCTTCCTAAACTCAGAATCCTAAATAGGAAAAACCAAAATTAAGATTTATAACACACTCTGTACAACAACTCTGCTCTACTCGGCAATGCACTAAGCAGACTTCATAAGACTAATGCAATAAAACTTCAGAGAGTTCAGAACTCCGCCCTATCTAAATACGGACAAGAGGAGGAGAGAGCAAAGGAGATTACAAGACTTACACCAGCAAATCGAACTTACAGCTACTAATATATCCCTACACATAAGGGCATGTAAGGTATGGGATAATCTGAATCACATCATAAATAAAGAAGACTTAAGATCTATGAAAATCCCGCAAATACATAGGATTAACAACAGAGGCAACTTTAGGAGCGGAAAACCAGGCCCGAGAGGGGTACCAGCACCTATCTACTCATATAACTGAGGTTGCTATGGAAAGTTAAGAACAACATGAAAGATTACATCTGCACTAAAAAGTAAAAGCAAACGAAGTACAAACAAAGGACAAAAAGAGGCGGGAGAGCCTCCAAACTACAGGGAAAGAAGATTGAAAAATAAGTCGAAGCAAAAAGAAACCAAGAGATGACTGGTCACCCAGCAACTACAATCATTTTAACCTTTTCCCTTTCTTACTTTACTCTATAATCTCTATCCACTCAGATTCTACTATACGCTTCATTTTTTCTTACTTTTTCAACACTCAAGACTCATTTATTGTTATAGGCCAAGAAGATGACCGAAAAGGGCGAAAGGTACCTCGGGACAATAATAAATTTATTATGAATATTGAAACCCTTATTCATAACTTTTCCCAAGACCTAAAAAAGTTTAATAAAAAATTAAAAAAGCAGAGTAAAAAGTTAATTAAAGCTCAGCTTGACTTGGTCTTTAATAATAAAACATGCATACAAGAGAAATTCCTCCGTAAATATATTATATATATATATATATATATATATATATGAGGGGTAGTCAATAGTTTTGCAATTCGAATATAAGGAAACGAGATATCAGGAAAAGGGTTTTATTATTTTTCAATATAACTACCCTCGACTTCAATGCACTCGCGCCACTTGTCCCTGAGGCTTCGAATTCCCGACAACCAGAAATCTCCCGACTGCTGTTCAATCCACTCCTGGACGGCGAGCTGGACATCTTCATCGTCCATAAACCGGCGTCCACGCAGTGCAGCCTTGAGCTGGCGGAATAAAAAGTAGTCGCTAGAGGCCAGATCTGGACTGTAGGGGGAATGGTTGAGCTCCTCGAATCCGCACTCGCGCAGGGCAGCTTGTGCAACTCTGGCCTTGTGGACTTTGACGACGTTGAAGTCGATCATGAGGCGTGAAGTTTCTAGGGACCCAACAAGCAGAGACCTTGGTGATGGCCAAATTGTCGTGGATGATTTTCATAACACTTCCATGTGATATTCCAAGTTCTCGCTCGATTTCTTTGACCTTCACCCGTCGATTTTTGAGGATCATCCTCTCCACACGGGCCACATTGTGTTCGTTGGTCACGTCTAACGGGCGTCCTGGACGGGGGTCATCTTTGAAGGACTCACGACCATGGCGGAACTCCCTATTTCAGCGGTCAATGGTTGCATCGGAAGGGGTGGTGTCGGTGTACACTGCAACAATGCGTTCATGGATCTCTTTTGCATTCTTGCCTTCCTTGGTCAAAAATTTGATCACTGCGCGGTGCTCAACCTTCTCCATTGTTGAAAAATTTGTGACTGACGATCTACGATCAGCTACTGCTTCTTAAATAGACGAGGCAGGAGCGTACAGGTGCAGGTCCTGACTTGTCATAACTTGTCTTAACCGTCCACAAACAGCCATCCCCCTTCCTCTGTTTTGCCCTACCGATTCGCAAAACTTATTGACCCCTCCTCGTATATATATTAGTGTATATGGGTAGTAGTCTTTCCTGAAGGCAAATTTTGTTAAAGACCATGGTATATTTCGCCTTGATCAATTTCCTTTGGCAACTTTCTATTCTTCTTACTGTCTGTTTAGTGCTTATTGTAGATGGTAGATAACTTGTCCTATATTCATCTCTTTTTTTAATAAATGCGTTTGGTAAAAACCAAACTTCAATTGCTGACCTTTCGATCTATTTGATCATCTTCGGAGCGTGTTTAGGTATTCTTTCCTCCTTTACCGATGAAGTATGGTAGAATCAGAATCAGGTTGAATGAAAAGAATATAAGGTGAGAAAAGTTTGGGATGATAGGAGTAGACATCATGAGAGCTTTTTTTGTGGAGAGGGAGAGTGTGAAATGTGTGATTGTGTGTAGTTTAATAGTTGCCAGGTTACCTGCTGATCTCTTTCTTCTTACGTTTTTCTATCTTCTGTTCTTCTAATTGTATTTGGGTTTGTGTTGTACAAGTTGTTTCTAAGTACTTATTCGTTTACCTTTTTATTTCCTATATCGTATTGGTGATTTTGCTTCGGGTACCTTGCGGTAACGTTCTTCTAATTCAAATTCGCCTTGTATACTGTATTTATTTACTTTATATGAATGTTTAGGTTGAGTTGTTCTAAATTCCTTTGTTTTGTAAAGCTAACTGTATTTGTTCTTTGATTTCAGGCGTTCAATGCCTTTTTGATAGGCTTTGCTCGTTCGGCTTATTTTGTTGCTTTATTAGGTCTTTCTCACGTCGCAGGCGGAGCCTACTGCTGGGGAAGAATTTACGGTCATCATTTGTTTTCTCTATTTCTAGAGCTCTTTTGTTTCCTAATTATTTTCTTCTTTTGATTTCCTTCCGTCAGTGTTTTAAATAAAGTATTTTCAGCTTAGTTAACTCGATATGTCTTTATGTCTTTATGTCTTATTACATTTGTTCTTTTTAATTCTTTGATTTAGAATTTTTCCATTTGCCGTCTGATATTTTCTCGAAGGTATCCGTCTTGATAATTCTGACGTCGTTGGGGAAGATCCTTATTTTGTTTTCTTCTAGTAATTTTGGATAATCCTTCCATCATGGTCTGTCATGTAATTCCATTGACGGGCACCTTTTTTGATACCTTTATTTATATCCTTCAATTAGTAACTTAGGGTAGGGGGATAGGACTCGTTTACGAGGATTTTAAGTTTAAAGTCTCTTGGTTCGTAATGACAGCCTTCCTCTAAATCCGTTTCGCTTTCCGTGTTAGTTTGTGTGTCACATTCGGTTTGGTTCTTTCTAATTGGGTGTTTTTTTTTTGTTTTCTTATGGTTCTTATCTTCCTCTTTAGGTTTATTGTCTGAAGTTTCCGTTTCTTTTTCCTCTTTATTAGGTTCGTCGGTTTCGATTGTTTCTTCGTGTTCTTCCATCTTTGCTCCTATGTCCAGAATATCTTTTATTTGTTTTTTTCCGCCGTTACCCCGCATACGAGATCCGGGGTGGGGGGGGGGGGTGACCCACATCTTACTCACTCCGTTTTTCTCTAAGAGAATATTGAGCGTGTCTGAGAAGGTGCCTGGTTGGGCAATGTTTTGTACGTGAGCCTACTTAATGCATGGTAGAATGTCCAGCCCCGTTCCTTCATTAACATTGATATTGATTTTGGGCTCTTTTGTTTCCTTAATTTCTTTTAGCGTAGCTTTTGCTATACTGGCGTATGTCTGATTATTCTTTAATTTATTTTCTTTCTTCTGCTCTTTTTGTTTCTTGTTTATTATTTCTCTTCTCTTTGGGCAGTTCGCTGCCGTTGTCCAATGTGGACCTTGGCAGTTAACGCATCTCTTTGTAGTCTCTGTGTATTCCATGAATGTGTGATTGTTACCTCCGTATTCTGAGCATACATTTTTGTCCTTATTAAGGCAGTTCTTTGACACTTGCTCCTCAATGGCATAGCATTGGAAGCAGGTTTGTACGTTAAAAATTTTGGAATGAAAAGAAAACGGTTTTTAGGGGATATTTATTCCTCCTCGCTTAAGCGTAACGTCAAATGAAACGAGCCAATCCGGTGAGTGCAATTTTTAAAACAACGTTAATGTTCGATTCCAGCTCGTAGCCTAGACGCCAATCCCTGCCGATCAACAACTTCTTCACCATCTTCGGGCACAGGAGGCTGGCGTTGCCTAGGAGGCGAACTAAACGCCAGATGCAGAGCTTATAGATACAGGCGCGCCAACGCAAGGGAAAGTAACCTGGAGCTATTTTTCGAAAGAATTAGGCTCCAGAGGGTCGGGTCAGATTTCCCGACAACTAACCCATCGTTCGGCCAAAAAAACAAAACATTGTGTTAATTAGTTTGGAATTTCCCTTTAACATCAGCAACGAAACAGGGCCCGTGGTCCTGAGTGATCACATCTCCATCATCACCAACATATCGCTTGCGCCAATGCTCAAGCCCGTCCCACTTAGAAAAAGTTATATGAAAGCTAACAAGGAGCAATATAAAGAGATGCCCAGCGACTATCAACCAGCCAGCTGATCTGAGCGACGCAGATCTTGTAGAAATCGATGAGGAGATGGATAAGATCACCAATCTCTTTCCTCACTCAAGCAGACGAGAGATGCGTCCCCAGAATCTCTTGCAAATTGCTTTCACAACCTAGGTGGACGGATAAAATGAGGGATATCATCAGGGAACACGGAAAAATCTATGAAGAAATCGGCAGAACAGGCCCAAACAGGGAAATGACAGCCGGAATGAGGTAGCTAAGTAAGGAACGTAAACATATCATCATTGTAAAGCAAAGAGAAATTTGGGACGATATCGTCGTCAGACTGGACAGGGAAAGCAATCCCATAACTTTTTAGAATAACATCCGAAAACTTATGGGATTGCCTCCTAGGCCCGGAACACGAATCAAAGACTGCGAAAATTTCATAGAGGATCCGGAATCTCTCGAAAAAAAATCTAGAAGAGACTGGAAAGAGATCTTTGCAATATTACCTGAGGAGAACGAAGACTTCGACCAGGACTTTGAAGTCCAGCTGCTCGAGGACCTTGGGACGATGATACATAGGACCCACCCTCACCCGCAAGTATCAAGAGAGAGAAAGATGGTTAACCATGGGTGCCCTATAACCTTTGAAGAGACCCTGAACAACTTAAGGTCCTTCAAACGAAGTGCGCCCGGCTGGTCTGGAATCACTAAAAACAACCTCGTGAATGCCCCACGGCAAATTATTCAGGGCCTGGTGAACACCATGAAGGCCGCCCTGAATACAGGGTACTTCCTAGACGGGTATATGATGGCAAAAATGATCTTCATCCCGAAATGGAACAAGCCCTCAGATCAGGTGGCTAACTATCGCCCAATCTCTCTCCTCAAGATACACGGCAAGATCTTTGAGAAGATTATAGCTGATAGGCTACAAGCTAAACTGAGCAAATTAGAAGCGCACAACCCGCAAAATCATGGATTTCGTCTGAAAAAGGGGCTCAGGAACGGCCTTGACGCTCCTAATAGAAAATATCACGTATTGCTGAGCGAAGGGTTGCTATGTAGATATCGTGCTGAGGGACGTGCAGAAGGCCACCGACAAGGTTTAGTTGAAAGGACTCCAATACAAGATCTTAGGCCTCTAGCTAAACAGTCCTCTGTGACTTCGTAATGGAGAAAAGAGTGCGTCTCATGATCGAAGAGTACAGAGGGCCAGAGTTCGAACTCACAGCGGGCGTTTCCCAGGGGAGCTCTCTGAGCCCTCTGCTCTATCTGGTCTTCACCATCGACCTCCTGATTCCGATACACATGGACACTATGTATCTGCAATTCGCAGATGACATCACGCAAATTGTCCATATGCTGAGAGGAAAGCAAGGAAACAGGCAATTCACACTAAGGTAGAAATCTCTAATATAAACCAATACAATTGACGATGAAAAATACGAACAAACAGGGACAAGTTCAGGATCATCTCGCTGAGCCGCAGGTTGACGTGGCTCATCTTGATAGATGGGAGGAGATATGGTTACTTCGCCGAAAGCACCCTCCTAGCCCTTTAAATCTCCGACCATGGATACTCGAGACACTACAAGGAGAGGCAGAATCTGGCAAAGTGAGAAATCTCGAAGCTGTGCAGAATTTGAAATCTTAGCTCAGCAAACATCAGGAAAATATACCTGATGTTCATCCGGGCTAAGGTCATCTACCCTGCACTAGTGACCCACGGCGGCTAGTTGGATCTCTAGGAAGAGGCTCGGCAAAGGGAGCTGCATCGCAGGCAACTTCTTGAGCCCATTAATCTAGTAACAAAAAATGGGTAGAAAGGTATGGTCATTACTGAAAAACGACATCATCCCGGAACTAACAGCAGCAGGTGGCAATATCAGGATTCCTGCATGAGATAGTTAGCCAAAATCGATTATTTCCAAGCAGAAAACTCTGTGCTAAGGAGAACACGGCACCGCTATTTACATAAAACACTCATACACACGGTACAATAATAGCACAACAAAGTGAGACAACATTTCTGATATACATTAACGTAAGAAATAGAAGCAACACGAACACGAGGTGAACTGCTGAATTCGAGCACCTATAAAGGCTTGAAAGCTCACAAGTCCACACAGAATAAATAAACAAATCTAAAAAGACAAATACCAATAAGAAGAACACACGAATACAAAGAAGAGCAAGCAAAAAACAAGTTGACAAAAAACAATAAATACAAACAAAAAAAAGGAAAAATAAAAAAAACATAAATAAGTAAATGCTTGCGATGCCCTCTGAACCGGAGTAAAACCCTCTACCCCACTTTAAACAACTTTCTCCTACTACTATCCATATCTTCCAATATTGTGTAGATCTCTTTACTTCGTTTATTAAGATGACTTCTGAGATGTTCAGCTTAGTTTTATTTCCCTCTTTTCTTTTAATTGTGGTGTTTTCAACTAAAATATATCCGACTCTGGCTCATTTTCCTCTCCAGTACCTCCCGGCAGCCTCGCGGCTTACCGGGAATGAGCCATCTGACACAAAGCAGGGTTGTTACCCCTACATCGGATTACGTTCAAGATTCTCAGGATTCGATTTTATCAGGGGCTATCGCTTCATTGCAGACCGAATCTGCGTCCGATACCCGGTACATGGCGACGGAACCTGCTGAGCCCAAGTTCAAAGGAGGCTCTCGGCCGGTAGGATTCCAGTGGACATTCGTGACCAAGAATACTCCGACATCAGTGAGCCCTTGCGATCGAGTTCGACCCACCCCTGTATCCAGTTGCCCATCCAGTGGAATCGGCGACACTTCCAGTGCCTTACCCGGATACTCCTAGTGCCCCTAGAGGTCCCCCAGCAGCAGTCTCGCACCCTGCCCTCCTTCCAGCAGACCACGAGATAATCGACAGCGTCGAGTGGAATATAGTGGTGGACAACTTCAAGGAGAAGATTAATAGTGACATTATTAAAGTGCGTGATCGCGAAGATTAAATCGCTCATAGTGTTGTTCAGATTTAGGAACAGTTTATCGAGAAGTGAATTCTTACACCTGCACACCCGTTTGAGATTGTTTCATTGTGTGGCTCAATACGGCTGGCAACCCGCTTTACGGGACGCAAGTGAACAAGAATCGCTAGTGTCAGGCATTGTACTCAGTAAGGCGGCAGCAAACCACATGATCATGGCCGCACAAAAAGACGGGGTCAAGGTCTTCATCAACCGCAACTACCACAGTTGGGTGAGCTCATCCCCGGGAGTCCTCCCTCTTCTGGAACAACTCCACGAGAAAGACATCATTGAAGAAAGTCAGCACATTACTCGGTGCCATAGAGTCTTCCCCGTACATAAGCCAAACGGGAGGTACGTATCGTGTACGATATGCACAGGCTCGAAGATTTCTATACACCACCTACCTTCAGACTTCCCTCAGTCCAGAAAGTATTGAAAAAGACAAGTGCCGGCGACTTCGCCGCAAAATTAGACTTGAAAGATGCCTTTTACCATATTCCTCTTACTAGCAAGAGTAGACACTGGGTTGGAATAAAGGCCTCCGGCAGATGCCTCCGCTTCAAAAAGCTTCCAATAGAATTTGCCGGGGCTCCCTTTATAATGCAGTCCACGATGAGACCTGCAGTAAACGCAGTGGCAAAGTCTATGAGATGTCAAAGTTTTACTTACTTAGATGACATTCTCATCACCGGGCCTAGAAAGAAAGTACACCAGTGCGTTCGCTACCTTATCTCCAGCTCTTTCAATATCAATATTGATAAGAGCATCATCGTCCTGACCAAACTTATCACTTACCTCGGCATCAAGTTTGACCTAAGACACAAACGCGTCGCCCTGGTTCCTACCATGTGCCATAAGATCAAAGAGGCTCTTGCATTCGCCTCCACCAACGTCGTCAGTTACCACGGCCGGACAAGATTTGCCGGCCTTATGAACTTCATAGCACTAATAATCCATCTTCCATTCCTCTTGCTCCAGCTGATAATTGACCAACCATCTCACCATAGTCCTGAGAAACTAAGGACCTTGGCTCTCCTCATCAATACCAAATGGACAAGTTGGAAGGATCCTAAAGCTTATAAAAAACCCATATACGCCTTCGCATCAGAAACCAGCCTGGGCATAACCCACGGGACCAACCACCTCGGCCTTCCGCTCCCGGTGGAACAGATGGGCTCCATCTTAATATCAGAAACCATCATTTATTGGATCACGAGGCTCCTTTTTCCATTCAGACCCATACTTGGCGACAATCTCCCCGTTGTCCATAATATCAAAAGGGGAAAAATCCCCCTCGAGCTCCTTCGCTGTCTCTCCATAGAGTCCCTCTTCAACATCTCCAACGTCTTCCTGCACGGCTCTCGCAACCTTCGATGGGTTAGATCCAAGAAGAATCGTGCAGATGGCGCATCCAGACTCTTCGAGAACAGTAATTTAGCGTGGTTGGGAGGCTTCCTCTGAAATCAGTATATAAGAGCGCCTCCACCAGGATGGCGCCATGGATGTTTTAACTTCGTGATAAGACGCATCTCCTGTCCGACTCCCTCCTCCACACCTTCTCCTGCCTGTTCCGGTTTCCCTGAGAATCCGTTCCTGTTAAGTCTCCCAGATAAGGAGACCTCTTTGTTAAAACCTTTTTGTTAACGGTTTTTCCTAAAACCATTTTGTACTTTCATAAATAAAGAGAGGGGTCCCTCATCCCTCCGGGGAGGGGGACCACAAAGGGTGATGGTTGGCATGCCAATATAAGTTAAGTTATTATAAAGCTAAAGCTTGCAGTCTTCGTTGGGGCAGATAGACTCGTAAACTATGTTGGTTGACTTTAGATTCGAGGAGTTTTTGCAGTTGTTGTTTTTCATGAGGAGATTTTAAATTTTGTCGTTTTATAGTATATAAGTTGAATTTTGTCCATTTGATTCTTAACTTTGATGTAACGGTTAACAATCTCCTTGATGTTTTTTTCGTCTATTTATAGGCCGTAGACATCTGATTTCTGCAATACAGTTTGATGTTATTTACTGCTTCCTGATTCCTTTTCGTTTTATCCGTATCTTTGAATTGCATAATTAAAAATGATTGGAGTCGTTTTTTAATCATGCTGTTAGGGAAGCTGTTGTTCATGAGCGTTTGTTTTATGCGGGAGATCTCTTGATGGAAAAGTTCCAACGTAGAGCAGCATTTGTATGCTCCGCGGATATATGAGCCGATTACACCTTTTTTTACTTTCAGGACATTCACTATACTATCCGCATTAAGACATCTTCCTGTATCCATACTTTCTATATATACTTTTGTGATATAGGTTCCATTAATGTTTTTTACCTCAACGTCCAGAAAAAGGAGTATATTGCACGTGTTCAATTCATAAGTGAAATTTAACACGGAGTTCTCCTCAAATTTCTGTTTGATGTTCTTCAGGTGTTCTTCGTTTTGGTCGTTGATATAGATGTCGTCTATGTGTTGGCAATATGTGTGTGGCTTATTTTCACTGTTGTCAAATAAGCTCTCTTCAAGTTGACCCATATAGTAGTTGGCGAAGGTCGGCCTCAAGATTGATCCCATAGCTACTCCATCCACTTGAGTGGATTACCGTCCGGTGTCCTGAACGGAGCCTCTGATGTGAATGAACGTAACATATTCCTTAAAATGTTTGGGTCAAGATTTGGAAGAGACATTGTATGATTGCTGTACACATTTTGTATTATGATTTCGATGGTTTGAGCGATAGGCATATTCGTAAACAGACTTTCCACATCAAGGGATGCAATTAGTCCTACTGGTCTTGTTGAGTGGAGTATATCGATAAATTTCTCTGTAGAATTTATGCTATATTTTGAAGGGATGTACGCTTTTATTATTTAATTTAGGGTTTTAGCTAAACAGTACGTTGGTGTCGTGACTTGAGAAATGATAGGCCTTAATGAGTTGTTTGGCTTATATATTTTTACATTTCCATACAGATATCCTGGTGTATAATCTACGATGATCTTTTGAAAGGGAAGTCCTCCAATGAGTGTGTCGAAGTATGGCTAAGTATACGGGAATATACGCACACAGGCTCTAAGGTAAGCTAAGCAAGGCAATAACTGTTATTGTTCTAAGAGTGCGATTTGAATAGTTAGTTGCAGCCGCGTGACCGAGGAATATTCCAAACATAACGACAAAAATAGATTTTAATACACACTAAATATGAGGTACACAATAAATATGGATATATATATATATATATATATATATATATATATATATATATAGGTACATGAATAAGACGGAATTAGGTTCCGAATACTAATTGGATAATTAGGGTTATTAAATGGTTGTAATGGGAGATTTAGGGTAGTGAGTGATTTAGTTCCTTTGAACTTCAAGAGTAAAGTGGGGTGAACTGGGGGTGGGGGGTCTTGGTGACCTTGTACTCACGGGTGTAGCTGGGAACCCGAAGAGGGTGATGCCACTTTCTCCAAACTCTGATTTAGCGAGATGCGGGCCTCTTGTCCTCAAGAGGTCAAAGGACGAACTTCGAAGGGGGGAGGTGACTTCTCCAAACTCGGATCGAACAAGCCTTTGGGCCTCTTGTCCTCAAGAGTTCACCGGTCGAACTTCAAAGGGAAGGGAATGACTTCTCCAAACTCGGATTATCGAGCTATTGGGCCTCTTGTCCTCAAGAGGTCACCAGAAAAACTTCGGAGGACGGCTTCTCCAATCCTTGATCCGAAGGCGGTTGAGAAAGGCGCTGACGTTGCCTCAAGAGACTCTTCTTCCTGACCCGAAGATGCGAATGTGATGTCCAGCTCTTCCTTGGCTTTCGACCGTCACTAAACACTTCTCGGGAGAGAGCGTCGTTGAATCGAACTCCGTTCGGGAAAGCGTTGTCTAACCGAATTTGTGGGTAATCCTTTGGAGAGTGCATATATACCCGGATTTCTCCAAAACAGGGAGAGAAGGAGGGGTTTTCTCGAACCCTCATTATCGGCCAGGACAACCAAGCGTGTCCTTACGGGAAAGTGTAAGAGGCCAAGATCAGTAAGTCTGACGGAACAACCAGCGACTGGAGCCATAAACATTTTTCGATTCAAACCTACAAAATAGATGAGTAATCTCTCGACCATAGGGGAGGGAAGATTTCAGCGTTATGCATCGGTGTAAATTTCTCAGTGACCTTGTGGTAAATCCAAAAAGGGTGAAGTTGGAGGGGATGGGGAGTAACGGCTCGCTTTCTCTCCAGAAGTAATATCTTAGGAAGTGGGGAGATACTCCTATTTTATTGGATCCCTCTACAGAGTGCACTAGCTTTAGTTATCTGTCCATTTATTTTTTTTTTAAGTCTTCTGTTGGATCTTTTTTCAAACGTTTAAATTTAGTTGTGGCGCTTAGGATGGTATTCAATTTGCTGTGATATTCTTCTTTGTTTAGAATGACATATATGTTAGATTTGTTAGCTTTTCTTATGATTATTTCTTTGTTGTTTTTTAGAGAGATAATGGCCTTGCGTATCTCTGGTGTTATTAGTTTGCTCATATATATATATATATATATATATATATATATATATATATATATATATATATATATATATATATATATATATATATATATATATATATATATATATATATATATATATATATATATATATATATATATATATATATATATATATATATATTGACACAGAAAAGTTGAGAGGTAATAAATATAAGAACAATATTTTAATCTCTTAGCAAGGAGAGTTCAAATATAAAGATACAATGTTAGTACAATTAGAGCTTTTAATGTAACCTTTTATTCGAAATTCCTTTTCTAACATAGAATTAAGGCATCTAAATTGTAAAGCACTACGCTACAATCAATGTTACATGACAAGTTTGGTTTGATCGCAGCCGATTTAATACTATTTGTTTTCATCTGAGATGGTTGACCTGTTTTTAATCTGTGTTCAATTAATTTCTTTATTTAGAAGTTGTAAGTTTAATCTTTTTAATAGTTAATGCACGTTTTACATGGAATTTTAAAATTAAATTTTAGGATTCTAAGGTGTTTTTGGTTTCTTTTAAAGAAATTTAGGATGGAAAAACTAGATTTATGTTGAAATACCGAAAAATATTCCTCACAGGAAAGTAGTTTCCTTTGTATAGTAAGAAATTCTACGATGGCTGAAGGGGGAGAAGAGGAATTGGCACACAAAAAATTAATTGCATTAATTTTGAGTCTTTTTATCTCTTAGTGTGGATCTACAGTTTAACGTGAGAGCCGAACCACTTATGGCAGCCACCGTAAAGGCGACACGAATCCCAACTTCATTCAGCCCCTCCGACCCCATGTGGCTTAACTTCACTAAAATCAGAAACGGTGTTTCCTCGCAGATAGGTTCGATCCCCACCTTTGCACGTATGTTTTGCAATTAGGAAAATTAATTTTTGTGAAAAGAAATCTGTTTATCTTCGCTTTTCTTGAGGTTTGATTGATTTATTAATTTTCATAATTCTCTCGCGTCCATGATATATATATATATATATATATATATATCTATAAAGGGTCTTTCAATAGGGTCGCTCAATTTTTAAATGTAAATAAAACAAGTTGTGTGTAATATATGCACTCAATGTATTTTAAATTTAAAAGTACATTTTATAGCATTAAGTGTTTAATATGACGTCGTTCACATGTCCGCCACGGCTTCGCTTGGTCGAACGTATTCGGGAGGCCCAATTTTCGATTACTTTGTCACATAAATCTGGCTGAATTTGCTGGATGGTGTTCGTTATGTTGACTTTGAGGACATCAACTGTTTTCGGCTTATTCGCATAGACCTGCGATTTAAGGTAGCCCAAAAGAAAGTAGTCTAATGGCGTTAAATCGCATGATCTCGGTGGCCAGTTGACGTCGCCGCCGCGCGGGATGACCCTGCCCTGAAATCGCTGGTGCAAAATGTATATCGTGGCGTGTGCAGTGTGGCACGTAGCGCCGTCCTATTTGAACCACATGCCATCAGTAACCAAACCACTATATATATATAAAGTGGGGTGAAATAAGTATTCGTAGATCTTCAAAATTCAATTTTAATATACTTTCAATCCATCAAACTTCTATGAATTTTAGACAATAAATGTATATTAATCAAAAGTTAAAATTGAAATTAATGAAAACAGGTGAAAAGTATTCGTACAAATCGATATTTGCTGATTAATACTTAGTTGCTTAACCTTTATTGCCATTCATCGCCCTCAATAATTTCCTTGTGTTTTTCACTAGTGCGCTCCAACATTCCTTTGGATATTTCGGTCCATTCTTATTTGTAAATTACCTCTAATTCTTTGATGTTGTGGATACTCCTGAAATGAATCTTTCTCTTCAATGTTTGCGACAAGTTCTCTATTGGGTTTAAATCTTGTGACTCAATAGGTCACTCTAGAACGTTTACATTCTTTTTACGGAACCATTTGCGATTAGTTTTCTCAGTGTGCTTTGGATACTGTTGAAAGAACCATCCCTTTCCAAGTCCAAGCTTTTCTACAGAAACCAACAGATGTTCTTAAATGTGATTTTAGATTTTAGATTCCCGAATTCATTATCTAATCAATGATGTAGATATTGCAGGTACCCTTACAGTTGTGTGCATTTCTATTGGCAACACATCTCAAATTTTGTAATTTACGAATTTTTATAACTTACTAGATCTAAATGTATATATTTATATAATATTTAATTATATTGGCCTAGAAACAATATATTATAATGTATAAATGATAATAAAACAAATTATTAACATTAAACATGTGTTTATTAGAAAAACACAAGAAGCAAAAGTATTGGCAACGTTTACATAATCCGGATTTAACAAATCAAATTATTAAAATTTGTGATAAAGAATGTTCGAGAATGACTAATGTTGAAATATTCTAGACTAATTCGGGACAGCAGGTTTCCTACACGGCTAACTATTTTGGGGATTCATTATGGTATTAAACAGGGCTGAAGAATCATCTCTAAAATAATTTTGAAATAGCAGCATGGTTAAGACATCCGAACACTCAGAAGCATATAGGAAGCGTATAATTGATCTGCACAACCAAGGAAATGGATATAGAAAATTTTGGTAAGTTTGAATATCCCAAATTCATATGTAAAGAATAGTATTGTGAAATTTAGGGCTGATGGGACTACTGTTAATCGTGTGCAGAAAGGGTGACTGAAAAAATTAACTGATAGATATGTGCGTTCATATGTGCGAATTGTCAATAAGAATCCAAAAGTCACTTCTAAGGAATTGAAAGCAAATCTGGCTAGCAGTGGAACAATCGTGGACGTGTCAGCAGTGCCACGTTACCTGAGCCGTGGAGGTCTCCATGGACGTGTACCAAGGAGGAAACCACTGTTGATGACGGTTCACTAAAAGAGGCGGTTAGATTTTGCCAGAGAACATTTTGATGACACTGAAGCAGAACTTAGTAAAATATTATGGTCAGACGAGACTAAGCTTGAGCTGTTTGGCATAAACCACAACCATGACGTCTGGAGAAAATCTGGAGAAACTCTGCTGGAAAAGAACATTTTGCCTACTGTGAAACACGGAGGTGGTTCCATAATGTTGTTGGGGTGTTTTGCTGTTGTAGGTACTGGCTCAATTTGTGTCACAGAAGGCATTATGAATCGCGAGGGATCTCCGCGAATTTTGGATGAACATGTGAAATAATCGGCGAGGACGCTTAGTCAGTCTTGGAAGAGGGTTCATCTTCCAACAAGATAATGATCTTAAGCAGACGAAAAAATCAAGGCAGAAATACTTTGCCAATCAACGCTCGAAAGTGATGAAATGGCCTTCTCAAGTCCAGATTTAAATCCGAATGAAAATTATGGAAAGATTTGAAGTCACGTGTTCATAAGAGATCACCAAGCAAGTTGAAAGCTTTTGCAGTGGATGAGTGGAGTAAAATTCCTACTAAAAAATGCATAGACCTTGTTCGTACCTACAAGAAACGTCTGATTGCTGCTAAAGGAGGTCATACCAAGTATTAATTTATAGTTGCCAATAATATATAAGTAATATTTATGAATGTTGCCAATACTTTGGCTTGTTGTGTTTATCTAATAAACACATGTTTAATGTTAATAATTTGTTTTATAATCATTTATACATTATAATATATTGCTTTTCGGCCAATATAATTAAATATAATATAAATATGTACATTTCGAACTAGTAACTTATAAAAATTCGTAAATTACAAAATTTGAGATGTGTTGCCAATAGATATTCGCGTAACTGTAGATGAGAAACATCCACACACCATAATGGTACCTCCACTAAACTTCACGGTAGGGATGGTGTTCTTAGGGTCGTAGGCACTGCCATCTTTCCTCCAGACAGGACGGTCACCGTTACGGTCAAACAATTCTAGTTTTGTCCCCTCTGAAAACAGGAAATTATCTCCAGAACTCAGCTGGTTTCTCCAAATGTTCACGTGCGAACTTCAACATTGCAGCTATGTCTTTTCAGCAGCAGAGGTGCCTTCTTTATCCTGTGAGGCTTAAAATCATTACGTTTCAGTAAAAATGATGGTTCGTTTTGTGACCGACGTTCCTAACGCCAGTAGGTTATCTTGATTAATACTCGAGAAGCTTTGCGGGAAATCTTCTGAGGAGCACCTGAACGTTGAAGGTTGTCGATAGTTCACACCTTTTTCCACTTCAAAATGACAGGATCAATGGTGCTAAAAGGAAGTTTCAGCTGCTCGGATATCTTCCGGTAGCTCAGCCCATCAGTATGGAGCTTCAAGATTGCCTGTTTCTGGTCATTGGAGAGTTCTTAATTCTTCACTATAATAAGATCTTTACTGAGGAAACGTTGACTGCTGAATGGCATTCCAACCTTTCCTAAGCTTTTGTCGACTGCAGTAAATATTATTGGAACCCACTAGAAGCCTCTTTGCACCGTCACAACTAATAGTATGTCTCTCATGTTCTTTTAAAAAGGAATTTGGTTTGGTTTAGGTTTCTGTACAAATATCTTTTTCACTCCAGTTTTTATTAATTTCAATTTTTACTGAATATAAATTCACTTTCATGCCATTTTGTGCACATAACTTTTAACTTTACATTACTATACGACTATTGTGTAAATTTCATCAAGTTTGATGGGTTTAAAGTCTATTATAATTGAATTTTTAAGGTGTACGAATACTTATTTCACCTCACTGTATTTATATATATATATATATATATATATATATATATATATATATGGAAACTTACAAAGTAGCGTGTAAATGGAGCAATAATTAAACAAATCCCACTGGAAAAATGAAAACCTAATTTCAAGTAGTTTGGAACTTTATTCAGTTAATTATCAAGGAATAGAATACAAATTTTAACAAGAATCAGCAAAAACGAAAGTCTAAAAATAGAGAGCGTCCGTAAGGACACATAAAATATTAAAAGACATAAAATTATCAAGAAGAGAGATTAACATCAGGTACAGGAAGATTAAGCTCATATAGAGAAATTCTTTACTAAATTACAAAAGAGAGAGAGAGAGAGAAAAAGACACATAAATTGAAATGGAGAAGTCATAAAATAAGATGCAAAGATACGTAAATATACATACGTTATTCGATAAGCATAACGTAATGAAAATTAAGAATGCACAATTATATTTAAAGTAAACTTTTTATCATATAATCTAATTTAAAGAGAATGGGAGAAATAGTAACATTAGAAGTATTAAGGAAAAAACATTCTACATTATAGCGCTTAGCAGAATCTTCTGAATAATAAATAAATTTAGCAGAATTCCAATTGATAGGATGATCATTTTCAGATAAATGAACAAGGAAGGAACTCTTAATTTCACTTATTTTTACATTGTATTTGTGCTGGTTTAGACGGAAAGTTAATGATTTTGAAGTTTGCTCAAAGTAGCTCTTAAGGCAAACTAGTAAACCAGCAATTTGATAGGTGTACTCTGTTACTAGAGTGCTGGTTGGCGATATCTTCCCCATTCATCTTGATAAATTATGTCATGTAGATATCCCCTTGCCTGTTAACACTTTCATTGACCTTATTCCATAGTTTCTTCTTTATTTTCAATATTTTGTGCTTAATAAATAACTCATGTACAGTATATTGGTACATCTTTGCAAATATACATGTGTACTGAAAACTAAGTTTTAATTGAATGGTAAATTTTATCTTCAAAATTTCGGTTTAGCTTCCGTAAATTGTTTATCAGCCGTCCTTTCTAATTTATATATGGGGTTTGAGATTATTCTCCTTCCTACTCTTCTTGACTTTTCATTGCTTAGTTTAGTTACATAGACGATATCATGTGTTTGTCGCTTTCTTCCCAGGATGTCCTGGTTTGCTCAATAACCGTATTTCTTTGGCTCCTTCTATTAAAAATTTACAACTTGAAAATAATATGGTCCTATCGTTTCTCGATCTTTGCTTTCATAGAACTCCGTCCGGCTCTCAATTTTCAATTTTTTACAAGCCTACCAACTCTGGTTCTTATATTCACTTTTATTCTGGTCATAATGACAAAGTTAAAAGATCTGTATTTTATTCAATGTTTTTTCTTGGTCTGCGAAGCATCATCCCTGAAATCCTAGATATTGAGTTTTACAGGATCTTTAAAATAGGTCACTATCTTTGTTAGCCTCATAAATTTCTTGCCACAATCTTATATTCTACCAAAGAAAAGTCCTATAAAAGAGTTGTCTGGTTTTACCTTTCTCTTAATGCTATTTGCGTTCTCCCCTGTCTCCTAAACGATTTGCATATTTCGTTCGTATTTAACTTTGGTTCATAATAATAATGAAAATGTAAGGAGTTGGGTGTCTATTCTGCTGATTGTTCACTTTGCCCTAAGTGCTACTTTGGGCAAACTGGAAAATCACAAACTGTCCGTTTAAACCAACACAAATACAATGTAAGAGAAAGTGAAAGAAATAGTGCTTTCTTTGTTTATTTCTTAAAATGATCATCCTATTGATTGGAATTCTGCTAAATTTATTTACAACTCTAAAGACTATGTTAGGAATAATAATGTACAATGCTCCTTTATTACTACTTCTAACTTTAATATTTTTCCGGGCTGTTTAAACTTGATCCTATCATAAAAAGCTTAATTTAAACGAAATTTTACATTGTAATCCCTAGTTCCTTCTTTATTTTCATTATTTTGTGCTTAATAAATAACCCATGTATATTTGTACATCTTTGCATAAATATTTTATGTGACATCTCCATTTTAATTTGTCTTTCATTCTCTCTATCTCTTATATTTTAGTAGAGATTTTAAATCAACGATTTACCTTCCTGTACCTGTTTTTAATATCCCTTCTTGATAATTTTTTGTCTTCTAATATTTTATGTTTCCTTAACGCGCCCTCTGATTTTAGCTTTGCTCACCTTTCTTGTATATAAACTGATTCTAGTTAAAATTCTTACGCTATTCCTTGATAATGAAATGAATAAAGGTTGAAAGTAGTCGAAATTAGTCTTTCATTATTCCAGTGGGATTTGTTTACACACACACACACACACACACACACATATATATATATATATATATATATATATATATATATATATATAAAGAGAGAGAGAGAGGCAGAGGGAGAAATAGAGAATTATCTTTTCACATGTAACAAAATCGAAGTAAAGCTGCGCGCGCCTTAATAACTCTATTTCAAATATCTGCGACTCGAGAATAATCCATCACTGGTTCTCAAATGTCTCCCTTTTCAATTACCTTAACGGTATCGGCGCTGCTTTGGCGCATTCTTCGCTGGCACAAAAGGATCGTCCTAATCTGGACCTCACTCCTATCGCAGGTCAAAGTTCGAACAGGGAACGATGTTCCATCGCGAAAAGCGGAAATGATCCCTTCCTTGATCTAAATTTCATTCTTTGGCGAGTCGCAGGTGAGAATGGAATGAATACTCTATCCTTCGTTCCCGAATTCAATCCTTTGCTTAAAGACCCTGAAATGCCTAATTTTAGACCAACGTCAAATGTGAATATGACCAACGATGACCCCTCCTGTGGTCTAGATTTGTTATGGGATAGGGTATCCGTCAATAGTGATAATACAGGGCTGTGTACGTGTCGTTATGGGTGCGAGTGTATGTTTGGTTTTGTGTGTGACCTTTTTTGTGTAGGTAAGTGTGAAAGTAAATCGATTTCATTATCTTCCTTCTGTGATTTCCGTGGGATTACGAAAGGGGCAAATTCTAAAGAGACAATATTCGCCCTTGGCATATCTTCCCATCGAAACCTGAGAAAGTAAATAAATAACCACACACAGATGTAAACAGGCCTTTCGAATCTATGGTCTCTTTATTTACCTTGACTCAAAAAAGAAGTGATATGTTTAAAATTTCAGACCCAGTCTCGCTTTTCTACCGAGAAGTGAATATGTCCGTTCACACGATAGTGATGGGTAAAAATGAATTTAAAGAACGAAATTCCTTACATTTAACATAATATTTAGATAAATTAAAAAATAATCTAACGTAGATATTTATGTAAGATGTGTAGGTAGTATGAACATGAAGCAAAGTAGCCAAATCCTGATCACGATCTTGAATAAAATGAAAAAAAAAAATGCAAATGGAACCCTTCAACTAGCAATTTAGTAGCCGACAAACGGCCTGGCAATAAAATAACCTCTTACCATTTTATTTCAATTTTACAAGCGCACAAACAGGTGGAATCACTATGCAATGATTAATAACTTTTTAGCATTGTATTCCATCTCTCTTACACACATATGCACTAACTTTCATACACGATTATTAGCTATGCATTGATGAATAACTTATCTATAATTTATTCCATCTCTTCATCCACACAAAAAGTCCCATATATTCCTTAAACTTTAATTAATAACTACTCAATACCATCTTACTTACATTTTCACATAAATGCAGGAAGATTCTCTATATAATAATTAAGTTCAGAACATATTCCATCTCCGTTACACCTACTCCTACAATATCTAAATATCCCCTACTAATTGACAAATCACTTTTCAACATTCTCTTCCATCACTGATAATCCCACACATATATACCCACAAAGGATGTGTATTACATCTTCGTTGCACCCACATGCACATACCCAAAAGATGTCATATGCCATATATAGAAAGATTGGTATACATTGATAAATAAGCCATATCCTTAAAAGGATTTTTGGTTATTCTTCTGAGCATTGTTTGGGATCTAGAGACAATTCTTCGAGTTTTGAATTCTGGTGATTTATTTAGTGATTTATCGACATATGTATGTCAGAACTGCATGTTTAGAATTTTCAGATTGTTTATTTTTTTCTACTACGATTAGAGTCATTTAGAGGATAATTTCGTGCATACCCTTGTAATACTCGTAGATGTACAAAAGGATAATTAATTTTATTCATTATTTTTTGGGGAGAAAGCATTGTGGTTCAATTTATCCCCTCCCCCTCTTCGTATTTTATTTGTTTCATAAAAAGTCTCTGAGATTTAATTTAAAAACTTCTATCAAGTAGAACCGATAAAATTCCAATTTGGAGATTGAAATAACAGGCTTTGAATGCGCCTTTCCTGCCCCATCACTAATATTAAGGTTTGATAATTCATTCACTTTCAGCCTTATTATATTTTCTTTTTCTATATTTTATTATCCCATTTCCCAAGTTTGATAGACCAAACTTAAGATGAACGAAGGCAATAAACAGCAAGAATACTGAAAAAAGACAACAGTATAGTTTGGGTATCAATTTCTCTTTATTTTTCTACACTCTTTCTTCAATAATTTCCTTTTTCTTATTACTATCCAGACCTCCATAGATGGAAGCAAGCCTTTCGTTTGTTACTTCAAGCCGTCCTTCCTTGTTCTAAATTTGCAGGGATTGGCGTGCCCCAATAAGCGTATCCCAACCTTTTCTCTTTGAATGAAATCCAGCCTCGTTTCAAACCCATATACAGCCGGAGCATAAATCTGGAAATAGATTTCCATTCATAAAAGACCTGATTTAGAATCCTGTGACTTGATTCCTTCGATCGAATTTCCACTTTCAATTTGACGCATTTCATTAAATTTAACTCGATTTGGAAATAGGGAAAGAGAATCAATTCTTTTCTCGAAAGGGTTTGATCTTCCTTTGTTAGCCGTGTGTCGGCGTTCATAGAGGGGTCTTTTGTAGTAGTTAGCGATTGTGAATCTGCTTCCTTCGTCTTTCATTCTTCAGTGATTAGAGTCCGGCTTTTCGCCATCTTTGACTCGATTTCAAAACATTAACGGCTGCAGTTGGAGGGAGCGAATGTAAGGCACTTCTATATTTATATGTATTTTATCACGGTTCCTTTCGCACACTTACACATCTTCATGCATACATTGTTCTATTGTTGAGAAAAAAATGCGTTTATAAATGAGTATTTTAATATTTAAGGACGAATCCACCGATGGAAAAACTGTGCAAAAAGATACTTGCAAAGAAATTGTTTATATTAGGGCCAGTGAAAATGCTTGGAAATCAAATAGCCAAATAACACCAATCCTGTTGAGATATAAAAAAAGACTTAATTAATCCAAGAGAACGGGGTTTAGCCAATGAGAAGGAAAAAAAAAGTAAGACTGACCAGAATAAAAAGGAAAGAAGCAAATAATGAGGAAGTCAATGTTAATTCATTTCTTTCAATTCTAAAAGAAGAAGAATTAAAGGTGAAAATCAAGAAATTATAAATTGCAACCAACAACATAAATTATCAATTGAAATCAATCAACAAAAACATTTAGTAATTAGCAAGCAATAACATAAATTATTAATTGTAGCAATCAACACATATTTCCAAAAGCTATCGACAACACAGATAATTGTAATCCACAACAACATTTTCAATTACAATCAACGACATAAATAATTAAGTGGAATCAACATCATAAATAATTAGTTGCGATCACTACTATAAATAATCAATATCAATTAACATCATAAATAATCAATATAAATCAACATCATAAATAATAAATATCAATCAACAACATAAATAATAAATTACAATCAATAACAAATAATGATTTCAAATCAACATCATAAATTATAATCAATTGCAATCAATAACAGAAATAATCAATTTCAACCATCAAAATATATTGTCAACAACATAAGTAATCATTTGCAATCAACAATTTAAATAATCAACACTGGTCAACACTTCAAAGATTTTCTCATGGTTCTGGATCAAAATAGTCTGATTCTAGGGTAATTGTATGTGCTGAATTCAATAATGACAATCATATAGCTGTATCGGGCTCAGTTTTCAAGAACCAGCATATATATACATTATATTCATGCACTAATTTATATGTTCATTGGTTCCACTTATGCAATAATCTTTTCCTAATTTGTGCTTTTTTGTTTGTTTCAGATTGCTGGTCATGATAGTGCATATCTACAACTGCCTAATTTATAATTACTCTGAATTTAACAAAACATGGAACGTGGCAATTGCATGAACGATCACAAAAGCTGTTCGACTGAATTACAAAAGTTACTTCAAATGTCCTTTGGGTGACCGAGACAAGAAATCGGCAGCTCGTATAGTTTGTAAGTCTTGTGTCAACCACCTGAGCGAGTGGATGTGTGGGAAGCAAAGTTCAAGAATGCCGTTTGCTGTACCAATGATATGGCGTGAACCCAAAGACCACAGTAGTGACTGCTACTTTCGCCTCACAAACATCAAGGAAATAACCATCAAAACACGAGGCAAGGTGCAATACCTCAATATTACTTCTGCAATCCGACCAGTTCCGCACAGCGCTGAACTCCCAGTCACAAAACTACCGACTGAACAAGAATTGATGAGTGATTCCGATTCTAATTCTACCTCAAATGAAGACGACTACAGGATGACTCTGAAAATACCAGGCCGAAACTCTTGACTCAAGAGGCGCTTCATGATCTCATCAGAGATCTAGACTTGTCCAAAGAAAAGGCCAAAGTTCTGGGATCCAGACTAAAGACGCGTAACCTGCTGGAAGCTGGAGTGCGTGTCACTACAGCTCGTTACCGACATAGAGAGCTGTCTGCATTTTTCAAGATGGCAAACAACCTTTTTTACTGTAAGGAGGCAGTATCTCTCATGCAACAATTCCGCTAGTATGAACCATACAAGTAAGATGATTGGAGGCTGTTCATAGACTCTGGAAAAGACTCTCTGAAAGCTGTTCTTTTACACAGTGGAAATAGGTTTCCATCTGTCCCAATAGCACATCCAGCAAAGATTGCTGGATGTGAAAGATATGTGGGGATCTCAAAATCATCTGTAACTACTAGGCCTTTAAAGTAGCTACACAAAGCACATCTGCTTTTTGTGTTTGTAGGACAGCAGAGCTGATACAGAGCACTATGCGAGAAAGGAATGGCCGACTAGACCGAGAAAAGTGCCTGGAAGTTTCAACTGTGTTCACAATCCTCTTGTAGATCCAGAAAATTTATTTTTGCTTCCACTGCTTCTAAAGTTTGGTTTGGCTGAAAATTTCATCAAGCCTATGAATCAATCTGGTCCTGGGTTTCGATACTTATATCAGAAACTAGGTGGTGTAGTTTCCGAAGCTAAGTTGAAATTAGGTGTCTTGAATGGACCACAGATTCGCATACTAGTTGATGATCCCAAATTCACCAAGGCATTGAACCCACTGGAAAAAACTCATGGAAATCATTTGTCAATGTTTCAAAGCTTTTTCTTGGAAAATATTGTGCTGAAAACTACAAAAAAATCGTTACAACCATGCTGCAGGATTATTATGCATTGGGAGCAAGGATGTCCTTGAAATTGCATTTTTTCCACTCTCATATTGATTTTTTCCTAGATAATCTTAGAGACATTAATTATGAACACGGTGAAAGATTTCATCAAGACATCGCCATAATGGAGAGTAGATAATATTTTCGTCTAATATAAACCAGATCTTTCCGTGCTCAACAGGATGCTTCAGCTGGTTCATGAGCTTCTTTGACTTTTTAAAATGGTTTTCCTTGGCCTTGCCTGTCAACTCCAACAGACACCTCTCTTGCCAAAGCCCGGATTCTTTTGCTTGGGTCTTGCATCACCTTCTCTTGCAGCTGGTGTATAAATTCTGCCGTGTGGACGCCGTTAAAATAACTGTTGTGTCCATTTCTTGTGATCACGGCTTCGTAGTCTCTGTTGCAGCTGATCATGTCACGTCTTAAACCTTACACAGTGTTAACAGAGTATTAAGCACCAGTAGTGATGTCGGAATTTGTTATCCGGGGTGTATCATGATGGTAAAGGTAACTCTTTCCAATATTCAGAGAGCTTCCAGTCTTCCATGTCAAAGATGAGAGAAATGGAGATCAGAGATAGAGATAGAAAGAGGGTACCTTTGGACTAGCAGTCGAGCGGGCACATCTCTGCTCAAATGCTTTACGTCCTTAAACGGTCACTTTTCAAGACCCTGTCTAGTCTTGACTTGAACTGGTCAACAGATTCACTGTTGACAACTTTCACTGGAAGTGCATTCCAACTATCGCAGATACTGTAAGTGAAAAGTTTTCCATACAGATCGCGGTTGTAACGCTTCAGTTCAAGTTTAAAGCCGTTATTTCTTGTTCTGCACTCAGCAAGTGTGAAAATATCCCGGTAGTCAACATTTTCGAACCCTCGAAGTATTTTGAAAACTTCGATGAGCTGGCCACGCAGTCTACGGGTTTCCAACGAGAACAGATCTAATTCCCTTAATTTATCTTCATAACTTTTATGTCTGATAGAGGGAATAAGTTTGGTTGCCCTGGCTTGAACGCGTTCCAACCTCGAGATGTCCTTTTAAAATAAGGGACTCCAAAATTGTACGGCATACTCCAGGTGCGGTTAGACAAGTGAGTTGTACAAACACAGTACAATCTCCTTGTTCCGATATCCAAACTGGCGCTTTATGTATTCTAGCATCCTTTGGGCCTTTTTCTCCGCCTCAATGCACTGTTTCGAGAACTTGAGGTCACTAGTGATTGTTACACCCAAGTCCTTCTCAGTGTCGGTGGATTCAATAGCAGTGCCCTTAAGGATATAAAAGACTGGGGGTTTCGGTGGCCGAAATGCATCACTTTGCATTTGTTCACGTTAAAAGGTATTTGCCACGTGTCCGACCACTCCCCAATCTTCCGAAGATCTTACTGCAGGCGGGCAGTATTTGCACCCTTTGCAACGTTCATACCAAGCTTGGTATCGTCAGAAAATTTAGAAATCTAGGCAACCATGTCAACTCCATAAACATGCCTATAAAGTCCAAAAGTTGGTAGAGGACGATTACAATACGAGATTAGATTTTGGCCATGTGATAAATTAAAATATTGAGAAATCCCTTACGTTTTTTAACCTGCTAACCTTTTCGGATGAAGCAGCGTTCCATATCAGCTGCGAAGTCAATCGCTACAATTTCCTCATATGGGAAACTGAAAACCAGAAGAAATCTCGACACATGTCAGAAATTCTGCTGAGGGCTAATGCGTAGTGCGCAATCAATCTCACATCATAACGTCATTCTTCTGGCGAAAGTTATCTGAGAATACTTTAGAAATTCCTCAGCCTTGAATTTAGGAGTAAATCTTTTAAATAACACATTTTCCCATCATTTTGAAGCTCCCTGTCATTATTCATTGATATACGACAGTTTTTTTTTAACACCTTTCCAAACAAATGGATGGGTAGAGGCAAACCAATCCCCTGGCCAGCGCGCTCACCCGATCTAACACCACTTAATTTTTTTAGTGTGGAATTCTGTCAAAACAATTGTTTACTTAACAAAACCTCGTTTTTTGAGTGAACTCAAGAATAGAATAACAAATACAACTCAAACGATATCAATACATCATCATGAAATACATTCACAGATTTCAAGAATTGACTCGAAAAATGTATAAATAAAGATGGCGATCATATTGAAGTGCAATAATAAAACGCCAAGAGTTTAATTTACATGAAGTTTTTACTAAATCATTTTTACAACTTCAGTTATTAAATTTCAAACTGCGCAGAGTTTTATGAAAATTATGGAAATATTACGACTACCACGAAATTCGCGCGAGGTATTTTGTGCTTTGAGTAATAATTGAATCTCACTTGATATAAGGAAAAACATTTTTATTAATATTTACAATTTTGATGCAATTTAGAATTAAGTTGAGTTATTTTAATTGCAAATATGTAAATAGACATTTTAAATGTAATTGTCTACGTTTCAGCTGGAAGCCATAGTAGTGATGGATGTTGGAAGGAATCTGGTGATATGATTATGAAAAAACAGAGAAATTGGGGGTTCCTATGAAACGATCGATATTATTTTTTTATTTACGAGGATAAAAGCCACCTAAAAGTTTTTAACAGTGACATTTCTTAAATTTAAATATCAACTAAACTAGATTAGCTTCGAGAAAACCTAATATCTTTGTTGGCCCACAATTCTTATGTACGTTTTATTAGCATTCTTCTTCTAAGTGTCTTTAAACCCTTACAGTACCCCAATTATTATGTACGTTTTACTAGAATTCTTCTGCTGAGTGTCTGTAAGCCCTTACAGTACTCCAATTCTTATGTACGTTTTATTATAATTCTTCTGCTGAGTGTCTGTATGCCCTTACAGTACCCCAATTCTTATGTACGTTTTATTAGAATTCTTCTTCTGCGTGTCTGTAAGCCCTTACCGTACCCCAATTCTTATGTACGTTTTATCAGAATTCTTCTTCTGAGTGTCTGTAAACCCTTACAGTACCCCAATTCTTATGTACGTTTTATTACCATTTTTCTTCTGAGTGTTTTTATACCCTTACAGTGGCCCAATTCTTATGTACGTTTTATCAGAATTCTTCTTCGGAGTGTCTGTAAGCCCTTACAGTACCCCAATTCTTATGTACGTTTTAGTAGAATTCTTCTTCTGAGTGTCTGTAAACCCTTACAGTAGTATATTTTGCCAAAGGATTATTGCCTAAAAACTACAACCTTCTAATCTGTATAATCAAAGGTATCCTCAAGCCTCAACATTTCTACTGACCATTCATGTGTCCATTTATGAGGTAGAGTAGAGCTATTTTCTTTTCATCATAGTATCTCCTATTTCTAGGAATATTTTATTATTCAGATAATTAATTGAATGCTGTCAAAGAATTCCCTCTATCCATTTTCTAAGATAGCAGGTCTATCATTAATCCACTGAGCAGGTTTTGATAATTTATACCCAAGACTTGCATAGAAAACCTATGCAAAATCCAGGGGTGGACGTTATAGATATTCTACAAATGGTTAAGAAAATAATCCATAAAACAAAATGGCCTAAAGATAATTTGATAATAAATTTTTTTTTATATATTTTAGACCAGAAAGTAAAGAGAAAAAGCCATCTTTCGTGCATAGATAATAATTTTATATGCACATATGAGCCTTGGTTAGAATTCTGGCAATGAAAAACAGTTCTTTTATGATTTTACAATCAAATCCTTAAATTTGGAGTGTCAGCATTACAAAATTTTGACATTACCCACTACACACATCTAAAATTGTGATAATTGCTTCATTTAAAATGAAAACACGGAAAAAATCTACTTAATTTTCAAACACCGCAGGCTTAAAATTTTTAACTTAGTTAAAAAAGGCGCACTTCTGTTGTAATCGCAGGAAGTAAATTTGTAATTTGTAAAACACTTAACGACACCTTTTAAGAATAAGTGCTCTATTTCTTAAAAACAAGTATTATAAAAATAATCGATAGACCTTTTTTTCCCACATTAGTTCTTCACGCGGGCTTGCATATCCCAGATGAGGGGGTCGCCGTCATGCGAACTTTTCATGGCGACCGGATTGGGGGATTGACTGAATGAGAAAAATGCCGTATGTACAAAGACTGAGTGGTCAAAATTATTATTTGTGGATACCGGAAGGGGAAAAACTCTCCTAGACATATTCACGGTCATCAACTAAGGCAGGTGTCCTTTCAGGTGGTGCAAGTATTCTCTATACTTCTCAAACATCTTCGATAACGTCATCCTCTAAGTAATATCCATATTAATTAAAAATATAAACGATAAGTGATATTTGCAAACCGAACGGACTAAAGATTCTAAACCAGTTGACTTTTCGGGAGAGGATATGCGAATAATTATATACATATAGCACGTTTAAGTTTAATTGCTCTGTGTCGTGGATTTAAGAGTCATAAGGAAAAGAAGTACCACAAAGGATATTGCTATCCATACCGAGGAGAAAACTGGTAACCTTTAGTTTTCCCTTTTTGAGAATATTTGTTAGTTATAGTTTGCAGGTGGCTTTTTACCACGTCGGAATGGCTAAATCAAATTTATTATCTTTGCAACTTGATATTTAAGCTAATATTATTATTTTAAAGAGTAATATATATATATATATATATATATATATATATATATATATATATATATTGTTTAAAGAACACACAGATATAGATTGTTTCTTGAGTGTTACGTGGAAAATTCAGAGCAAACAGATTCAAACTGAATCATAGTCTTGTTTAGTGAAAGATTCATTGAAGATAACCTCTTCATTTATAAATTAGCCGGTGTTTAAAATGCTACTTCGTTAAAGGTTTTTCAAAATACTCAAATAAATTGTTTTAAAAATGGATTTAATTAGCCATCGCCTCGCCTCATGCTTAAGGCTCACTCGCTTCACGCCAAGTGTCAACCTCACACGGTCAACCTCCACGCTCTCCATTCAGGCAATCTGCAGCCACTTGACTTGAGCAACCGAAAAGAATTACTACTTGATATTTTAAATAAATATAATACATAATTAGAGTGTTTTTTACAATCAACACCTCCAGTATTTGACAAGAATGACGTTTTTTCTTAAATTGCCAAAAGCACAGAAAAAAATTAATTAACAGACAAAAAAGGGCATTGATATACATCGATTTAGGAACGAATCTATTATATTTGCTTCTTACTAAATAATCGTAGATAATATATACGGCATTGATAATTACACTAATTAAAATTGGTTATGTCCAAATTACTACCTGATATTTTGAAAATAAATATAATGCATAATTAGAGTGTTTTTACTCATATGACATAGGTAAAACTGTTTATTGCAATTATTGTAATAAATTAAATGTTCTATGTTTGAGAATTGCATGATTTATGCTATAAATCAAATTATTTTTAAAGATATTTATTTTTTAGAATACATAACTTTTTGCCTTTTGTTCCTTAATTAATTTTATATTATTGCCTTTAACGATATTTTAAACTACGAATTCATCTTAACAATTAATCAAACCTCTGCAGCTCAGAAAAATAGAGACACTCTTACGAGCCGTAAACGAAACTAAGCTTCACTGGGCATAGTAAGTCGAGCGATGGAGAATATTCGAGTCGCAGAAATCACAGCGGATGTCTACTTTTTAACCCACTGGTGGTCGGATTTCATGTTAAACAGTATTCTCCGTTGGTATATGTATATGTTGTGATAATTGTAATAAAGTGGAAAATTAGAATTTTTAGTACCTGACAATAACGGTTGGTGTGTAATTTAGAAAATTATTCTTATTCGTCGTTAATTTTTTATACTTTATCGGTTTTGGTAACTAAAAAACTATCGACGAATAATATGCTAAAGTTAATCAAATTGACTTAACATTCAAAATATCTATGCATAATTACTGATTATCATTTATAAGTTTCGATATATCTTATTCGCCACTGGCAAGTGGGTATCAACCGCTCCAGTACAGTATCCATTTACAGGTGTCATCTAGAATGAATAACCTATCGCTAAAATACCAGCAATTACGTGTCACCCATCACCCAATACCTATCTGTGTGTAATAATCATCAAAATATCACCGTTCGTCCACTTTCCATACAGGTTTCTCCTTACAAACTTTCTGCTGGAGAATCTCTCTTCAATTTTCACTTTAAGCTCTAAAAAATTCCCTTCCAATAAGTACTCCATGTAGAATATATTATTATTTCGGTATAGAATGCCTGAAAAAATAACTGAACCTTACAAGAAATTTTTAGCGGATTTTACCCCGATTTTTTTTATTTAAGATGCCTTTTACAAAGTGGAAACACGAAGCGTATAATGTATTTTTACAACTCATTTGGAATAGGTTTACCTGATATTAATTAGCTACTTGTAGGTTATGTGAGGTTATATTGAATTTTATGAATCAAAGTGTAAATTACTAAGAAACAACAAATGTTTATAAATATGAGGGGAAATGTGAAACAATCATGAAGCTGTTCAGGAACTGGAAGAGACCGGTCGAGATTTTCATAATGTTACCACTGTGACCAGATTTGGGTTTTTAAGCTATCGCATGGTTTAAAAAACCAGGCATCCCTCTTCTAAGAGCGAGGAACACCCCGCCCTAATAAGGATAGACACCTACCCTCAAAAAGAATACGATGATCAAGTTCAGGCGAAATCCCTGAAGGAGTGCCCAACAGTTTAGTTTGTAGGCCAAAAACAAACGATGTGGCAATGAAAAAAATGCTGAAAAATTAACTTTGTTCATTCAAGATAGTTAAAAGCCATCTGCTTTCCAATGCCACCAAAAAGAAGAAAGTCAAAAGAGCAGAACTGATCTCCCAATGGCTCTTGATAACGCGCAGCTTCTAGTTCTGTGGACGAATGAAATGTTTACTTCCCATGTCTATTACAATAGAATGAATGATCGTGTTTGGGCGCAAAATAAAAATCAGGTTCCGGTTGAACCTAATTCAGGATACAAAAACCAGTTTCGGTAAATGGTGTGGCCGGAGGTAATAACAAATGCCTAAAAAACACCACTCCATTTGAAGTAGGTGTGTGTGTGAATCAACGTGTTTATTTGGACATGTTGAATAAGAAAGACATCCCTGGGTGGAGGTCAATAGCGGAAGTACCACTGTAACTCTTTAACACGATGAAGCAACTACACACGCAAAATAAACGTTCAAGCTTGATGCCAGGCAAATTTAAAGGGGTTTTGGTGAGAGAAACTTTGGCCTCCCAGTTTGCCAAATTTGAACTGCATTGACTTAGGAGAGTGATCGGTCCCTGAGCAGAAGGACAGTACCAAACCTCATCAAAATGTAGAAGTTCTGAAGTGCAAACTGGAAAAATGCTAAGGTTATATCTAGACTTCGTCGTATAATCGACAGAAAAAGCGGTCATATTAAATATTATTTGCATTATATTGTAGCAGATAAACTTTTATTTCGAATTAGTCTAAGTATTACGTAATATTACATTGTGTTATGAAAATAATTAAATAAATATTAGTCTACGCTTCATGTTTTCACCCTCCTATTCTCAGAGGAGAATCTAGGTACTAATTAACGTGGGATCAGAACCAAAAGTATCAATAGCGTATGGCAGCCTCAATCGGGAGTCTATCCACTTTCTTAAGCTGAACCTCCTGAAACTTAAAAATACCAAACAAATCCTTTTGATAAATGAAACGTGAAGTCAGAGCATTTTTGTAAAATTAAAAATGAGTTGCTATAAATTAAAAGTAAGCTTCCATTGTAAATTCGACTCTATTAACATTTTTCATAGGAGGAGTCCTACGAAATGGATCGAGTCAACATAATTGAGTCACAATGGCTCAAAACTGACTATATTACTCAATGCTTAGAATGACTGTCACGAACCATATCTTACTTTCTACTCGAGCCGTGTTAGCCAAGGTTAGCCCAGGAATTATTTTGTTTTGGTAAAATGTAGATCCCTTATGATCTTTAACGTTCACTTTCGAATGAAATAATTGCCAAAGTGCTCCCAAGATTAGTTTGTGAAGTATTTTGTTTTGGCAAAAAGATCATAACTATTTCGCCTATTCTAACGAAATTTAAAACCCTTATGTTGTTTAACATTTTAATTCGAATGAAATAATTACCAAAGTCCTCTCAGGTTAGCCTAGTAAGGATTATATTTTGGCAATAAAATCATAACTATTCGGCTGATTATAAAGATATCAAAACCTATATTTTGTTTTACATTCTGTTTCGAATGGTATAATTGGCAAATTCCTCCCAAGATTAGCCCGGGAATTATTTTGGGGAGTAAATAACATCATAACCTTTCGGCCGAATCTAACGAAATTTTAAACCCTTGTGTTTTACATTCTCTTTCGAATGATATAATACCCAAAGTCCTCCTAAATCTGGCACTGGAAATCTTATTTTTTCGCAAAAACATCATAACTCTTAGGCCAATATTAGCAAAATTTATAACGCTTATGTTGTTTTATATTCATTTTTCAATACTGAAATTGCCAAAGTCCTGCCTTTAATAGTCTGTGAATTATTATGTTTTGGCAATAACAACATAACTATTCTGCCAATTCTAACGAATTTTGAAACCCTTATGTTATTTTACATTCTCTTTCGAATGATATAATTGCCAAAGTCCCTCCAATGTTAGCCCTAGAATTGTATTTTGGAGCAATAACATCATACTATTAGGCTGATTCTAACGAAATTTAAAACCTTTATGCTGTTTTATATTCACTTTCGAATGATATAATTCTTAAAGTCCCGCCATGGTTAGCAGGGGAATTTTCTTTTTTTTTGGCAAAAACATCATAACTATTTGGCTGATTCTAACGAAATTTGAAACCCTGGGGTGGTTTTCTATTCTCTGAAGAATGATATAATTGACAAAGTCTTTCCCAAGGTTAGCCCAGAAATTATTTATTTTAGTTGATAACATCATAATTATTCGTCCGACTTTAATGAAACTTAAAAAACTTATGTGCTTTTAATTATAATGATTGTCAAGGTCCTCCCAAGGTTAGCCCGGGAATCATTTCCTTTGGGTAATAACATCGTAACTATTCGGCCAATTATAACGAAACTTGAAACCCCTATGTTGTTTTGCATTCGCTTTCGAATGGTATAATTGTCAAAGTCCTCCAAAGGCTGGTCAGGGAATTGGTTTGTTTTGGCAATAACATCATATCCATTCAGTCGATTCTAATAAAATTGCCGCCCTTATTTTCTTTACATTCTTTTTAAAATGATATAATTTCAAAGGTCCTCCAAATGTAAGCCCGGAAACTTGGGGGGGGGGGCAATAACATCAGAGCAATTCGGCGTTTTTTATAACAAAGGGCACTACCGCGTCAGGTCCCTGCAGTAAAATTGGACTCTTTCATATCATTTGAGCCATTTGTTCATCATTGCTGAAATCAATCAAAACTACTTGACTAGGAAAGTGGCTCCTTCAAAATTCTTGAAGGCCGTAAAACTAATTAAACCTAGACAAAATATAAGAAATTGCAAAATTGCTCAATTATATCCTGTCAAATGATTTTTTAACATGTTAAAAGTGGAACCATAAAATATAGAGTAATAGAAAAAAAGGCTAATTGGATAATTCATCAAATATATGAAAGGCTACTTCAACTTCTCTCTCCGAGTTTCGAGGTCACAGGATTTATAACAATTCAAATAAGATAGTTATTATTATATGTACATATCGGATACCTCGGAGATAATAAAAACCAGATTATATGTAGAATCATTAAAATTATGTTAATTATTTTATATATTAGGTTTTAGAACACTAACATAATTCATCGAATCCAGGAATGGTATTTAGGTTAGATTTCTGTCATTTTGTAATTTAATTCAATTTTTTTTGTGATAATGATAAATCTATTAATTTTTTGAGATTTCAGTAATTTACAATTCGAAAACTTTGCTGTTAAACTTTCTATGGATGAATGGAGCAATAGTGTTTAAGCATGTCAATAAGACTAATACATTATTTTTTTTCAAATAGATCCGAATTCAATTTAGGTTAAGAAAATGGTACAAAACATTTATAGGGAGCAGAAACAGGGTATGCTGACCAAAACGACGCCTGCTCTCAATTATACTGATGTATGACATTACGACTCAAAAAACCTTCAAATAATTCCCGGAATAACCGTAGCAAAATCTTGGCAATTCTATCATTCAGAAGAAAATGTAAAACAAAATAAGGGTTTCCAATTCGTTAGAATAGGCAGAAAAGTTATAATGTTATATGCAAAACAAAATAATTCAGGGGATAACCTTGAAAAGTCTTTTGAAATAAGATAATTCAAAATAGAATATAAAACAACATAAGGGTTTTAAATTTAGTCAGAATCAGCCGAATAATTCTGATTTTATTGTCCCCAAAATTATATCATTTTAAAGAGAATATAAAACAAAATAAGAGGGACAATTTTGTTAGAATCGGCATAATGGTTATGATGTTATTGCCAAAACGAACTAATTCCCTGGCCAACAATGGCAGGACTTTGGAAATTATACCATTCGAAAGAGAATATAAAAACATCATAAGGGTTTTAAATTTCGTTAGAATCATCGAACGTTTTATGATGTTATTGCGAAAAGAAAATAGTTCTCGGGCTAATCTTACCAAGACTTTGGCAATCATATCCTTCGAAAGTGAATGTAAAACAACATAAGGGTTTCAAATTTCGTCGGAATGAGCCTAGTTATAATGTTTTAACCAAAACAAAATAATTCACAGCCTAACATTGAGAGGCCTTTAGCAATTATATAATTCGAAAGAGAATGTATTGGGGTTTGAAATTTCCTTAGAATCGGCTGAATAGTTATGATATTATGGCAAAAACAAAAAGAAACGCGAGCTAGCCTTGGCAGGATTTTAGCAGTTATATCATTCGAAAGAGAATGCAAAAAACATAGGGGTTTCAAATTTCGTTATAATCGGTCGAATAGTTATGATGTTATGGCACAAAGAAAATGATTCCCGGGCTAAACTTTGGAGGACCTTGACAATCATAAAATACGAAAAGCACATCAAATTTTTAAAGTTAATTAGAATCCGACCAATAGTTATAATGTTATGACAAAAGGAACTAATTCCAGGGCTAAACTTGGGTAGGCCTTTGGCAATTGTATCATTCGTCAGAGAATAAAAAAAAACATGAGGGTTTTAAATCTCGT
Source organism: Ceratothoa steindachneri (assembly GCA_963969495.1). Taxonomy (NCBI): domain Eukaryota; kingdom Metazoa; phylum Arthropoda; class Malacostraca; order Isopoda; family Cymothoidae; genus Ceratothoa; species Ceratothoa steindachneri. Next base: position 94,941,265 of record OZ018332.1, read on the forward strand.
TAGAATCAGCCGAATAGTTATGATGTTTTTACCAAAACAAAATAATACCTGGGATAACCATGGTGGACTTTGGGTAATATATGATTCGAAAGTGAATTTAAAACAACATAAGGGTTTCAAATTTCGTTAGAATCGGCCTAATAGTTATGATATTATAGCCAAAAGAAAATAATTCATGGGCTAAGATTGGGAGGACTTTGGGAATTATATGATTCAAAATAAAATATAAAATTATAAGGGTTTTCAATTTCGATAGAATGGGCCGAATAGTTCTGATGTTATTGCCAGACACAATACCAATTCCCGGGCTTACTTCGGCAGACTTTGGCAACTATATCATTCGAAAGAGAATGTAAAGGAACATAAGGCTTTCAAAATTCATTAGAATCAGCAAAATAGTTAGGATGTTATTGTCAAAATATAATAATTCACGGGCTAACCTTGGGAGGACTTTGGCAATTATATCATTTGTCATAGAATATAAAACAACATGAGGGTTTTAAATTTCGTTAGAATGCGCCGACTATGTATGATGTTATTGCCACCACAATACAATTCCCGAGCTAACTTTGGGAGGACTTTGGCAATCAAATCATTCGAAAGAGAAGGTTAAAGAACATAAGGATTTCAAAATTCGTTCGATTCAGCAGAATAGTTATGATGTTATTGCCAAAACATTATAATTCACGGACTAACCTTGTCAGGACTTTGGAAATTATAATATTGAAAAATGAATATAAAAATACATAAGAGTTATAGATTTTGTTAATATTGGTCCAAGAGTTATGATGTTTTTTGTGAAAACAAAACAATTCCAGGGCATAATTTAGAAAGACTTTAGCTATTATATCATTCGAAAGAGAATGTAAAACAAATAAGAGCTTCAAATTTCGTTAGAATGCCCGAGGAGTTATGATGTTTTAGCGAAAGCAAAATAATTTCTGGCATAATTTTGGAGAACTTTGGCAATTAAATCATTTGACAGAGAAAGAAAAACAACAAAAGGGTTTAAAATTTCCTTAGCATCGTCTGAATAGTTGTGATGTTCTTGCTAAAACAAAACAAAATTCACGGAGTAACCTTTGAAGGATTTGGTAATTATAAGATTCGAAAGAGGATGTAAAAGCAAATAAGTCTTTTAAATTCCGTTACAATCGGCCGAATAGATTTGATTTTATTACCAAAACAAAAATAATTCCCGGGGTAACCTAGGGAGGACTTTGCCAATTATATCATTGGAAAGGTAATGTAAAACCACATAAATGTTTCAAATCTCGTTAGGATCGGCAGAATAGTTAGGATGTTATGGCCTAAACAAAATAATTCCGGAGCTAACATTGTGAAGACTTTGGTAATTATATTATTCGTAAGTAAAACTACAAAAGGATATTAAATTTCGTTAGAATCGACGGAAAGGTTATAATGTCTTTGCCTAACGAAACAATTCCAAGGCTAACTTTGACAAGACTTTCGGAATTATATCATTCAAAGAAAATGTAAAACAACATAAGGGTTTTAAATTTCGTTAGAGTAGGACGAATAGTTATGATACTATTGCCACACAAAATACAATTTCCTGGGCTATCCTTGGAAGTACCTTGATAATTATAAAATTCTAAAGAGAAGGTAAAACCACATAAGGGTTTTAAATTCCATTACAATCGGCCGAATAGTTTTAATTTTATTGTCAAAACAAAATATTTCCTGTGCTAACCTTAGAAAGACTTTGTCAATTATATCATTCGAAAAAGGATGTAAAACAACCTAACGCTTTCACATTTTGCCAGAATCAGCAAAATAATTATGATGTTATTGCAAAAACAAAATAATTCCCGGTGTTGAATCTCATTAGAATTGGCCGAAAGGTTATGATGTATTTGTCAAAATAAAATAATTCCTGGTGTAACATTGGCAGGATGTTCTCAATTATATCATTCGAAAGAGAATGTAAAACAAAATATAGGTTTTAAATTTCGTTAGAATCGGACGAATATTTATTATGTTACTGCTAAAATAGAATCCTTCCTAGTGAAGGACCTTGGGAATTATATGATTCAAAAGAGAATGTAAAAGAGCATAAGCATTTTAAATTTCGTTGCAATCGGTTGAATAGTTATGATGTTTTTGAAAAAACAATATAATTCTTATGCTAAAATTTGCAGGACTTTAATAATTATATCATTCGAAAGAAAATGCAAGGCAACAAAAGGGTTTAAAATATTATTAGAATCAGCTGAATAGTTATTATGTTTTTATTCAAAACCAAATATTTCTCGGGCTAACCTTTGACGACTTTGGTAATTATATCTTTCGCAAAAGAATGTAAAACAACATAAGGGTTGTAAGTTTTGTTAGAATCAGCCGAATAGTTATGATGTTTTTGCCAAAACTATATAATTTTCGTGATAACTTTGCAACGACTTTGGCAAATATACCATTCGAAATAGAATATAAAACATCATAATGGTTTTATATTTCTTTAAAATCGGCGAAAATTTATTGTTATTGCCAAAAGAAATTAATTCCTGGGCTAACCTTGCCAGGACATTGGCAATTATATCATTCGAAATTGAATGTAAAACAACATAATTGTTCTTGCCAAAACAAAATAATTCGCTGCCTAATATTGAACGGGACTTTGGTTATTATATTATTCTAAAGAGAATGTAAAACAACATATGGGTTTCAAATTTCGAAATAATCGGCTAAATAGTTATGATTTATTTCCAAAAGAAAATAATTCCCAGGCTAACTTAGGGAGGGCCTTGGAAATGATAAAATTTGCAAGAAAATGTAAAGCCAAATAGGGTTTTTAAATTTCATTATTATCGGACGCATAATTATGATGTTATTGGCAAAACAACATAATTTCCTGGCTAACTTTGGCAGGACTTTGCCAATTATATCATTCGTAAGAGAATAGAAAAAACATAAGGATTTTAAATTTCGTTTTTAATTTGCCAAAACAAAATAATTCCGGGGATAAGCTTGGGATGACTTTGGCCATTATTTCTTTCGAAAAAGAATATAAATCAACATAAGGATTCCAAATTTCGTTAGAATCGGCCGAATAGTTATGATGTTATCGCTAAAATTAAAAAATTCCCGCCTAATCTTGGCATGACATTGGCAATTATATTATTCGAAAGTGAATGTAAACAACAAAAGGATTTTGAATTTGATTAGAATGGGCCGAATAGTTAGGATGTTTTTGCCAAAACAAAATAATTTTCGGTCTAATTTGGGAGGACTTTGTCAGTTATATCATCAGCAGGTCTGTTCCAAATATCATCAAAGTGTAGAAGTTCTGAACTATCGGCTATAACCCTTCGTATCACTTGCGCTAAGGTTATACTAATTATACCTAAACTTCCTCTTAGCATCAACGCAAAAAGCGGTTATATTAAATATTATTTGTATTATATTGTAGCAGATAAATTTTGGTTTCGAATTAGTTATTTTATTCCAAAACTCGAGAATTCACTCGCTTATTTCGTTTCCAGTAAATTTATCCACTCCACGTTTTAAACCATTATTGCCTTAAAAATGCAATAGGACGAGGGGTTGCAATCTCAGAGAGCACTCATTTTTACCAATAAAATTGAGTAAAATCTGCAGATACGTCTATATAAACGTACGTTTTCGGGATCCTAAATTAAGCGCTCGATTGAATAAATCTTGTTTCATATTATGGTTCATGATGATGGGTGGATACGCGAAACGTGAGTCATTAAAGAGGGGGACATGCCTTCTTCTTATTGACCTTCCTTCTTGATCTTAAATTGAAGTTAGCAGGAGAATTAACAGTGAATATATATATATATATATATATATATATATATATATATATATATATATATATATATATATATATATATAGAGAACCAAGGCAACAAACAGATTCATCTTTATAATTTATTAATACTCCATCGTTTCGAGGGCAAGCATCATCATCAGGGTACTGAAGATAACCCAAGGGCAACTATTTTATGGAAATACAATTAATCTAAGACAATACAATTGCCTTAATTTACTATACTTGTCTTATTTTCAGTGTCTTGATGATCAGACTGTTCCTCGAAAAGTTAGGGCATTAATAAATTAGAAGGAGGCATCTGTTTTTTGTAGCCTTGGCTTTCTTATTTATATTCAAACTTCGAACCTTAGGGAATAGCTTATATATATATATATATATATATATATATATATATATATATATATATATATATTATTCGCCTAAAAGTTATATAGAAACATTGGGGCTAGTATGCCTAATATATTAAAGAGAGAAGCTTTTTCCCCGATATTAAAAGTAAAGTCTTCTGATTATGAGCAATTACTGAGGTAGTTGTAAATATTGGTTTGCTGTCTGTCACGATCCCTGAAGTAATCTTCAAAATGCCTTTCCATATAGGGCAGTGCCCAATTTCTGTTTGGGGAATTTACGAATTTTTTTAACGTCTACGTGCAACAGAGCGGTCAGTTTAGGCTCACCAAGAGGAGGGAAAGTTTCCCTTACAAAGAGTAATGGGTGAAAGCAAGTTAGCGAGCCTCAATTTAGGTCAAAGATCATAAAATACGGTATATTCCAGTTAAGTTGTGCAATAATTTGGAAAGTTAACATTAGTTTTTTAGGCTTATAAGGTTTCAGGAATCAATCCTAGACAACGAACCAAATCCTATGTTAGGGGTCATTATTTAGAATTGAGCTTTTTGGTAGGTCAGTATCTAGGAATAATTTTTTTTCGGGTCATTACTTAAGATGGGATTTTTTAAATAAATAATAATAATTGATAATAAGATTAAGATATAAAGATAAAGTAAAAATTGTTAATCAAATATTGGTTATGTTACGTTCAAATAACCTGACCTAACTTTACCTAGCTTACCCTGACCTAACCTAATGTAATCTAACCTATGTGGCATGATCAATTCGATTTGAGGTGATTTGAAAGTTTCTGACCACACATTTCTCTTTTCTTACCCCATGAAATAATATTAAGTTTCTGACCACACATTTCTCTTTTCTTAACCCATGACATAATATTTTACCTTTTTGTTAGTTTAATTCTGTTTGTTTAATTTGTTTGTATATGTTTTGGTTCTTTAATAAAAGTTATTTTACCGATTATGTTTTAAATATACCAATAAGTTTCTTGGGAGCCATCAACTATGATGATATTTTGGGGAGGTCATCTTCTAGGATTTGAATTTCTTGAGGTCATCTTCGAGGATTGGAATTTCTTGGGGTCATTTATTGGGAATGGTGTATTTCAGTGGTCGTTGTCTAGGATTAATCCGGTTTTAGTACATGAGCTTTTCGGGCGAAGGGAAAAATCTTGTATAATTTACACTAGTGAATCTAATCAAAAGTTTAAGGTAAAACTTGAATTAGGAATTTTTTTCACGAATGGTATCGAACGTATAGTGCGAAGATAGGTTAGCAACAGTTCCCAATATTCGATCTAAATGTTGAACAAAGCTTTTCTTAATTTGGAACATATTTTAGGCATAAATATATATATATATATATATATATATATATATATATATATATATATATATATATATATATATATATATTAATTTTTTTAGGAGAAAAAGGTACAGCTCGCGGTTTCTCCTCCCCTCTGTACCCTTCCCACGATCGGGGGTAGTGGGCAGAAGAGGAGGAAGCCCGCGTCCGACTTGCTCCTGGAGAAACTCCCCACACTTCTGACTCTCAGTTCAAGTGAACCGATAGTGAAGTGCTTAATGGGAAGTCCGGAACAAGCTTTAGAAGAGGGTTCATAGTTTGAGACGGAAAGTTTTGAGTTAAAAGAGGACAGATTGGTGAGGAGGCAGATTGAGCAACCTCGGTAGTCAAAGGTGGAAAGGGTGGAATACCCTTGCCCGAGAGACAAGGGAGACCTGCTGATTAACGTGGATTCTGAACCAGCTACATGCATCCACTCATCATTCTTACTTCCTTTCTTACACTCTTAGCACTTATGTTCCTTATACAGCAGCGGAAGGACTGGCTAATCTATGTTTCCATATTCTCTTCATCTTTTATTCATGTATTTATTGTAATATTCATGCCGTATTGAGTTATCTTTGCTCTAAGCTCTGAGAGATTCCGATATTACGAAATTGATTTAAGAGTGTGTGTGTGAGAGAGAGGGGACAAAAGGGTCTGTGGGTATACAGAAAAAAATAGGTAAGTGGTGAAGGGAAAGATTTGTGGGAGAGTTGCAATGGGATGCAAGAGCCTGGTGATCAGGCCTATCGCTTTCAATAATTTTAATTGTTGTCTGTTTACTTTGTTGTTTTCGTTATTAAGTATGATTTAATATGGCGTTCAAGCCATTTTTCTTAAACACTTAAGTTTCTTGGGTATGTTAAGTACAATGCTGATGTTATGGTCAATTATTTCAATTTATGTGTTTATTTTATTTGTTTTGGGTTTGCTTTGTAGTGAGTGTATTTTGTGTATTTTGTCTCTGGAGGACTTGTTCGGTGTTTCTTTGGTCTTCATCGGTGATTTTTCGTTAATCGGGGCTTGGTTCTCATTATCGGTTCGCATCGTTATCAGTTTGGAAAATACAATGATTTTTTATGCGTAGAACGGTACTTCAGCCCCGCTGTCCAGTAGTCTGGCGGTGCTCGAAAATTGGGCGTAACTTGGAGCTCTTCTGTTCTGGTTAATCATTTAAACAATTTCCTCGTTCGATTCCCGATTAACCAGCGTGTAAATGTTCCGTGTTCGTTATTCGATGACAACGTTAATGGGAGTTATTCCCGCTTCCATGTGTAGCTCTTCTTTGCGCCTTCTTTCTCGCCTGCGTGTATCTGTAATTAGGTATACGCATTTATTCTGCACAGTTTGTAGTCTCCTCTTTTGTGTCTTCGAGATGCAAGAGAGGGCGGAAGTAGGATATATCAACGTAGATCTTAAATTGCATTGTAGATCTTTTTCGTGTTGCTTTCACGAAAATTTCTAAACATATATACGAGGAGTGGTCAAGATGTTTTGCGAATCGGTAGGGCAAAACAGAGGGAGGGGAATGACTGTTTGTGGGGGTGTTAGGACAAGGTATACCAAGTCAGGATCTGCAGCCGCACGCTCCTGCCTCGCCTATTTAAGAAGCAGTAGCTGATGACAGATCGTGAGTCACAAATTTTTCAACAATGGAGAAGGTTGAGCACCGCGCAGTGAACAAATTTTTGACCAAGGAAGGCAAGAATGCAAAAGAGATCCATGAACGCATGGTTGGAGTGTACACCGACGCCGCCCCTTCCTATGTAACCACTGCTCGCTGTAAAAGGGAGTTTCGCCATGGTCGTGAGTTCCATAAAGATGACCCCCGTCCAGGACCCCCGTCAGACGTGACCAACGAGGACAATGTGGCCCGTGTGGAGAGGATGATCCATCCTCGAAAATCAACCGGTGAAGGTCGAAGATATCGAGCGAGAACTTGGAATATCCGATGGAAGTGTTATGAACATCATCCACGACAATTTGGCCATGACTATTGTCTCTGCCCGTTGGGTCCCTAGAAACATCACGCCCCATGATACACTTCAACCTCGTCAAAGTCCACAAGGCCAGAGTTGCACAAGCTGCCCTGCATGAGTGCGGATTCGTGGAGCTCAACCATCTCCCTACAGTCCAGATCTGGCCCCTAGCGACTACTTTTTATTCCGCCAGCTCAAGGTTGCACTGCGTGGATGCCGGTTTGGCGACGATAAAGATATCCAGCTCGCCATCCAGGAGTGGATTGAACAGCAGTCGGCAGATTTCTGGGTGTCTGGAATCGAAGCCTCAGGGACAAGTGGCGCAAGTGCATTGAAGTCGAGGGTAGTTATATTGAAAAATAATAAAAGACCTTTCCTCATATCTCGTTTCCTCATATCCGAATTGCAAAACTTATTGACTGCCCCTCGTAGACTCCGGGCTACAGCTGAGGCCTTAGAAATTCGTTCTGTGCCATGCCTTCTGTACCCAGAAGAAGTGATTTTAATTCCGAGTACATTGCACTCCGTGGTGTAGGGATAGCACCTATCCCACACCCTGACATCAGAAAGTAGTCTCCTGTCGATAGGAACTATTTTGAATTTCTTCTGGTTAATTCTTATTTTCCATTGGGCCTCGTAGATGTTTATTCTTCCAATCTCTGCTGCTGTCATTCGAGCTTGCATAGGCGCATTCTTCCAAAGACATATTATTATCTAGCTGAAATCATCGCCGTATTGAATGTTAAGGCAAATGGGGTTCGCAGGTGCTGAGACATCTGCGATGTAAATCGAGTCAATAGTCGAAGACAGACACTCCCCCTACGGGAAGACCGCAGTGAGCAGAAACCTCGGTCCGTCCGTGCACCCTAAACTGAGATACGCCGCCCTTTCCATGATATAGTCACAGAGAGTTCTCTTTAAGTTTTCACTTCGGCCCAGCTATAAGATCTTGTACTGCATTCCCCGTTGCCACACTTTATCAAACGCCTTTGGTACATCCTGACAAATAATGTTCACGTAACTCCTTTCCTGTTTGGCTTGGGCAAGCTTTTCCATGATGACATTTATCGCCATCTCCGTACTTCGCTTTCTTCTAAAACCAAATTGGTATGGGCTTTAGAGAGAGATCACATCCAGGTGCGACACGGCTCTTCGGTTGAGAATCTTCTCGAAGAGCTTTCTGACAAATTCTAGAAGTGAAATTTCCCGGTAACTCTCTCTCAATCTCGGTTCCTTCCTATAATTCGGTAAGAAGATCATTTTTGCCGTTTTGTAAGCATCTAGAAGGTATTCCGCGTTCATTCCTCCGATGATGTTTGCTGGCGCCTTTTCGAAGTTCAGCTTCGTAAGCCCCAATTGTCCTGAGGATTTCTGACGGAATTAGCGAAGCGTACCAAGTAGTTCCTCTTCAGTAATCTCGGCCTCTCCATTGCGCTGTCTATCCACCTGGTGGTCAGGGTGCGTCAGATGTATCTGGTCGTTAAGCTCGTCTATAATGTTGCCTTCAAACTCTATATCGTAATCTTCGTTTTCCTCTTCAGTGATACTGAAGATTTTTTCTTAATAACTTCGGAATATTTCTTCCACTTTTCCGTCTTCTTTAAGTATTTCTATCTTCTTCTTCCCGATCGATCCTTTGAAACCTCTGATTTTGTTCAATAAATCTTCGAGAGATGCCTCGTGATAGATGATTGTTGATCGCATCGTCCTATCCTCTCAGCTGTTGCTGGAGGATCAACTCGTTGAGCTCTTCTTTGATTTCTTTTTTTCGTTGTAATGAGTCATCTGATGCATTTCTGATGTTAATCCCATACAATTATTTCAGTTCACGGTAAAATCCCTTCATGTACTCAGTCCATCTATCTATAGGTTGAGATGGTTTTGTACTCGGACTTAAGAATACGAGCTCTATCCGCGTTAATAAGATGGTTATTAAGGTCGAGAATGCCTCGTCGATCTCCTCAACAACTGCCTCATCAAGAATAGGCGGATGATAGGCCTCGAGAAGGCGGGCGTACCGTTCCCAGGCTGCTCTTCGTAGTTCTTCTTTACCGCAGCTGGGACTTGAACAGGTTTACTGTTGATGGTAAATAGGATCCCAATGTGATCACTACATGTTACCTTAACTGGTTCCATGTAGTAATTAAACGACAGCTGACTATTAACCAAACGTATTTCTGGTTTTGTAGCACCTATTCCTCTGATAAAGGTGGGGAAGTCTGGGCCTATCCGCTGGACTATATTCCTTTCCAGCAGGATGTCTAGGCTTCTTCCAATTCCACTGAAGGTCCTGTAACCGGATTCACGGCATCCGGTGTTCAGATCCCCCATAAATATAGTGGGGATTCTTTTCCCAAATAGGCCAATGAGAGAGGGTATAGGTAAAACATCTTTCCTTGACGGCGGATACCAGACTGCGATGACCATGTTGCCTATGTCGAGTTCGACCTCAATCGCGAGATAGGATTCTTCGAAGTTTCCTATTTACTTGTATTTAATCCCTTTCTTTATCGCAATAGCGGCACCGTCGTACCGCTCCTGTCAATAATTCGTGATCAACCCGTCGTGATTCCAGATCTTCATTTCCGAATTACACGTGTCGACTCCGTGTTCCGAAATCCAAATGATGTCTGCATCAATTTCTTGGAATACATTACCGTAAAGAGTTCTTTTCATAGTCCAGCCGTTGGTGTTTATTTCCAATATTTTCAGTGCGTTTTGTAGCATAGTGAATTGTTTTTACCGGTGTTTTATCTTGTTTTTCTTTTTCTTTCGGGCTGTCTGGGCAGTTTTGCTGTGTTCAGGATTTTCCTTCTTTGCGAGGGGGGATTTGGGGTTTTAGACCTGCTCTTCGTAGCGCGTGTATGAGTGCAGGGGCCCTCGTAGTTGACCCTATTATCAGCTTTTTCTTCTTCTTCTCCTTCTTCTTCTCCTTCTTCTTCTTCTTCGTTTTCGTTCTCTTCGGATTCCTCCGATGAGGGGGCTTCGACAATTTTCTCCAGTCAATATTTAACATTAGTGTTATTTCTTATAACTGACTCTTGAATACCTTGGAGCATTCAGGGTCGGCGGGCATGAACACTGAAAGAAGATTGTTGGCCTTTAAGAGAGCATTGAGGACCTAGTTGTAACAGCTGGGATTCACTGCGTTAGCCACATTTGCGTGAGTAATGTACATCAGAATCTTTTCACTCAAACCTCCTGTGATTGTCATCTGTGCAGGTGTTTTCTTCACTTCCTCATTCTTCTTGGAAGCGCTCGCGTATGTCATCTCCTTAGCTTTCTTTTCTTATTCTTCCATACTTTGGATTATTTCTCGGCGCTTGGTTCCTGGGGTATTCCCTTTGCAATTGAGACATTTCTTCTTAGTGCTCTCGTACTTATCGAACCAATGTCCTTCTGTGGCGCATTCACTGCACCACAGTTTGTTCTTCTCCCGGCAGGTCGTGGTTGTGTGTTGTTCTAGTTTATACCATACAAAGCACATCTGTATGCTCTTAAACCTCTCCTGTGATTCTCCGTAAAAAGACTAAGATCCAGTCCGTCGTCGCTTTCCTGGCCATGGCAGTAGTATAGAAGGTTATTTTGAATACTTGGGTGTGTTCGCGGAATTTGATTATTTCCCGAACTTTCGACCACTGGTTGCTCCTCCTAATCTCTTCTTTTAGTTCTTTGGTTGTATTTTCGCCGACCCAACTATCCACTTTGCGGCAAATAAAACTGTGGTTCGCTGCCATTTGTGGGGGCGGAGGGTCCTTGCTTCCAATGATCAATGATGTTTAAAGAGAGAAATTGATGTGGGGATAGTTAGAGAAAAGATAGAAGTATGTGAATTAAGAGAGAGAGTTATATGTGCCAAGTCGTCTGGCAAGCTCAGAATTTCTAAATGATTATATTGATTCTTGCGAGGAAAAATGTTTTAGCGTTCAAGGCTTTGTTTTCGTTTATGTTCTAGTGGTTTGATTAATCTTGGATAATTGCCAATGCAGTTATTTTTCTTGATTCTTCATATTTATGTTAGTGATTATTTAAATAACTTATTGTGTCCACTTCAGATCTTTTAATATTATTTTTTTTAGTTGTTCTAACTTCGTAATTTAATTCTTTTTAATTATTTATTATGTATTAAAGATTTTTTTTGTGTCAACTTCAGATCTTTTTATATTACTTTATCTAATTGTTTAAACTTTGTAATTTATTCCTTTTTAATTACTCATTGTGTATTAGATTTTTTTTTCGTTTCCACTTCGGATCTTCTTTTTTTCAATTAAAACATGTCCTCTACGGATCTTTTCTTGAGTTATATTTGTCTTGCTCTTTGTTTTTCATTATTGTCTAGTTAAATTTTCTTTATCTTCCTTTTTATTATTTCTTAGGTATATATTGGTATTATATCTCTTAGAATCTTTAGCTGGCTGATTTTGAACGCCTGCTTAAAGTGCATGTTCGGATATTCATCATCAAGTAGTCTTAATTGGTTCGTAATTTCTTCTGGTATAATTTGATATATTTTATCCCACAGGTTGATTGCTCGCTTGTGTAAAGTCACATTAATCGGATCTATATTGTTTATTTCATGTAGCAATGCCAAGGGGAGACGGTCCCAAAGAGCAACATTTGATATGAATCTCAGCGCCTTGTTCTGTACCCTCTGTGCTTCCCTTAGAGCTCACTTTGATGGAGCGCTCTTCTGCACCTCTCTGCGAATACGGTGATGTTCCCCAGACTGCTATCACTCAAGGTGTGTGGTGGGATGTCGGGGTACAAGAGCAGCCGTTTCACGAGCGCTAGATATAATTTCCTTTTGTTGGATGGTAATATTAATCTAAAACGGAAGAGAGATCGGAGCGCCTTTTTGGATCTGGCAATCTTCTCCCTAAGATGTGATATATAACCACTCATTGTTATTTTTAGGCCTAGTAACTTGCCGTCTGTGGAGTAATGGTAACGTACACCCTCTATCATAACTTCCCTCGTACGTCTGCGTCCCATCGGAATCATTTTTAACTTGCCGATGTTGGTCTTGATTTTATCCTTCCTTTCATAGTTGTTTCATAACGGAACAATCAACCGTTATGAAAAAAAGTGGAAAATAGAGACGAACCGCCAGAAATTCCAGATAATTCCGATGAACCGCCGAAAAATAGATGACGTCCTCGTTGAGGATGAAATTTATGTCTTTCCAAAACAGGATACAAGGCCCACATAAACAACCGAGTCTTCCTAGCCAAAAGAGAGCTGAAGAAACTGTACCGTTTTCGAATCCTCAACGTGCCAAATAAGAGGAAACTCTACACGGCCTTGGTACGCCCTGTCCTGGTGTACCCGGCCGTGATTACTCAGATGGCAAGCTGTACCTTTCACAGGATGATGCAGAGGGTACAGAATGAAGCCAAACTGGTTATAAGTAGCACGAAAAGGATCGACCGTATTCACAAGGGGTTCTACACGATACAACCAGACTCAAACCGATTAATATGGAGATCCAGAGGCTAGGGAGAAAGACAGTGTACAAAGTAGAAGCAGAAACACTCCCAACAATCAACAATAACCTAGACATATCTCAATTCAGACAACGCACAGTAGGAAGAACAGCTCTATTCCCCAGCGGAGAAAACTGTGCAAGAGAAAATATAAGACCTATCTACACCTAGCAATGATCCAAAAATCGAAACAAGACAAAGAAAAACAATAAACAAAAGGCAATAAACTTTAATAAAGGAGGCGAAGTGCCCAAATCAAACTAATTAAAACAAAAAGAGGAGAAAGAACAATAAAACGTATAAATAAAAAAGAGGAGAAGAATAAATAATTAACAAAGTTAACTAAAATAATAAAATAAGATAGTCTAACAGGAATAATAAAAAACGTAAACAAAAAGAGGCGAAGTATTCAAACTTAGATTGTGAAATAAAAATAAGAAATGAATAATTAAATAACAGTCATCGAAAATAAAAGGAGAAAGATAAATTAACTAACAACAAGCATAGATAAAAAATAGGCAAAGTGCCCAAGATAAAATTTAAGTAGAAAGTAAATAAAGAATAAAATAAATAAATAGGGCAAAAATGCCCATATAAAACGAGAAAAGAATAGTTAGCAATAAACCTACTTGAAATCTACGACGGAGGAACCGACTAAAAATAAAAGTTATAAAACAATGGTAGAACCTGACCATCTTGGTCAGCAATATTATTGACGGGGGATGAAAAAACAAAACAAATAATAAGAAGAAAGTATGCTAGTGATGCCCTCAACACCAGGGCAAACTAGTAAACAATTTCACACCTACGAAAACCTACCACAAATTTCATCACTTTCATAAACTACTCGTAACATGAAAATACATGGATATGTTTAAAAATATGTTCGAGAACAAAAAATTGATGTTGTGTATAAGCAAAAGGAAGAAAAGTTTGGTTCCATGCGGGGGCGTTGCAGATTCTGGCGGCGAGTCGTTGAGAGGATGGTCTCTAGCTGGAGTTGGGTATTGATTGAAGGTCTCTGTTGGGAGATCAAAACTGCCTCGGTCATTCGGACTCTTCGGCAGTCAGGATCACGCAAGATGATGGAGGTGTTTTGGGTGAGCGTTTCCCTTGTAATTAACCTATGATGCGTTGCGGCATGTCGCTTGATGCCCCTTCCTGGAGGTGCATCTTCTACCTGCGCGACAAGGATGTAGAAGTCATCCCTGTGTACTTAGAGTTGCAGTGAACGCAGTCACCGACATTACACGAATATTCATACAATAGGTTGGCCTCTTGTAGGGACTTCGTCAGAGGGAGACAACTGTTCTTCATGACGAGGGATCGTGTTTTTCTGGTCTTGTAATATATTAATAAGTTTATTTTATGCTCGGGGTTGGCTGGGGAGACGTTGCGGTGTATAATGGCTTTGAGAATCTTCTCGTCTTCCTTGTAGCCTGTGTTCATTGCCGCATGGTAGTATATGTCTATTGATGTGAGGTTTTCTAGTCTGTCCGTCGGAATGAGGGTAGAGTTTATCTTCCGCTTAACGATTGAGTCGAATACCGTTTGTGAATAACTGTTGTTCACAAGTAGCTAGTTTCCTCGCTTAAGCTCAGCATCAATCGATACCCATTTGGAGGAGTGCGAGAATGCTCTGTTCACGAAGGCGCTAATCACCGATCTCTTATACCTATCGGGGCACGCTAAGGAACCACTCATGCAAAAACCTAAATTTGTACTCATGATGTATTCTGCTGTCACGAAGCGCTCTTAAGAAGAACACACGAGAACATCAAGAAATGAGAGTGTGGACTGTTCTTGGTTCTTGTGAGTGAAGTTGAGTGATAAGTTATCTGTGAAGGTCTGGATAAGCGTAAGTAGATATTCGGGGTTCTGCATGTCCAGTAAAATATCGTCAATATATCGGACGTAGACGGGAGGTTTGAGGGTGGGGTTATTTTCGAAAATGTCATTTTCTACGGCCCCAATGTAGAAATTGACAAATAGAACGCCAAGTGAGGAACCTATAGCTACACCGTCGATCTAAACGTGTATATATATATATATATATAACATCTTTGTCTGTTTAACCGAGGGACCGTAAGTTGTGTTTAGACCACCACGAAAGGTTAGTTTTAGCCTACATTTTTGTTTACATTTAGAAAGAAAAAGGAACATGTTTGTCTATATGCTGAGAATTTTCGAATTTATTTTAAGTATGTTTATCTATAACTTTGCAAAGCACTAAACTATTCTGTCTTTTTTAAAATTCCAGCCCTATAGAATTTCAACCTTAACATGAGTGGCAGAAGGCCTACTGGTTAAAATGAGAAGCAAAAAGTATCCAGTGCCTGTGCGCAATTACTATCTGAGCAATCTCTAAGTGATTTGTGCCGCTGATGTGCGAAGCTAGAAGAAGAAATACAGGGAGGACTGCAGAATGAAAGAGCAAGATCAGCTGGTAAAAGGGCAACAAAAACTGCATAGCAAAGAATAGGACGGTTGCAAGCTACATGAGCCATGGCTGCTGCTCTCAGGGCAGGAAAAAATGCAGAGGAGAGACAGGAGGGACTGCAAGCTGATAAAGACAGGACTGCTGGCCACATGGTTGCAGCAACTCCAAGTTAAAATCAGGAAATTCTTCAAGCAGGGCAGCAAGCAGGACAGCAGAGACCCGTGAATAAAGACAAAAAAGTCTGCAGGAAAACAGAGCTAGGCAGCAGAGAAGAACACATTTTATCACAGAGAAATGGCATCGTGCTGCTTTTATCTATCAGCCAGGCCATGATTATTCCTCTGAAGAGAAGGTCACAATTGGATCCATATCGAAAGTATGTGGCCAGTCTGGATAAATAATGTTTATGGGTGAAGCGCCTGGCATATGCTGCTTTGATGGAAAGGTGAAAGTAACAACACTTCTTCAGGACATTCCTGAACCGCTAAAACTTCTACTGTCTGGCACAAGCCTGAATCAATACATCTCATTGAGAATATTCGAAAGTATAACTTTACCTCCCAAATAGCATCTTTTGGAGACAACATAATAAGGGAGAGTGGATTTATGACAACTTTCAAGGTACAGGATCAGACTTTATCACAAGATGGATTCACCAAAACAAATTTATGCAGCTATACTTTGTTGCAAGCATTCAAGGCCATGCCAGTAGACGAAATTCAATTTATCCTAGAATAAAGCTAGAGCTGGCATTAAAATTGCAACAACAGCAATGTTTAGAGCTTCAAATATGTCTGAGAAAGAGTACCCTCTCTCAATTTTGAAGTGGTTATTTATGCAGCCGCAAGACCAGCTGAACAATATCCAGGGCGGTTTATTACCCCATCATGCAATGAAATAGCTGTTGATCTCCAAGGTGACCAGCACATTAGAAGAGACATTTTCAAGAATCTTGACAACAGTTTGCAACGAATTAGTAAAACTAATAGATCATATGATGCCCTTCAGTAACCTCTTACATTAGTCAATGGAGAGGATGGTTGCCATTTTTGACATACTGCATAGAAACTGCAAAAATCCTGAACAAGAATGAAACACTATTGTCATCTGCAAAGAATTCTATGCACACCGCTTTAGGATCCGGGGCGATTCTTTTAATCCTCTCTATCATTCACAAGATCGTTTCCACCAGTATGTTGTGGACATGTATGCCAAAATGGAAAAAGAGAGGTTGCTTTACGTATAAAATAACCAGAAGAAACGGAGTACCGAACAATACATTCATTTGAAAGCTGATCGTATTGATTTCATCCTGCAAAAAGAAAGAATCACATATGCGATATGCACTCAGAAACAGGGAAAAAACTACTAACTTTTAAACTGATCTGTAGTTTCTTGCCTGTTCATGAGAGAACATATCATTTATCTGATCCTTGTTTCTTGCAGGATGAAATCAATACGATCATCCAAATATTCATTCAGCTGCAGTATCCTATTTGGTTCATAAAAAATGTCATTATCAAGCCAGAACCATTTTTTACTCATCAGCTAATCCTATGGAAAAAGTATGACAATTATTATATAATATTCTTATATTCGCCCTAATCAATTACTTTTACAATGTTGGCACGTGTAGACAACATCAATGTTGCCTTTCAATGTGAAAAAACGAACCAAAATAGTCTATCTAAAGATAGATCTACTGCTAAAGAACAGGGGGTTTATTATATACCATGCAAATCTTGCAATCAAGTATATATTGGTGAAAGCAGCAGATTCTCCAAGAGAATGAAGGAACATAAATGCGATATGTGACGTCGATCTCTTTTTTCTAGTTTGTTTATCCAAATGTCAAATGAAAAACAGTCAATTGTTATTGATAATGCTAAAATAATTTATAATTTTTACAATTTTATACTGAGGCGTCTAATTAAATTGGTGCTTATAAAGGAAATTCAAATCTTTAATACTTCCGGTAGGCAATTCAACACTAATTCCTTGAGAAGTAAGAAATGTATTCTTCCTCTGCACAAAAATGCCGCGGCTCCACCATACCCCCCCCACACTAATCACATTCTGACTTGTAAATTTGTGTGTCCCTAAGTTAAGCAACTCTGTATTTATTAGTCAACCAGCGATTGACGATGAAGGAGGTTTCCGTAGAAACCTGGTTTCTCGAATAAATTGATCCTAAAACTGTGTTTTCTTTCCTGTATATATATATATATATATATATATATATATATATATATATATATATATATATATATATATATATATATAACAGATATTCATCGTATTTCGTCTTGAGAAGATTCAATTTAGAAGGAAATACAATACGAAGAAGGCAGGTCCCATCTTTTAATGAATCACGTTTCGGGTATTTACCCATCATCAAGGGTCATAATAGGAAACAAGATTTCTTCAATTGAACGCATAGTTTATGATCTTATAAAGACATAAAAAATAATGTAAATCCTAAAGCACACATGGTCATAAAAATTTAAAGACATATTAGGGAGGTGTTCGATGAACCGATGTCAGTTCAAGAGTTCTAAGGGTAGTCGAAGATTCAATAGTCGAACAACTAACTAAAATCTTTAATTCCTCTCTTGAAATTAGAATTGTCCCTGAAGATTGGATACTAGCTAATGTAACGTCAATATATATATATATATATATATATATATATATATATATATATATATATATATATATATATATATATATATATATATATATATATATATATATATATATATATATATATATATATATATATATATATATATATATATATATATATATAAGGATTCAGAGACATAAGCAGCAATTACCAGCCCATAAGCTTAATATCTGTTGAAGGGAAAATGCTCGAAAGCCTCATTGCAGTGAAAATATTAAAATAGGTAGGCTTGAACGGATCTTTGCGTGACCCGCAACATGGCTTCAGGAAACATAATGCGTGTCCAAAAACTCTTAGAATCTTTCTATTAGATAAATCCACTTAAGGATAACGTAAGGTTAGTTGATTTTTTTGTATGTAAACCTTCAAAAAGCTTTCGATAAAGTCGCACACAGGAATATAATGTCTAAAATTGAGCATTAGTAAATGTCGAAAAAATAGCAAATTTGGTCGAAAACTGCCTTGTTGATCGCAGACAGAGAGTAGTATTCAATGGTAAAGCGTCCAACTGAACATCTGTTTCTACAGATTTCCTCATGTTTCGTCTTGAAACTCTTGTTATTTATCATTTGCTTGAATGATTTACACATTAGCTTGGTGTCTAAAATTTCAAATTTGCCGATGATTGTAAGTTGGGTAAGGATATAATTAATGAAGATGATATCAGAGATTTTAAAAATGATTTTTATCAGATGGCTAGATGGCTTTACAGTGAGGTTTGCCATTAAATCTAGAAAACTGCACGGTAATGCACTTTGGTAATAATTATCCATGAGCAGAATACAAGATATTTGACCGAACATTGGTGGTCACAGAAAAGAAAAAGATCTCGGGATTTATATGTTAAGCAATCTTAAATCTTCCCAGCAATGCTCAGAGCTTAAAAAGAATACTTTAAAAATGAAGAGTACATTAAGAACATTTGTATGATGAAGCACATTTTGGCAGGAAAAGGGATTCGGTCCGGTCTCAGTCTGGCGCTGAGAGAAGTACCGTACGAAGGCTATTCACTAGAAAGCAGTTATGAAACTGCACCCAAACCAAACGCGCGTGTTGGAAAGGGTTTGGACTATGCTTCGCATGAGTTCGCCTTGACAAACCATATTACTGGCCTTTTTATCAAACTATGAAAAACGCCATCGAGTTGTGTTATTTCCTTCAATATGAACAAAAGTTATCTCGCTGGCGATCTCCGGCTTAGAGCAAGAGAGAGGCTCAGTTTCAGTAAATCAGTTTCAAAAACGAGATAATATTTAAAACACCTAGAACGCATTGATGACTCCAGCTAGAGTATTGTGCACAAGTTTATTCAAGATATTTGACAAAATATATTGCAAGATTGGAAAAAAATGCAAGCAAAGGCCAAAAAACTAATTCCTTCTCTGATCACAATTACGAAAGGCGGCAAGAATGGTTTAACCTATTCAGGTTAGAAAGTATAAGAAGCTAATTAATTAAATTTGTGGAAAAAAGAAAATGAAAAAGATTCAATCTGTTTTAAAATTTAAAAAAATTCTACACGTAACAATCGAGTGAAACCTGTTTTTAAGACATTTAGAACAAGTTTATGTGAATGCTTTTAATAAACAAATTAGTTACATAAGGACAGGAAGAAGTAGTTGAAAATGATTCTTTCTAATTTCAAGGTAAAACATTCAAAAAAAGTCAGATAATTTGATCGTAAAGTTAAAGTTAAGAAATGCGAATTCAGAAGAGTTACTAAGTATACATTTTAATAACAAAATTCCTAGTTTTAATCTTATTTTTAACTGCATGTGATATCTTTTGAAGGTGGTAGATGTGGTTAGGGAGACACTTCGTCTTATCTGTCCACTTTTCTTACACTCACCATATAAAGTAATATATATCAGAATGCTTATGGTACTTCTGTCAAAAGGCACATATCTGTTAAAGATAGTAAGGTATAAAATGTTCATATATATATATATATATATATATATACAATATGTGCCTGCCAGAACAATAAACACTATGACTATTATTAATGTATTTACTTGTATTTATTTATCATCCGCTTGATAAATAATATTTGTAAATAAAAATGCTTGCTATAATCTTTAATCTTATATTAAAATTCAGATAATACAAATAATTCAGACATTTTATATTAGGTGAAAATTAGACATAATGACACTGGAAAATTTATTAATGCACAAATCTGTATACTTCTAATGAATTGAAAATAGCGAATAACGAGTACGATTAAACATTTGGCTTAGATTAAAGATTATACAAACCATACAAGGAATGTTTCTAGCAGTATTTCAAGGTTATTGTGGGTTTGGCTCCCCCAAATCTATCCTTCATTCAATTTTGCTATTTTCTTCGGTTACTTTTCTCATTATTTTCTTCCACTATATTCTTATCATTGTTTAGTGGTGTTTGAGAGTTTAGGAGGTGGTACTAGGCTGCTGTATTGGTGGAGGTTTAGTAGACGTGTGCTCCTATTTTTAGTTCTAGGTACTTGAATAGTCTACTGTGCCTATGTGCTATCCAAACATTTTCACTTAATCAACCTCACCACTTTGTTTAGGAACTTACTTTACCTAACCCTATGAGGTAGATTCTCTCGTTGGTTTACGTTTATTTGTGTATGAAATAACTGGGGCGTGTTTATTTGTGTACGAAATTACTGGGGCGTATTTTAAGTACTCAAAAAGTGCAAACACTTTCGCGGTTCTTACCGTTTGATTTGCAATTCCTTTCGATTCTCTTACTCATTTCTCTCGTTATTTCTCTATATATCTATTATTTAAGGATCACCGGTTTCAACTGGTTTTCAAATATTTCCTCACAATTCTGCCTTTTTCTACTCATTCCTTTTACTTTGTATGCCAATACCTTTCAAAGCCTGCCCATACCAAATACTACAGGTAGTGCTCAATCGCCTGATTTGCAATTCATTTCTCGTATTTCTGCTTTCATTTATTTATTCCTTTCACTATTTTATCAATTTGTTTTACGTCAAAATAAATATCTTATGTAGGCTAACTTTTCACCTCTTTTATTACCTTTCGCTGATTCCTTATCATACCTTCATTAATTGAGGCGTCAATTTTGGCTAAAAACTCCTCAACACTTACTTTATTTATTCACTATAATTTCAAATTCACTAATGTGCGTCTTGACTCCAATGAATATAACAACGTAACCAAAATAACTTGTGCCTGATACACCTCGGCAGCCCCGAACTTAGCTAGCTCGAGAGATATCTCTTTGTAGGAAATAAATACGATTGATTATTTAATATTACGTATATTTAAACAAACAACAAAAATAATAACGTAGTTGGTAAACTCTATTAAAAGACAAATAAACTGATAACGTCCTCTTTCTTCAGCCTTGCGGCAAACCTGCCATAGAACCCCTTTCCACTACCCTGGCCCCAGCAGCGCAGCCACCAGCGGCTGGCTATACTGCAGACTCCTGAAAGAAAATCTAAAATTAAATATTTATTTAAATATTTTAGAACGATTATACTATCAAGTAGGTACAGTAACCAGTAGGTACTAGGTAGCTTTGTAAAGTGTTACAAGTGTTTTATCTATCTTATCAAAAAGTTAAAGAACTTTTAAAAAAAAATTTCCTCTCGGTCTTCAGGTTCTCCAGGTGCAAAGGCATCATGTGCAAGGTCAACATGAAGGCGCCCATGTAGGCATTGGTCTCGGCTATACGTTGTCCATCCACTACTCCACGGGCTTCATCACCTTCATGTACTCTGAGAGGACCTACAAAGATATGGAAAGAAAGTTTAAAATTATTTCATTTACTTCAAATTTTAATGCCATGTCAAAACTTGCACATCATTTTCATTTACTTAACTAAATTTACTTTAACTTATTAACTAATATACTTTATAAATTAATACATTATAAATTATAGAAGAGCCTAAATTATGAAAAATAAGTTAATAACTTCAATTTATTTTACTTACTTGTTTGTCCATCTCATCAACAGTTGACACCCCTCCCTTGCTGAGGATATCGTTGATGGTCCTCATCTTGTCTTGGTTGGATAGGAGGTCCATGAGGCTGGAGACGGCGTCGAAGTAAGAAAAAAGTTGAAAAATAATTAGAAACAAATAAAAAAACATTTTTAACCTTTCTATTGTTGAGGCAAACAAGATTATCTCTAAAAGGCAATTACATTTCAGTCATTACAGCCTCACTTGCTAGTTACTACAACCACCAGGGAGAACTCAGTGAACTGCAGTCTAGCTTGATATAAGTACTTTCACTACTGTGTATCAGTATGCCATTTTACATAAGTATACAATAGAACACAATATTTTAACAGTTTAACCATACTCCAAAGTAATATTTCAAATAGAAAAATTAATATTTCACAAGAAAGTTAACAGGCAAATACAGTAAGTACATATTTGTTTTATTCTTTCACTATAACCTCAACTTACTAAAATCATGGCAGAAGTCAAATATTCATGATTGAACCTAAGAATCTTCCCGAGTGACGCAGAAGGTTTCTAGTGTCCTCCCACTCTTCTCCTTGATGAAGTTGGCCACCACAGAGCTGCGGTTCTGCAGGTTCCAGGTGGCCTGTGTCTTTGAGGCAGCCTTGGTAAAAGGCGCCCTTGGGCCCTTGTTCCACCCTGCCCCAGATTGCACGTCCACAATGGCCATCAGGTTGATGGTGTGTGCACTGCAATTTAAACATTTTTTTAAAGTTTTATTTAAATTATTTAAATTTTTCAACTTGTAAAATTCAGATACTTTTCTCATTTCTTTCAAAGTTATCTCACACAAAAAAAACTGTTGAAAGAATAAAAATATTATTGAAATAATAATTAATAATTAAATGTACATACCCACATCTGTAGTGGACTGGTAGATAGACAGCTACTTCAGGCACCACCTGATGCAGCTGGACATGGACTTGCAAAGTTGGCCAACCACCACCTCCGGGTCCTCCTCCTCCTGCACCTCCACGGCCACCTCGGTCGCACCAAAGTGCCTAAACGCCGCCACGTAATTTGTGCCGTTGTCCGTGGTGGTGGCCATCACCTTGTTGGCTAGGCTAAACTCCTGGTGGATGTCGGTGATGACCTGGGCCAGGAAGTCACTAGTCTGCTTCTCCTGCAAAAAAAGATATTTAATAATTTATATTTATTTATATTTACCGTTCTGAACGTCGTTAGCGATACGATTTATAAAAATGTAATTTTATTTCTGGCAATGCAACGTGACTTTAGTTTGTTTTTATAGAGTTAAAAGTTTTAACTTAAATTAAATATCATTTTATTTAAAATTATTTAATTACCGTAATCTCCCTGCATGTCAAAGTGCAATGCTGGCGGCGGAGACCCTTGCCAATCCAGTGGCCGGTCATGCCAATGAAGGCCCTGCTGTGTGCAGTCCAGCTGTCTGCGGTAGTCGCGACATAGCTAGTGTCGTACAGCAGGTTGGAGATGTCCAACTTGGCAGTGGCTGACACCTGATCGATGTCCCTCCACAGGTTCCTCCTCGATGGCAAGGAGAAGTCCGTCGCGACGAGGCCTAAGAAATGCCCGGTGGTGGGGTGATCTACAATGCTCAAGGACATCATAGCATCAATGAACCACCTGAAATAGATAATAAAAATTAAATATTGTATATTTTTAGAACTTATGTAGCTTTACTGGTAACACTAGGTTAGGTATAAGTGTTTATTTTATAAAACTTTTATTATACCTGTGCAAGTCTTCCTCAAGACCTGTGTGGTCACCATATCTTTCCTGCTGAAGGACTCCTCCATGGACAGCTGGCGGCAGGTCCTCTTGGTGGGGAAGTCGGCCTCCCTGCCCTTGGAGCGGCCCCTCTTGCTAGCCCCATCCAGCGCTGCCTTGAAGGTGTTGATGGTGTCCTTGTGCATCTAAAAAAATAGAAACTAAATAAAACATTTATTATTTATAAATTTTTAGTTCATTGCGACTTTATATGCTAAGTCTAAGGGCGAAAAAGTAAAAACTGTAGACAACTATGCATTAGGCATCTATTTACATAAATTAAAAAAATTAAATTTAATTTCAAAGTCACCAGAGTACAGAAATCGCCATGGCCAAAGTTAAGAGTTAGGGCAAGTTGATAAACGGCAAGGTTTGATTTGCTTACAAAATCATGCCTCCCTAGCACAGAAGACAAGCGCGCTTGGCTCGTTTATCGCCTACTAAGGCGTTTTACTTGCATTTTTTTACTTACTTAAACTCTCATAATGCTTTATGAGGTTGGCCTTGTTCTCTGTAATGTAGCTATATGTGGGAAAAAAATCGTTTCGTAACGCTCGGAACGCTTTAAACTTTCGGGTGGTACGTTCCTCTTACTTGCGTTCCTTTGAAAAACTTTGCGTTCTTGCGTTCCTAAAAAGGCGGTGCATACGTAAGCAAGAACGCAGTAACGCACAAAGGAACGCCCTTGCCCAGCGCTGTAAATTACTGAAGATAAGAATACACAAGGACCCTTGTACGTCTTTCTATAATGTAGATATGCTCTTCATGCTTGGCCCAATAACTTCATCAAATTTATAGCTGACAAAGGATCTTGGACTTATTGTGTTTGAGTATATTTGTGGGATGAACGATAGATAATTTGAGAATGTACATAAAACAAACATCTTTAAAAGAGATCACTAAGATTATATAATAGGTCGGAAACAAAGTACTCGCACAACTTTTATTGACAATTATTTACTACGAAATTGTGCAGCAAAAGGCATATATCAATGAACAATGTAATCACCTTTACTTTAGAGCATGGATGCTTCTGTTGTGAAATTCAACCTGTTTGCTATTAAAGAAGTCTCAAGCTGCAATCTTCAGTTTGTCATCATTTGCTAAAGTTTTGCCATTCAAGAAGTTCTACAGTGGCCGGAATAGATGGTAGTCTTTTAGCGCCAGGCCCGGCGACACATCTGATTTTCAACGTGTGGTTAGGCAACATCATGAAGAAACATGGCATCAGTCAATTCTCATCGTTTTTGCGCAATTGTAGCTGCCACCTGTTGCAGTTGTTGGTTGTATAATTGAGATAGATTAAGTGCATTCCAACATCTCCCAGTAAATCACTCCCTCACATAACACCAGACACAAACCATAAGCTTTGTTTGATGTCTTCCGGCCTTTGCCTGAAATAGGTCAGGTGCACCTTCGTCTGTCCAGCATTTCTCATCTGCATTAACCACTTTGTTCAGCCAATCAAAACGACGTTTCTTGGAGAGTAGTGTCATGCAGGCGTCTATGCGGCGTTGACGGTCAAACTCGGTCAGTTTACATGGAATCCATACATCTAGTTTGCTGAATTTGCCTATTTCTTCTAAATGATGCAAAATGGCGGTATTGCTGATGCTAAACATTTCAGCCAGCTCGCGTGATTTAAAATGTGGATCAGCTTTGGCATAGGCACACAAACGGTCATTTCCAATAAAAGAGGATCGACTACTTCTTGGCTGATCTTTAAGATCGAATTGGCTACGCTGAAACTTCTTAAACCAATCGTAGAGTGTGTGCCGACTTATTCTGTCTAATCCAAATGTTTGGTTGATACCACATAAAACGCAGCATTTAGACCAGAATTGTAATCGTACAGTAAAAGAGTAACGTTGCTATTTACGAGAGAGTCATTTGAAAGGTAATTTTAAAACGTTCGGCATCATATATGGTGTCCGCCAAAGTACACTGAAGTGGGCCTAGGCTTTCCTAGACCTCTCCTGAAAGTACATAGTGACCTATGCTCTAGATCACTTGCCCTTTCAAGCGAGGCCTAGGAAAGCCTAGGGCACTACACATTAACTTGTACACCCTGTATAAATCTATAAATAAATAACCTTTTAAATCAATCGATTTTTTTATCTATAAAATAAACTTTAAAAAAAAATTGTGCGTGAACTTTGTTTCCAACCTAATATATATATATATATATATATATATATATATATATATATATATATATATATATATATATATATATATATAAGTAAATCATTATAACCACTATAAAAATTAAAAATACAAATAAAACCTAAAAATTATCTTGAGATTCACTCAGTACTCCGGAGTGGGAATTTTATTTTCTTCTCCCTTTCTTTTTCTTATTCTTTTAAAAATCTTTTTAGTTGTCGTGGGTCTGAGTCTCAGTCTCGTTTTTTTACGAGCACTATATACCTAGGCTTCCTAAATAAATAGGTCCCTGTTGAATTATACTCCTTTACTTCCTAGCGCAATAATGAAATAAGGCAATCACCTCGTATATTCCGGGTGCGAACTCTAAATGTCTATTCCGAAACAGAATTACGAATCAGTCATATGACTCAGTATTCTAATTATACATTCGAATTCTATAATTCGGAATTATATACCGGATTACAGTAAATCTACTCTAGTAGATCACCGGTAGATTAGAGAATACTTGTAAATTTAACGAAAATGCCCGTGGACCAAAGACGTGATATTTAATTAAAACTAGTGAAGTTAACCATATTCTTTGATCTCAATGCATTTGGTGAATTGACAAAAGTACATTTTCCTACCTAATTCGAGCATACTGAATTCAAATCTGAAATCAGATTCTCTCTAAAGGCTACAGACTTTTCGTAATATCAATTACTAATATTATACAATAATTTTCATTTTATCACGCCTATCATTATGCCCTGAAGTAATTTTAAATGATCCTTTTGCGTTATTTATAGTAAGGCAGGTTGTTTTTGCACAAACATTTTATTGCATACGAGAAGAAATTTGAATTACACATTAGGATTACAAATACTGTAATCAAATAGATGCTAATTTATTAATGACCGTACACCAGGCTGAAGAACCTCTTTTTTATTTCAAACTGGCAAAATTTTGCGTTCGTCACTCTTTCTCTTGTAAGTCTGGCTGATCTCTTCTACTCGTTTAGCAGTAGTCCGCCATCATGTGTATATCCCAGTCACCTTGGTAGCGCTTTTCCATCGCTATCAAATCAATCCTGATGGAAGCGTTCCCCTTGTTCCTCGCTCACGGCGACGAACAAGGTGACTATTTAGGAAACGCAACTTCACACTTATGTTTCATCCCAGATCACGATATGCTTAAAGCATATTAGTAGCCAAATCTTCATAGTTATGAGCTTTTTTGTTTCCCAAGAAGTTACGAACAACAGCAGAAAATGAGAGCCAAGCTGCCGTCAATTTTTCATTCATGGTGTTCACGAATCTAGAGTCACTCATAAATCTTCGGATTTGGGGATCATCAAATACTTCTGCTATTGTTTTTTCATATGACAAAGTAGGAAACTCCGATACTATGTACTAAAAACAATCATTGTCAATGCTCAACGCCTTGACATACTGCTTCATCAACCCCCAGTTTAAGATGAAGTAGAGGGAAAACGATCTTCTCTCGACTTACGATTGGCTCATTAACAATGTTTGGTATTCCTGCTTCCAAAGTTTCCCGAACTGGCCAATCCTTTTGGGACCAGTATTCGTCACGGGCTCGACTGTCCCACATACAGATATATCATCGGAACTTTGTATATCCCTTCTGCTGGCCAAGGAGGAAGTTGACCATCTTAAGGCTTACACATATGATCCAATTGTGTTTATGGTACTTGAGTAAATCCATGACCATTCTTATGTCATCGTGAATTTTTCGCAGATGGACAGAGTAACCGAGAAGAATTGCACTAAAGTCATTGCCATTATGGAAAAGGACACACTTGAGGCTACAGTCTCCACTTAGCAGGGCTATAGGTGCCAAGTCCTAACTCGGTAAACAGACCAGGAACATCATGGCAGTATACAAATTGTTTGTCCTCAGAGAATACTTAACAAATGTACTTTCCCTTGTTCGGTAATATGATACCCATACCGACCTGTCAAGCATATGTCTTACACTTAACCTGGAGGCTAAAAGTTCTGCAGCTTTCTTGGAGAGCGCCAAATCACTTATTAAGTCATTCAAATCCTCTTGATTGAAACAGTAAGGAGCTAATGACTGTTCAGCATCTGATGATGAATAGGCAGACTCTGTATCCATTTCGTGGACGTCCATATAAGATACATCATTTTTATCCTCGGAGGAAGTATATCCACTGAAAATCGGAACTGATAAAAACTTAGAATAAGGTACTGACCGGATCGCCGAGGGAATGTTGGGGTAGTCGATCTTGTGCCGATATTTCTTGCCAATCCCTTTAGTATTCACCAGACAGAAATAACAGTCCAATACATGATCCTTTGGCTCTTGCCACACCATGTGGCTTCCAAAAGAAAGACCATTTCTCTTTCCTTTTGTCCACTCACGAATATGTTCCACACAACTATGGCAAAGAGCATGTGGGGCCCACTTCTCATCTTGATCGCCAAGAGGAATATCAAAATATGCCTTATAAGTGCAGATCACAAAGTTTGATATATTGCGCCTTTGACGAAATAGCATGTAACAGCCACATATTTAGCAGAAGGTGTCTGGATCATTAATGCAATTTCCTCTTGACGAAGCCATCACTCTAACATGAGACCTGAAAAAAGAAACAATAATGTTAATATTTTGCACAATAACACTTATCACTATATTACTGCCATGTAGTACTGTGAAGTATTTGCTTTGTACAAGCACCCTCTCTGTCCGTCTGGAGAGCAGTTTTCGGGGGAACGAAAAAATAGAAATTACAGAAAAACTATAGAATGTAGGTAAGAATGGATTATATATTTGAAATCATCATGAAAAAAAACGAATTAAAATTGGAAGATAAATCTAAGTTACCAGCTAATGTGATTGAAATTGTTCCCCTGTGTAATAGATTAAAGAGAGAAATTTAGCTAAAGTGCATCTACTAAGGTAGATTGATAATAGATTAAAGATAGAAATTTAGCTAAAGTGCATCTACTAAGGTCGATTGACAATAGATAATAGGTAGCTAGAAAGTTAGCGAACCGTGCCCATGAAAACAACGATATGACATAAAATTAAAATATGAGAAAATAAAGAAGCAAACTAAAAAAAAGAAACATTAAAAATAAAAAATAACAATTTAAAGCAAAATGAAAATAAATTAAACGAATAAATGAAAATTAAAAGGGGGAAAAAAAGCAAAATAATTTTATGGGGGTTTTGTGGTGTCTTTCTATCACGTACAAAATCCCACTACAGCGTCTGATCTAAAAATATTCATTTAAGCGTTTAATTAAATCCCATCATTATTTGAGTCCGTTAATCATAGACGCAAGATTGAACAAATAGACAGAGATTTTACCGCTATAGATGAGAACGAAGATTTTTTTTTCTCTTTTCGTCTTATCCGGCCTATTATTTACCTAGGCCTGAGTCTTTAATCACAGGGATTACAAGTATTGCTAATGCAGGCATCAAAAGAGTGAGGTATTTGAAGTGATCAAAATGAGATTTCCTGTCGTTCGGATTAAAATCCATGATCAGCAAAATTTAAACACCAATTGCCATAACAAGCAAAAATCCTATAATTTTTCTCTTCAAAAATGTCAAGATTAAATTCGAATGGTGAGGGATTCTCTTTCTTGACTAGTTGTTTATTATAAAAATATTTGAGTTTTCTGAGATTCGATTCTTAGATTTTATTCGTGAATTATATTTTGACTTGAATAGATTTTTGCTTTACGTTTATATTCACCTCGATGAACGCTATATTTATAGTTATAAATAGTTTTAATTTTAACTTTTTTGTTTTTACAAATTTAGAAGTGCTATTAAATCCTCTTAGTATCCGACATATCGAAAGTACAATATTCTGTCACGATTTTTATGCAAGAGGGAGTTTTTTTTATCCAAATGGGCTACGTAGAGTAAGCTGGATCGTAAAAAAAGACCTCAATTAAAAACAACGAATCCCGTCACATTTTTCAAAAATTAGTCTTTTCATTAAATTACAAATCAGATAAACTTGATTTACCATCAGAACGAGTCTCGTCCAGCTAATTTTGTGTAGTTAAAAGGTGATCGCGTAGCTCTATCTTAATAACACATAAGGTGCAATGACAAATAAATTGTACAAATCCTCTTTTATCACTTTGAGAAAATCCAATCTAGCATTAAATGATTGAAGTTAGCTATCGTCAGAAATACGATAACTATATCATATATTATATATATATATATATTAAATTAACAGCACAAAACAGCGATGGCATCGCTCGCAGAGAGTTTATAAGGAGAGATATGTAAAGAAAATTGCGATGATGGAAGAACTAATAAATTGCGGAAGATATACTGAAGTAGATATTCCTGTGAGAATTGAGGCAGAGATAACTAGGGACTGGAAGGGACTTTGGTAACAGTTGTTTCAATATAATTCGAAATCACCAAAAAAAAATATTTCAGAAACTTAAATTAGTCTCACGTTTTAGTTGCATTTCATAATGATGAAAAATATATATATATATATATATATATATATATATATATATATATATATATATATATATATATATATAGAGAGAGAGAGAGAGAGAGAGAGAAAAAGAGAGAGAGAGAGAAGGAGAGATAGAGAGAGAGAGAGAGACAAAGAGAGAGAGAGAGAGAGAGACAGAGACAGAGAGAGACAGAGAGAGAGAGACAGACAGTATTTCTAGGCTTTGATTGGGATAAAATTGTTTCGCATTTTGGCATCCCAATAGTAAAATAATTTTTTTATTTTCTCGAATGTTGCTGCGTGAAATTTGATAAAAGTCTTCCATTTTTTCCTGTAACCTGATTTAATTTCATTGACACCTTCTCTTTATTCCATTATCTAATATCGATTTATTCTTCCTTTCCTCTCACCATCTTCCTAATGCCTGCGACTTTCGACCACAAGAAAATAAGAGTAGGACCTTGGTTCGAAGCTAACTACAATTGTTGATTTAAGCAATTCCGAACCAACCTAACCTTACCTTACCTAACGGAAAGTGGGACCCACTTTTCCACCCTTTAAAGATAATTATCGATTGCCCTCAAGCCAACTCTAACGGGAACTGTAAGTATTTGATAAAGCTCTTGTTGTCTTGTGGATAAATCACTGTATTTCCAACCCCTAGGACTCGTGGTTCGATTCTCGGCAAGATAAGAATTAAAATTCGAAGTAAGTAGGGAGTTCCTGCCAATCATAACCAAGACCCGAAATTTGCACATTCGCGCGCGAACAGTTTCATCCACATACTTCATCAAGCGTATAGACAATTACGGCACGTTGTGTTTCTCCTTTCATCTTCACACACGTACACACACATAACACATCACTCTTATGGCTACGAAACCAACCTTAGTGGTTTCATTTCCAAACTCGCCTGACTTAAGCTACAAATATATCGAACGCTCGCTGGTTGGTGGCCAGCGTAATACCGTTTTTTCAACCTCATCCCCTCCAAGGCGGGCCGGTTCCTGATACGGTCATTCTTGTTAGTACTTGTCATTCTAATATTTATATGAGTTTCATTATCCCATCGTAGGTTGCCACCCAAATGCTCAGCACAGTTGCGTTAATTAAATAACATTAAATAACTAAATACTAAGTCATTTGATCAGAAACTAAACACAAACGGTTTAACTTTTCGATCTCTGATGAAGTGCGGCGAAGCAAGCCGTCTAATTTTCTTCCCTTGCTGGAGGAATATCGAGCTACTTAGTCCTTTTTGAACGTTGCATTACACTACAAATTTGACTGCAGGTTCTCCCAATTAACTTCTTAATTCTTTGGCAACCACCAGACAACTTACATCACTTTGTACATCTCTTACTTTCCTCCCATTTTGCCACTATACCTCTCATTTTCTCTCACCTACCCTTATTTTACTACTTTCAAAAATATGAATACCAATACGGCAACCTTTTAAGAATACTTTTTCATTAAAACAAAAATAAATTCCCTGAGCTAAGAGATTCAAGAAATACGAATATTCATTCAAAAGTTTAATTAATTTATTTAGCATTAAGGGAGACATAAACATAAATGTGCCGATAACTTACATTAAAGCAAATTCTCAAACATTATTTTTCCCTATTTATCCTTGGGATGTATTTTAATCAGGTCTAAGCCAATACTTAGATCTGATAAATATGATGGATCTGGAGCGAATATTATGTAAACACTCTACAATTTTATATTATCTTTATTTACATGGTCAGTTAGGGATTCTTATTGATTGCTCAAGTCAAGTGGGTGCAGCTCGCGTGAATGCAGAGCTTGGAGGCTGACAGTGAGCCTGGCACTTGGCGTGGAGCGGGCGAGTGAATTGAACAGATGGCGAAGCGATGACAACACAATACCTTTGGCATCACTTATCAGTGCCATTAAATAGGCTAGATTTGCGTGAGGTTGTCAGGTGTTGCAAACATGGGTTTGACAGCTCGCTTAGCATGATATATGCTTTTTAAATGTGTATAAATAAATCTATTAAATTACATATATGCCACTTTGCTGTAAAAAAAATAAATTAAAGTTCATGGAGAAATGTGGCGAGAAGAGAATACGATAATTCAAAAAGAACCATTGCGATGTGCAAACTGGTTTTGTTTATTTTTCATTTTATGAACATTCTACTCACTTTATAAAAGATAATCTCTGAGTTTAATTGGATGATCTATTTAGAACTGAATTTTCAACCATTGATACAGACAGATCGGTATTCCAAGAGTGTCCGATGTTGGTTCAGGTCAATTGCATTCATTGGTACAATATAAATATAATGATTAAAAAGGGAGTGGAGTATTTATTCCACAAAGTATAGCTTATACTTCACTAGAGACAGAGATTATAATAAAAAAATAATGAAAAGAAGTGTATAATTTAAAGAAAATAATAGATTGTTAGCAAGGAAGGAAGAGAAGACCAAATGTTACATAAATACAAGCCCACATAAGTTCTGAATTAAGATCAGAACCAAACCATTATAAAACCTTTACAATTTTAAAAACAAGAATATGAAAGAGTGTAATAATCCCTTTACACCTTTCTACCTCATTGTCTCAAGGCTATTCATATTGGCTTATTGCATACAATAGGCCTCAAATACATTATAACATAAATAAAATAAGGTGATTTTAGCAATTGATAGAAGAAAATGTTTTGCTCTCGGCACTAGAGCATCAACGAAGGTTTTACAACTAGAGAATTTTTCTCACTCGCCAAATCTATTCAGCTTTTAAGATGCCCTTTCGAGTCGAATTTGCAGCGATTGTCATAAACTATATTAACACGTGGGTCGAGATCCCAAGTTAACTATAGATCCCAACTGACATAGACATCGCAAGATCAAAATCAGTAATAAAAAAACATTGAAAAACCAAGACACCATTCGGCTATTCTCCTCCATCAAAGAAATTAATAATTATCATCGATGGTAGATAACCTCTTTCAATTCACCGCCTTAAAAAAGTAAAACCACAACGTTAGACCCCCTCACTCTTTCTCCTATTTCGTCATGTCGGCTTTATTTCAGCATCTATCCCCAGGTGACATGAGTTAGCTTTAATATGGTCGGAGATAATGAGAGCCTCTTTCTTTTAAGACCCTGAAAGCGGCGGGAGTTTCAACCACGCGAATGCAAATGGAATTAGACGTCTGGAGGAAACGTCTAACTGCAATTACTCTGTCCATTTTGCGACGAACAAGATGGTTTATCGTTTTTTTTTAACCGACTAATTAGTCGATCTCACCATTTAATGCTATAGTACTAACGCGAAGGGTTGGTATTTTGATGAATCACTTTGAGACTTAAGTAGAGTGCAAATGAGAGATTTTTGTATGTGGTATAAGTATATTTCTTCTTTTGTTTCGGGTATCTCTTTCAGTTATTAGTAAAAATGAACAGGTTCTTCACCCAAGAGTATACAATCGTTGTTGAATTTAATAATTGACAAATTAATTTATTTTTAAATTAATTATCTCTCGAGTGAGACGAGGATAAAAAAATTATCTTCCAGTCTTCATATACTTAAAAAATTCTAAAAATAATTATAGATAACTGTATAATTTTTCACATCATATACATATAACTATTAAATTTTTAATCATAACGAAAATACTAAGTTTTTCCAGTATAGTTAACCAATTTTCTTGAATATTACCCTTTATCAAACAGAGACATCAAAAATGGATTCATTTTCAACCATATTTATAGATGTACTACTTCCTAACCACACCCACACCATCGATTTGGCAAAGAGGTTTTGCACTGTCTTGGAAAATTCGTAATCAAAGCTTTCAAATTGGAACCACAAAATCCATGAGAACCTTAAAGTAACGTTAAGTTAAACACCCATATTGCTTTTTTTTAAGTATCTATAATAGGTAAAATATGTCATTATATCTGGCATTCTACCATATATTAAACTTGGGCTTTGATTTTGAAAATATCTCGTTTGGGGCTATGACCTGATGCTCAATACTGTCACGCTTTTTTTGAGTTCCCCGAGGGATAAACTGTCACCCTTTAATGACACAAACATTTGAAAAGCCCATTGTCACTAAGGTTCTACAGTATTTAACTACAATTTACCGTATAGTTTATCGTTCGATATCAAAGCTTAGGACAATCGCAATTTATAACTTTAGATTTTGGCGGTGGTCTAGCGTTGCATTCAATTGTGCCAATTGAATGCAACGGTGCAGAATAACCAGCTTTATACTATGAATGAAGAATGCAATTTGCAATGATTGATGGCAATGAAAAAAAAACCTACACTTAAATCTAATTGTAAGAGATTTTAAGTGTGTTAATTATAACAATTTGACTTTAGTCCTAATAGAGTTTAAAGGACTCGAACAAGATATGCTGAACAAAAAGTCGCGTGCCCTCACTTTATACAATATTATTGCATACTATAGTATAGCATAGCACAGCATTGCATAATATAGCACAGCATAGTATGACATAACATAGCATGTTAAATTATAGCATAGTGTAGCATAGCATAGCACATAATAGTATAGCAGAGCATAGTCTAGCCTAGCCTAAAAGCGAATAGTATAGCCACATACTTTAGCATAGCATAGTAGAGAATACTCTAGCCTAGCCTAGCCTAGCATAGCATTGTATTGTCTTGAATAGCATAGCTTAGTACAGCCTAGCCTAGCATAGTCTAGTATAGCCTAGTATAGCCTAAAATAGCCTGGGATAATATTGGGAGGACTTTGACAATTATATCATTCGAAAAAGAATGTAAAACAACATAAGGGTTTAAAATTTCGTTATAATCTGCCGATTAGTTATTATGTTATTGCAAAAACAAAGAAATTCCCAGGCTAACCTTGGGAGGACTTTGTCAATTATATAATTCGAAAGAAAATGTAAAACAACATAAGGTTTTCAAATTTCGTTAGAATCAGCCGAATAGTTATGATGTTATTACAAAAAAAAAAAAAGCAAAACGGAACCGACCGCCCGACCGATATAGTGAGATGTAGAGTCGCTCGCGACCTGACTCGCATGCGCCTAAAAATGATTTATTCATACTTTTAATGTTCTCCAGATGTTTTCAATCGATCAATCTTTGTTTCTAGCGCATGAGTTTTATCCAAGGCTACATGATGGTAAGCAGTAACCTTTCTCTATCTTTATTCTTTAAAATCCTTTTTAGTACATGCTCGATTTCATTTAAATACCCTATTAAACTTTTAACCTATCCTTGAGAAAACGCTATACTCATATGTACATATTTGTATCTTATTAGGTTAATAGCTTTTTAGATCTTGACATTAACCAATAGAATTATGTCGTTTACAATAAAAAAAACACAAAAGTTACTTTTTATCATGCAACCAACGGCAATTTATGTAGTCCTTTCTTATTTTTTTTTATTTATGGAACATTCTAGCCACATTTTACTGTACGAAAACCTTATTGTTTCATCTCTTTATTCTTTTACTTTCCTCCTTTCGTATCACTCACTATCTTATGTGCTACTTTGCAGAAGCCTCTAAACCAGTGCTTCCCAACCTCTTACCCTCCCCGGGCACACTATATCTTTCCGGAAAAGTATCCCCATCGATGGTTGAAAAAGTTTAAAAATTATAATTATTTTAAATATTGCAATCAATATTATTGAGTACAAAATAATATAACATATATTGGCCACGAAAGAAAAAGTGAATCACTGTTTAGTGAGAACCTTGTGGCTGCAACTAAAAACAGAAAATATAGTGTCAATCACAACTTACTAAAGAGATAAATAAGATAATGAACCAATTTTCATCTTACTTGATATACCTGTTGTTTGCCAAGTTAGTATTTATTAAAAAAAATTTTTTTTAAAACAGAGGAATGCTCATTGTCAAAAAATAAATAAGGACTGATAAACTTGTTCCTTGTTGGTTAAACTAAACACAAAAGATACATAAAGGAGTAAATAAATATCAAAAGGGGAAAAAACAAACAGATTAGCGTATACAGCAAATGACACGGTTTAATCAAATTTGAAATAGTATTGACACGCTAATGGATGTTATTCCTGATTTTGCTGTATATTTGTTTTATTCGTATACATTGCTACAAATGAGAAGTGCTCGCATGTAATATACGAGGGGCGGTGAATAAGTTTTGCGAATCGGTAGAGCAAATAGAGGAAGGCTGTTTGTGGGGGTGTTAGGACAAGTTATGACAAGTCAGGACCTGCAGCCACACGCTCCTGCCTCGTCTATTTAAGAAGAAGTAGCTGATGACAGATCGTCAGTCACAAATTTTTCAACAATGGAGAAGGTTGAGCACCGCGCAGTGATCAAATTTTTGACCAAGGAAGGCAAGAATGCAAAAGAGATCCATGAACGCATGGCTGAAGTGTACACCGACACCGCCCCTTCCTATGCAACCATTGCTCGGTAGAATAGGGAGTTCCGCCATGGTCGTGAGTTCCTTGAAAATGACCCCCATCCAGGACGCTCGTCAGATGTGACCAACGAGGACAATGTGGCCCGTGTGGAGAGGATAATCCTCGAAAATCGACGGGTGAAGGTCGAAGATATCGAGCGAGAACTTGGAATATCACATGGAAGTGTTATCAACATCCACGACAATTTGGCCATGACCAAGGTCTCTGCCCGTTGGGTCCCTAGAAACCTTACGCCCCATCATCGACTTCAACATCGTCAAAGTCCACAAGGCCAGAGTTGCACAAGCTCCCCCACGCGAGTGCGGATTCGAGGAGCTCAACCATCCCCCCTTCAGTCCAGATCTGTCCCCTAGCGACTACTTTTTATTCCGCCAGCTCAAGGCTGCACTGTGTGGACGCATGGTTTGGGGACGATGAAGATGTCCAGCTCGCCGTCCAGGAGTGGATTGAAAGACAGTTGAGAGATTTCTGGTTGTTGGGAATTCGAAGCCTCAGGGACAAGTGGCGAAGTGCATTGAAGTCGAGGTTAGTTATATTGAAAAATAATAAAAAACTTTTCCTCATATCTCGTTTCCTTATATCCGAATTGCAAAACTTATTGACCGCTTCTCGTACATGTATAATGTATATATATTTGAAGGGACTACCGGGTTTGATGAGTGAGTTGAATTCGTGTAAATTTTGCGGCAGTAACTCCATTTCCACTTTCTATCTTTTCTTGGGCCAAAGGCTTTACAGCTTATCTGCTAAAAAGATCAATTAGAACTTTTTTTCACGTAGCTCAAGAGAAATTAAATCTCTAAATCAACACGTTAATCGCATGTATGCTAACACTTCCGACGTATCTTTGTCGCCGTGCTTGTGTCTAACGGTGGCTTAAGAAATTCCTGTTGTTGGCCCTTTTGGGGAATGTCATTTAAATTTTTATTGTCTTGATTTGGGTACACTTTGGAGGAGGAAACTGTCCTGGGTATTTTCACTAGAAACGAAAAGGTCCGGTAATTGCGTAAGAATACTGTTGAGGCTAAAGAGTTTCACTCTGCCTATGAACCAAGGGAAACACAAGATTGATATATATATATATATATATATATA
This sequence comes from Ceratothoa steindachneri, assembly GCA_963969495.1. Lineage (NCBI taxonomy): Eukaryota > Metazoa > Arthropoda > Malacostraca > Isopoda > Cymothoidae > Ceratothoa > Ceratothoa steindachneri. The sequence goes on from OZ018332.1 coordinate 94,979,301, forward strand.
TATATATATATATATATATATATATATATATATATATATATATATATGCAGGTTCTATTGAAGTCCACAGCTGTGGCAGCGTTATTAATTAATTTCTGTAATACAGTTTAATGCGGATGTTTATTCTCGCCTCGAAGTCCCCGTTAAAAAACCTGTAAGAAATATTAAGAAAATACAAGTTAAAATTACTAACCCTGCCACAGCTGTGGCCTTCAATAGAACCTGCATACAACATGGCCTTTTACCTAACTACAAATATATATATATATATATATATATATATATATATATATATATATATATATATATATGGAGGTTGAGGTACAAAACATCAATGGAAGCTATATCACAAAAGTACATATAAAAAATACGGAGATACCTCAATGCGGATAGTGAATGTCTTGAAAGATACAAAAAAAGTGTAATCGGCTCATGCATCCACCGAGCATACAAATGCTGCTCCACGTGGGAACTGTTCCATCAAGAGATCTCCCGCATAAAACAACCCCTCGTTAACAACTGTTTCCCGAACAGCATGATTGAAAATCAACTCAAATAATTTTTAAGTATGCAATTCAAAGATACGGATAAAACGGAAAGTAATCAGGAAGTAATAGCATAAAACTGTATTACATAAATCAGATGTTTACGGTCTATAAAATATCCGGAAAAAACATCAAGGAGATTGTCAACCATAACATCAAGATTTAAGAATCAAATGGACAAAATTCAACTTATATTCTATAAAACAACGAAAGTCAACAATTTCCTTATGAAAAACAATAGCTGCCAAAACTTCATGAATCTAAAGTCGACCAACATAGTTTACTAGTTTATCTGCCCCAATAAAGACTGCAAGCTTTATAATAACTCAAAATATATTGGGATGACAACCATCACCCTTTCGAGGCGTTTAACCATGCACCTGCAAACGGAGGGCCTAAAAATCATATGGAGAACGCGCATAGCATCAACCTAACTAGAGATATTCTAGTTGAAAACACCTCCATTAAAAGAAAAGAGGGAAATAAAGCGAGGCTAAACATCTTAGAAGCCATCTTAATAAACGAAGAAAACCCGGCCATCAACACTCAGGCCACGAGCTGGAATAGAACATTAAAATTGTTTTAAAATTCCACTCACCGGATTGGCTCGTTTCTTTCCATCGCTTGGATCACCTTCTCGCTGAATCACTCACGCTGGTAAATCAATCACCGAAATCATCTCCACCCTTTTCCTTCGAAGAGAATTTTCGCTGCCGAGGTTGGAAGTTTAAATACGAAGGAAGTAACGAAAAACTATATCTGAAAATCTGAAAAATAAAAATTCACACTCGTAAAAATAAGATTTCAAGATAGAGGAACCTCTAAACCTCACCTCAACTTCATTCTCATTTTTCATTTTAATTTTATATATTGTATCCTATACCTTTTCTCTACCACACCAAAGATCCTTCCATTCGGGAGGTACTAAAAATAGAGAGAATAAATACTTTCCATTAGGCGCATCATACTCATCATCATGACTGCCTAATTCACCACCCCCACCCCCAACCTGGGCACGATGCCTTCACTAGTGGACGCTGTCATTCCAACCTCGTCTCCACTATGCATTGCACTTGCGATTGCATAATTGGGGGCACAGGAGGAGGCAGGTCTGAGGAATAGCCCGCTGCCAGATACCCGTAGCAGAGGATCCCCCAGATAATGGGCCCCGAAAAACCTACAAGAAAGCAAATTGGCAAACATATACGACCATGTTAAATAGTTATAATCAGCCAAATCTAGGGGGAAAAAAACATCGAAGAATTAAAAGAAATAACCAGAAATCTAATAGAAAATATACAGAAGGCAGACTGTCGTGGTATAGGAAGCACCCTACACCTGACACCAAATATTTAATGTCGTGGTATAGGAAGCACCCCACACTTGACACCAATACATTTGTGTCGCTCGTATAGGTAGTACCGAGTGATGTAAGGAGTTGGTATGTAGGGGTTGTTTACGTACTACAAAAAAAGAAGATTCATTGACTAATGTTATACCTCTCTAAGAGTGATATATATGTTTGTTTATTATTATATTGATTATTGACTTCTTTAAACTTTAAAGGTTCCCTGTGCCAACGTAGCAATTCGAGAATAGAATAAAAAAAAAATGTTAAAACAAACTAAAACTTTAATTAAAACACAAAAACAAAATAAACCTGAACCACAAAAATATTACGAATTTAAATACACAATAAGGACTTCAATAAGTTTTTAAGTAAGGCTTTTTAACTTGACCTACTTGACATTATAGTGATGGTTAACCCACCAGAAAACTTCAATATAAAAATATACTTACTGCCTCTAATAGAGTTTAAATAACTTGGTCCCTCCGGCAACGGGTTTAAGTCTGACCTTGAACTCAATGAGCCCAGACACCTCAGGAATCCGGTGGGTAATTTGACGCGTGCCGCAGCCAGATGGTTGACGGCGGACGGAATAAATTGACAGTCACAAGGGACTTTGGCGAGTGTGGTAGATGAGGAGCTACACGGTACTCGGGTGGGGGGGGGGTTCTTCAAGGGAGAGGACTATGATGGTGCTTTAGGATGCACCAGGATAGGCAGGGTCTCTCTGAGGAGAGTAAGTTGAACTTGGTTCTTAAACCAAGTTAACTTAGAGTTCGGTGTGACCACCGGGTAACGGGCTCGAGGAGGAGCTTTTTCTTCTTCGTTTCGGAATTCCTCAAGGGCGAGGACTAGCACGGTGCTTTGTGCTACACCAGGATAGTGGGGTGGGGGTTCTATGACAAGAATGAGTTGAAGTTGGTTCTTAAACCAAGTTAACTTAGAGTTTGGTGTGACCACCAGGTAATGGGCTCGAGGAGGAGCTTTTTCTTCTTCGTTTCGGAATTCGTCAAAGGCGAGGATTATCTCGGTGCTTTGTGCTACACCAGGAAACGAGGGGGGGGGGGGGTTCTCTGACGAGACTAAGTTGAACTTGACAAGTTAACTTAAAGTTTAGTTTGATAACCAGGGACTAGCTCGAGAATGAGCTGCTTCTTAGTCCCTTTTCTTGGTAGCAAGGCCTCTCTTGCAGTGGACTTCGTAGCCTGGTTGACTCACGTATTCTACCCGGTTTTTCCAAAGTGTTTAGTATTTATACCTGTTCACCCCACTGTAATAGGGGTAGGGGGTGGCTTGTGGACGGCCGCAGGAGATTCTTACTCCAACGGTTTTCTCAGCAAGTTTTACCTCTGGTCCAGCCGGCCCTTCGAGCTTAAGAGAAACGCGTCTCCAATTTCGTACTTGAGGCGAATTTGAAAACACACTCATAGAGGAGATCTTGCCGTTTAAACCGTTCTGCTTTTCATAGTAACGAAGGGCGAGGAGCTGTAGTTACGAGATTGACCCAAGGTGCCTGACTCGGATGTTTTGCGGTCGACGTCCCGTGTCTCAACTGGGAAAGAAGGGAGAGGGTCAATTCCCCTACACAGATGAAGCAAGTGTACCGAAAATGAAATACAAAACTCTCCCATATCCAAAGTGGACAGTCGAAATGAAGAGAAAACCAAGGATAATCAAAGAAAAATACTTTGAAATAACTATTTACGAAACAAATAGACAAAGGAATAAAGAGTTAAAAAGACTGGAAGGAGAAATGGTCTTTCTCATAAATGAACAGCAGGAAGAAAAATGGAAGGAGTTTACAAACAAAATAGAGTCCACAGAAAACGCAAGCGAGACCTGGAGACTGATAAAAATAATTAAAGAAAAACCACCTAGAGAAAAAATAAAAATAAAGAGTGAACAAAATGATTCCTTGCCGAAATAGGAGAGAAGTTTAGAGAACATTTGAGAAAAATATACACTATAGAAGAAGAAGATAATGAGATATTTGACAGGGAAACTGAGGAAACAGTTAACGAAAGCCTAAGGAGAAATAGAAAAAGGATAATACCACTAAGGAGACTCGGTAAAAGTACAGACGGGCACGAGGGAATAGGAGCATTAATCACCCTGGAAGAGATAAGAAATACAATTGCCTCATTCGAACAAAAGTCACCCGGAAATACCGGGTTCACAAAACGAAATTATGAGACCGTCACCGAGAAGATATTAATAAAAATCAAAGAACTATTTAATGCATTCCTAAACATCGGTACCTACACACAAATTTTAAAAGTAGCGAAGATGGTCTTCCTCCCAAAACTACGAAAGCCACCAACATTGGTGTAAAGTTACAGACTAATTTTGCTGCTTAACTTTCTGGACAAGGTACTAGAAAAGATACTAAACACGAGACTGGTGAAACACCTAAAACAAACAGGGAAATACAACGAACACCAGTATGGTTCAGGAACAAGAGGAGATGCAACTATGGCGCTCACGGTAATAACTGAAAAAATCGCACATGCCAAATCAAAATAAGGATATGTGGACGTGGTACTCCGGGATGTCAAGAATGCCTACGATAAGGTATGGGTGGAGGGGTTAAAATACAAACTCCTCCAACTCGATCTCGGCATCCGGATGGAGAGAATCCTGGCGGACTACGTAATAAACAGGGAGGCGTACATCAACATCAAAGACCACGAAGAACTCAACTTCCAGCTGGAAACTGCGGTCCCGCAGAGAGGGTGCATAAGCCTCAGTTTTTACTCAGTGTACACAGCAGATATGTCACCAACATTGCCCCTAGGCTGCATGAGCGTGCAATACGCCGACATCAACCAGGTGGTCTCCACACGAACAGCAAATCCCAGATGACAGGCCAGGTCAACATAGCGTGAAATAAAAAAATATAAATGACTTTGAGAGGAAATAGAAGACAAAAACCAACATGAATAAATTTCTAATAATCCGAATAACGAGGTGAAAAAAAATATAGAATAACCATCAACGATACAGAACAGAGATACGCAACTGAAGGAAAAGTGCTGGGCCCGCAGATGGTGGGGAAAGGCTACCACGCACAAGTTAAGGAAAGAATTGCCAGAGCTAAATCGGGACTAAGTCTGATTTACAGCCTGAGGCAACTGGAACAAAAAAGGAAAAAGACTCTCTACAAAACATTCGTGGAATCAGTGTTGGTGCATCCACCGATCCCCATCCACGCTACAACAATACAAACAAGAAAAATTACCAAGAGTACAAAATAAGGCAGCTTACTTAATAACAAATACAAGAGACGCCAAGAAAGAAAAAGACTACGTGATATAATGAATATGGCCGGACTAGATGCATTTAATGAAATTATCGATAAACGGGCCAAAGAAATCTAGCAAAAGATAAAAGAAAATAACCAGGAGACCATAAGAGTTCTAGAAATAGAGAACATAAATCATGACTGTAAAATCTTTCCCAGCAGTAGGCTCCGCCTGCGACGTGAGGAAGACCCAATAATAACATAACCAAAACAAGCCGAACAAGCAAAACCTATCAAAAAGGCATGAACGCCTGATATCAAAGAACAAATACAGTTAACTATAGAAAACGAAGGAATTTAGAACAACCCACCATAAACAAAAAGAGCAAATAAGTAGAGTATAAAAACCGAATTTGAATTTAAATTAGAAGAACGTTACCGCAAGGTAACCCAAGCAAAATCACCATTACGATATAGGAAAATAAAGAAAAACGAACAAAAACAGAAAAAGCAACTAGTACAACACAAACCCAAAAGCAATTAGAAGAGCAGAAGATAGAAGAACGCCAGAACAAAGAGATCAGCCAGTAACCTGCCAGTTATTAAACTAGATACAATCATCACACAAACACACATTTCAGACTCCCACCCCACCCCAACCCTTAAAAAAACCTCATGCTATCTACCTCTATCATCCTCTCACTTCTCTCACCATATTATTCTTTCAGTGTATACGGCCAAATATTCAATTACTTCGCACTACTGAGTACCCTACGGATAAAGCAACTTTTACTTGCTTAGTAACGGACTTTGAGCACCGTTCACATAGAAAAGAGCCTATTCTGGAAGTCTTTTGGTTAATTTTGCTTCACCCTTCAGGATTCATAATTGAAGGAGAGCATAAGCACGTCACTGCTCCCATCCAGCGTCCTGCGTAGGAACTTGCTCGGATGTCTGCCATTCATCGATTTCGTCTTAACTATGCCGGTCACTTGGACTGACATAGTTAAGGGCTTATGTGAAAATTGGTTTGAGGACTAGCCAACGGCGGAAGTATAAGTCAGAAATTATCTCGAAACTGGGGCATAACTGAGAGTCCCGGACGGAAGAGAGATCCTCATGGCCCAGGGAATCCGTCCAGCATCATAGAGGGAAGTAACACCCGTCTCTATGTAGTTGGATGATGTTATGGCGCAAGTACCCGAGAGGGGGTAGCAAAACTGCCATTATGTCCACCATAAGTCATCCCACTTGAGGTTCTCATTCGAGATCCATCCCATCCATCATCAATCATCACCCATCATTCTGGAAGCAGCTGAGCCGGTGACCTAACTGGAAAATGGACGGGAGCGCTCTCTTTGACGTTTCTGAATTCACTTTCACAAACCACTACAGCCTTTACCACCAAACCCACCTTCTTTTTCACTGACAAAAATACAAAATAATTACACCTTGGTTTCAGAGGACAAGAAGAAAAGAAGAGGACATAGTAAGGAACAGGAAGACTATGGAGACCCTAACTAAGAGGGTCTCCTTCAGGACCTACAAGGAGGAAAGACGCCGGAAAAGAGGAAGCTATGCGAAACCCTCAACCTCGAACAAAAGGTGGAACTGGTAAAACTGTTTGAAGTTTCATCAGGTGTCATTGCCATCTGTGCAGAGACAAAAGATGTGGACCGGCTCCTGTCTGAAGAATAAGCTACCACACTAAAATGCAAAAGGCTCGAGGCAAAGACCCTTCCACAAGTGGCAGCGAACCGCAGTATCATTTGCCGCAAATGGAGAGTTAGGTCGATATCATGACCCGCAACCCGTGGGCGAAAGTTCGGGAAATAATCAAATTCCTCGAACACATCTACGTGTTCAAAATAATCTTCTCTACTACCGAAATGGCCAGGAAAGCGACGACGGGCGGAAATCCCAGGAGAGAACATTCAGCAGGAGAGGTTTAATAGCATACATATGTGCTTTGCATGGTATAAACTAGAACAACACACAACCACGATCTGCCGGGAGAAGAACAAACTGTGGAGCAGTTAATGCGCTACAGAAGGACAGCGGTTCGATAGGTGCGAGAGCACTAAGAAGAAATGTCTCAACTACAAAGTGGAACCCAGGACCATGGCCATGAACTGCCCAAAGCGCCGAAAATTAATCAAAAGGAAGGAAGAAGAGAAGAAACCTAAGGGGATAACATACGCGAGTGCCGCCAAGAAGAATGTGGAAGTGAAAACAATACCTGCATAGATGAGCATCACAGGAGATCTGAGTTCAAAGATTCTGATGTGCATTACTCACCCAAATGTGGTGAACGCAGTGAAGCCGGGCTGTTGCAACTAGGTCCTCAATGCACTCTTAAAGGCAAACAATCTTTCTTCAGTGATCATGCCCGCGGACCCCGAATGCTCCAAGGCATTCAAGGAGTCAGTTATAATAGATAACACTAATGTTAAATCTTGACTGGAGAAAATCGCCGAAGCTCCATCATCGGAAGAATCCGAAGAGGACGAAGACGAAGAAGAAGAAAAAACCTAAAATGAGGAAGAATCCACCTCTTCAAACAACGACGAGGGCCCTTGCACCCGTACACCAGCTACGAAGAGCAGGTCCAAAACCCCAAGTCCCCCTCACAAACAAGGAAAATCCCGGGCACAGCAAAACGCCAAGACAGCCCCAAAGCAAAGGAAATAAAGAAAAAACACCGGTAAAAGCAATGCACCATGATACGGAGCGCAGTGAAAATATTGGATATAAACAACAATGGCTGGACGACGAAAAGGACTCTTTACGGAAATGTATTCAGAGGAATTAATGCTGACATCATCTTAATTTCGGAACACGGGATCAACACGCGTAATACAGAAATGAAAATCTGAAACTACGATGTGGTGATCACGAATTATTCGCAGGAACGGTACGACGGCGCCGCTATCGCAACAAAGAAAGGGATTAAATACAAACAAATAAGAAATATAGAAGAATCCTATCTCGCGATTGAGGTCGAACTCGACATAGAAAAGTGTTACCAATTCACACTCTCACTGACCTATTTGGAAGAAGAGCCTCCACTATATTAATAGGGTATCTGGACGCCAGGTGCTCAAAATCCAGCTAAAGAAGCTTCAGCGGTATAGGAAAAAGCCTGAACCTATTGCTGGACAGAAACATTGCCCAGCGAATAGGCTCAGACTTTTCCACCTTTGTCAGAGAGGGAAGTGCCACAAAACCAGACATCTGTCTGGCGAATCTTCAGCTACTGTTTAATTACTACATGAAACAGGTCCAGGTACCATGTAGTGACCATATAGGAATCCTACTTACTATCAATAGGAACTCCATACAAGTTCTAGCTGTAGTCAGAAAGAACTACAGAAGAGCAGACTGGGTACGGTAAGTGCACCTTCTCGAGGCCTACGATCTGCCCAACCTCGACGAGGTAATTCTTGAGGAGATTGACGAGGCACTGGACGACCTCAATAACCATCTCCTGAACGCAGATAGGGTTTTTATCCCTAAATCCGAGCATAGGATCATCTCGACCTGCAGGTGGACCGAACACATGAAAGATTTATACCGTGAGCTGAAATTATTGTATGAGATCAACATCACGAATGCTCAGTTGACTCAATACAAAAAAGTAAAAAAATCAAAGAAGAACTCAACCAGTTGATCCTCAAACAACAATGGAGACGAAGGGATGATGCGATCAATAGCCTCGTTTATAAAGCAACTCCCAAAGAGTTTTGGAATTAAGATCGACTGAGAAAAATAATAAGAAGATCGAACTACTAAAAGAAGCCAGAAGAATCGTAACAAAAGAAAAAAGAATTGAAGAGCTATTCCGAAGTTATTGGGAAAAGTTTTCGGTATAACGACCAAATACACAAGACGCACCCTCACCACCAGGTGGATAGGAAGTGCGACGGAGACGCCGAAATTAACGAAGAACTACTCGGCGCGCTCCGCTCATTCCGCCAAAAAGCTCCGGGAAATTCGGGGTTTACAAAGTTAAACTATGAAAAGGCACCCGCCAATGTGATCGAGAGAATGAGAAGGATATTTAATGCCTGTCTGAATACGAGATACTTTCCAGATGCTTATAAAACGTATGGCAAAGATGATTTTATTGCCTAACAACGGAAAGGACCTAATGTTGAAAGTGAGCAACCGGCCAAATTTACTTCTAGAATTTTGCGGCAATCTCTTCAAGAAGATCCTCAACCGAATACTGGTGTCTCACCTGAAGGAGAACTCCATCTTCAACCCATATAAATTCGGGTTTAGAAGAAGCGAAGTACGGAGATAGCGATTAATGTCATCACGGAAAACTAGCGCAAGCGAAACGGGAAAGAAGTTACGTGGACATTGTTTGTTTAGATTTATCAAAGGCGTTTTATAAGGTGTGGCAACGGAGAATGCAGTACAATTTCTTACAACTGGGCCTAGGTGAAAACTTGGAAAGAACTTTATGTGACTATGTCATGTAGAGAGCGGCAGCTATCAGTTTAGGATGCACAGACGGACCAACCTTCCGCTCACTGCGGGCCTCCTACAGGGGGGGGGGGTCCTGTCACACACTCTCTACTTGATTTACACCGCTGATGTTTCAGCCCTTGTGAACCCCGCTTGCCTCAACATTCATTTCGTGAATGATTTCACGCAGATAATCACTTGTCCATGGAGGAATACACCTTGGCATGCTCGTATGACAGCAGCAGAAATTGAGAACCTTAACACCTACGGGGCCTGGTGGAAAATACGCACGAACCAAGAAAATTTCAAAGTAGTCCCCATATAAAGGAAACTACTATATGATGTCAGGATGAGGGATAGACGCCATCCTAACACCACGGAGTGCAATGTACTCGGAATGAAGATTACTTCAACCGGGTACAGGCGGCATGTCGCGGAAAGAATCACCAAGGCTACAGCTGCATTCAGAACTCTATACATGTTCAGAAATCTCCGTGAAAGCAATAAGAAAAAATCTACAATGCACTTGTAAGATCGAAGCTGATATACCCCTCTTCCGACTTCTTGGGTTTCTCGAGGACACAAAAGAGGAAACTACAAGTGGTGCTGAACAAATGTGTGTACCTAATTACAGGTATACTTAGCCAAGAAATAAGACGCCCTTAAGAGATGCACTGCGAGACGGGTTAAGTCCCATTAACGTTGCCATAGAAGAACGGACAAGGAATATGCAGGAACTGGTTAATCGAGAATTGAACGAGGAAATTGTTCAAATGATTAACCAGAACAGAGAGCTCCAAGTCTTGCCAGATTTCCGAGCACAGCCAGACTACTAAAGGGCAAGGCTGAAGTGCCGGTCTACACATATGGATATGAGAAACTCACAAAGTATCGCGTGAGTAGAGCAATAGATGGATTTAAATCTTTCGTCTACCATAAGCCTACCAACGCCGGTTCTTATATTCATTTTTACTCAAGTCAATGATAAAGTCAAACGGTCTGTATTTATTTCAATGTTTCTCCGGGGTTGCGGGTCGCCAGCCCGGAATTCTTGGAGGATGCCTAGATTTGGCAAAAAATCATTTTACAGCACTGGAATCCCTACTGCATATAATTTTAAGAACTCCCTTGTTTTACCGTTTTCTAAGTCCTTTTCTTTCTTCCGCGCCTCTTGAATAAGTTAAATATTTTTTTCATATTTATGAATTAGTCTACCGTGAGCAAAATACTGATTCATAATAATAACAATAGTATATGGGGGATTTATTCTGTTGATTGTTCAGTTTGCCCCAAGCAATAATTTGGGCAAACCGGTGAATCATTAAGTGTACGCTTGAGACAACATAAATACAATATTAGGAGGGGAAAATGCAGCAGCGTTTTCTTTGTCCATTTATCTACAAACAGTCACCCTATCAATTGGAATTCGGCTAAATTTATTTACAAATCTGATGACTTTATTCAAAGAAATATTGTTGAATGCTCATTCATTAATTCCTCCCCTAATTTTAATATATCCCCCGGCCTCTTTAAACTGGACCATGTTATTAAAAGACTTATTTATAACGAAACTGTCCATTTTAAATCTTAAGCCTTTGATTTATTAATTTAGTTATGTTTCTCCCGTTTGTTTTTATGTATTCAAAATTAAGTGTGTATGTATTTATCTTAGTCACCTAAATGTTTACATTTTGTGCTCACAGTTGGAATTTCCGGAAGTAGACCTTATTTATTTGATTTTATGCTTCACATCCGTCTTTGATAATATTTCTCTATTTTGTGCCATTTCGTTGTACATGGGAGGGGCATTACTTTGCTGTCTCACATATATTTATATCAGCTTTGTAAAACCTTTCGTTATTCCTTGAGAATGAACTGAACAAGTTCGAAATTAATTTGAATCCGCCTTTCATTTTCTTCTGGCCCTTTTTGCATATATATATATATATATATATATATATATATATATATATATATATATATATATATATATATATATATATATATATATATATTCTTTCTTTCCATTTTTACCTTTTTAATTTTTATGGTAGTCTCTATAGCGGTCTGTTAAAATTCTTTTTCATGTTTCATTTTCATTATTATTACATCGTTTTTTATAATTCTGTTATTTTTAATTGTGAAAACATACTTTACATGATTTTTAAATTAACCTTTAAAGAAATATAATCATAAAACTTGGTATAATTTAAAAATGATAATTTAAATGATGTTTTGTATTTATATGAAGACCAGGCAATAGCTTCGCCACTCCCCCTACGCGGAGAGCTTGCATTTCGCTACTAAGATTAAAATTTTAAATCTAAAAAAAAGCAGCCATGGTTAAATTTTTATCAATTTTCTGAACTTCGCCAATTATGATAATTTTATAGAAGATATATAAAAATAAATTTCTGAACTTCACCATTTGTAATTCTTTGGGTTTTTATAAAACACTTTGATAAAAAAAACATAAGTCATTTCCAAACTAAGATGAAATTATTATTCAAATACTCAAAAGTTATTAATTTTTTAAAATTATCATTTAAAAAATGTAAAAAGTAATAGTTATTAAATTATTATTTTTATATAATGCAAGGACATATAGTTTATAATTTTAAATATTGCAAGGACTTATAGTTTTTAATTTAAAGACTGCAAGCATTTCTAGTTTATAATTTTAAATACTGCAAGGACTTATAGTTTATAATTTTAAGTACTGCAAGAATTTACAGTTTATAATTTCAAATACAGCAATGACTTATAATTTATCATTTTTAATGCTGCAAACATTTATAGTTTATAATTTTAAGTACTTCAAAACCTATAAAAAACACTGGCGTTTCATATCCTCCTGCTTCTGATACCCAACCTTAGTTTAACAGTATTATAATAAAAAGTTCACGCTTTGTTCCGGACAAAGTGACAAAGAGCACAATGGAACGAGGAGACTATGTAAAATATATCATCTAAAATTATTAATAAAATGTATCACATTCATCTTAGTAAAAATATATTATTAAAGTCCAAAGAATGATCAGAACTGCATTCCTTCAACGTCTTTTGTGCACAAAATTGGTGTTTAACAATTTTATGTTTACATTTTAAAACCAATTAAATAAGAAAAAATATTTAAATTAAGATTATTAACTCAATTAATTCTTTCTTAATTTGATCACACAGAGAGAACCATTAAAATGCATCAAAACCCAACTCGTCGATTGATTTTGCCAGCTCTGCTTTGATGTGTACATCGCAAAGGGGATGTCCGTCGTAGCAATGGTCAGTAGGCTGCAGGCGGCACATGGGAGATTGCGTGACTTCCAAGCCCAAATGTCCTGCATAAGATATTCGGCTACATACATATATAGCTTTCCCGGATATTTTGGAATTAAGAAAAAATAATTACAAACCGTAAATTTCAGAGAATGCATCAAAATTAAGGCATGGCTGTTTTTTTTGTTTTTTTACTTTTTCGTACATAAAAGCAAATTAAGATAAAAAATAAGTTCTGAGAATTTTTTTCCGTATAGCAACAGAATCCCTATGAAAGTTCTTTTTTGCCTTTAGCCCTAGAAAATAAGCATGGATCTGAAAAAATAGACCAAGAGCAAATTATTTAGAGATATGTACTAACAACCTTTTAATTTTTTTATACCAAAACCCGTTGCTAGATTCAGATAGAAAGTAAGACACAGGCCGAAGGTCTGCCTGCTAAGCGGAAATGCCTCCTGTAAAGAGGATTGGCGAAACCGCTCGTCTTGTGTATCAGAAAACGAAGAAGAAAGATAAAATGCATGTGAAGTCGTAGAAATTCTCCAACAACCACTTCTGAATCTTTCCGTAGTTATGGCGTTCCAGCAGCAACCGTCTTCAGTCAGATTTGACCACAGAAATAAATGGAAGGTTGATCAGCATCAGCCGCTCGGCGGAGTTAGTCAATTACATTTATGAGAGCAGAATCAAGGCTGTAGTCAGCCTTGAAACCAACCTAGTAGATCTCATCAATGTTGAAGGAGAACATGTGATTAAGAACCTGAGCTGACACCAGCCCTTTAAGGAATTATAAATGAACTGAAGTTGAGAGATTGGGCGGTATTTTGCTCGCTCGTTAGTGTCCAAGCAAGATTTCTTTATAAGTATCCTAACAGTATCTTAGTTATAAAATCGGATGGTACTAAAGCAAATATGAGGAGTGAGAGAAACCAAGGAGTTGAGAGCGAAGGATAAGGAGGACTTAAGGATAGAGAATAGGTCTGGAGTAGTCAAGAGTGAAACAAGTCTTTTGCGATGAGAGTGAGGGGAGACACTACCTCTGCAAATACTAGAGCGAGCGCGCGAGAGAGGGAAAGATATTATCGGACTGGGTAAAGGGAGAAGTACCATATATCTATGTACAATGGTACAAGGAATACCAGAACGAATTAACATGGCTGTTTATGGGAATAGACTAAAACGTTACAGGAGAAGAGAGAGGAGTAAGAAAGAAGAGAAATGAATTGGCTACGATATACTACGCCACCACATACTAAATAAAACACTACTGGAGTATTTTATTAAACCTTAGAGAATTAAAGGGGAGGTGGCGTTTATGGATTTGGATACTCACGCCCTCACTCAACAAAATGCCAGTTGTGATCAAGTTGAGAAGAATAACAAAGCAGGGAGAGTAGATCGAGAAGAAAGCTTCACTTCAGTTTGTGAAGATGCCCCGTCAGTCTTTTTTATTTTTTAGCTCTGTCTCTTCAGCACATTTTCACTTTCCCAACTTCACCACTTTCTTTAAAAATAAACTTTGATTTATAAATATTTGGTTGAGCTTCCCCTCGTTGGTTCTTGCTTGTTTATGAGAGATATAAAAATAAAATAAATCGAAAATTAAATAAGAAAGAATAGGAAAGAAATCGAGAAAGAGTAGGAAAAGATAAAAAAAGAAAGAAAAGACAAGCAAAGAAGAAAATGAAAGTACAATAAAAAATTCAAATCAAGAAATTAAAATCAAGTACTTAAAATTAAGAATATAAAAACTAGGAATTGACTGAAGTACCAAAAAGCATGGGATAGGTAACTGGTTCGTGCAGGACACCCACTAGCACAACGAAGTGGAGCAACCCGACGTGGGATCGATTCCACAAGTGGACGGAAGACCTCTGGAGGGATGTTGACAGATGTTGAACTTGGGGGAGAATAGACCTGCACAACACGTCAAGTAAATGCTCTATTGGGTTTATATTAGTTGAACTTTGTGGTCACACCATTCGTGGCTACGTTGCGTGATGGTAAGCAACATTAGTTTGTTCGAATCTTACATCGTTGGTGAAGTACATGAGCACTCTAGATGGATGCAAATAGTCACCAAGCAATGCAACGCAGCGGTCATCGGTCAAAGAATTGTATAGACGGAACAGTGAACCCAACCTGTACTCCGTGAACACACTCCAGACCAATATAGATCCAGCTCCTGTCTGCAGGATGTCTTGCTGAACAACTGGGATGTGTACCACATCCAAATCCTACCATAAGCTTGTAACAACTGGAACCATGATTCATCGGACCATGCGATAAGGTTGCCAGTCCCTCAGGATCCAATTGGCGACGGAAAGAACTCAAATGCGGTGTTTTGCCTGGTGTCGTAGGATTAACAGGAGTAGTCTGGTGGATTTTCTGTTGACTCATTTAATGAAAGGTAAAGGACGCTTTAATGACCTGATGAAAATGCGCCTAGTACCACCTGCATTGCATATATGAGCCAGAATTGCTTGTCTGTTACTAAGGACAATTCTAGCCAGCCGCCGCTGGTCACGGTCATTAAGCACCTGTGGTCTGCCACTGCGATGTCCACGTTAGGCGGCAATGCCTTTAATGAAGTATTCTTCATACACACGTCACGCCTCGAAGGATATTGAATATCTGCACACATTCAGAAATGCCATGTTCTTTCCGTCTGACACTCACTTTTATGCCTCGTTTGCACTCTGATCATTTACGTCGAAATGCCCTCAACAGCCTAACTGGTGTTCACACTGACAAACGAGATATCAATTCAAAACCGATAAGGCTGTGACAATTTGAACGACGTCAAAGTAGTCTCGCTGCTTACCATTACATTACATACCTCTATCCCAGGCCTTTTGGCATTTCAGCAACGGAGAGAGAAATCAAATGAAAGAAAGAAAGAAAAGAGAAACTAAATTATAAGAAAGCAAATATAAGATAAAAGAACAAGAAATTAAAGCAAACGATAAAGCGTTTGCACGAATATTTCATCGCTCATGATGTGTTTAGATTTCAAAGCGCTTTATAACATCAATGAAAATTCAATACATTCCCTAATAACGGACACTAATTATTCAGATTGGCAGAAGAAGGAAAGCGATAATAACAAATTGACTAAGAAAACTGCACGTTCTATGATGTACACATTCACACAGACCTCTAAAAGAAGCTTTCAATATTATTCGGGTTTGAAAAAGAAGCTATAAGTACAAAAGAGATTAGCTTATAGATACGATGATACTTATTTGCTCGGATTAATCAGGATAATAGGTTTAAAAATAGGCTCTTATCTTAAATAATATTAACAGAATTCTTAGTGTAAGAGCATAAATAGTGAATACAATTTTAAAAAGGTCAATCTAACACTAAATATCTCGCCGTGACAAGATCACTCTCTTTTCAAATTAAACCGGCACAAAATCCCTCTGCAAAAGATAAACTAATACCTAAATCTTTCTTATGACTGTTCTTTTGAGCACAACTGATCACAACACCGCTTTATTTTTATATTACATGGTCATCAAACCATTTTATCACAAACTCACATCGGTCACCAGATCCACTGATCACCAGTCCATGCTGTCGCCCAAATCACGTAATCAAAACATCAGACAGTTACCAGATCACATGGTCACTAGATCAACTGATCAAAACATCTAATGACCTGATAACATGTTCACAGATCAAATGAATACAAATTCACACGGTCACTAGGTCCATTGATCACCATAACACACTGTTATAAAATCACGAATTCGATACTTGTCCATGTTACTAGGCAGGAAAACGAAGGATGATTATCCTCTGAAACCAATAAAATATGGATAAACGAAGAATATCAAGTAATAGATACACTAGATATCTTAATCGCAACATCATCTGGTTACCACATCACATGGCCAAGTTTGATCACAACATCCCCTTATTGTCAGATTACATGGACATCACATTATTTGATCACAAACTTTTATGGAACATTATCACATGGTCATTAAATCATTTGATCTTAAACTTCCATAAAAAAATATCTCATGGTCATCACATTACCTTGTCACTAGATCATTTCATCATCACATTACGCAGTCACCAGACCATATGATTACCATGTCGCAGTATATCTGCATGTCATATTAGCATGAAAGGAAAAAATAAATCAATAAACAGTTGACTGTTGAGTAAATGCACTCGAAAGAGGAAGGTAATGTACTTGACCCCAATAAAGTCCAACTAACGAACAAATATATGCGCATGAACCCAATAAAGACAGCATAAACGCAATTTGATAATTCATCAGCCCACTAAGGTAAAGATAACTTGCCAGCTTTAACACAATAAAGTAATGATAAACGAAGGAATTTCAATTTAAACCCACTAAATACAAAATAAACGTAGGAGGATATAGATATAAAGTAATAAATTCATGATAAGGGAAGGATAGTTAGTATTTTTAATCAAATAAAGTTAGTATAACTCTGAATGTAGGACGCCTTGAACTCTCGAAAGTTAGGCTGAATGAAAAAAGAAAAATATATGTACCTAATAAAGACGGTAAACGAAAGAGGTCAAGCATATGAACCCAAAAAATCCAGGATAAACGAAGAATACTTGGCACTTTGACCCAGGATAAATTAGGGATGGTAACAGATGAACAAATAAAGTCAGAATAATCAAGGATTGTAAACAATCAACCCAATAAATGATTTACAAAGGATAACAGCCCATGGACAAATAAAGTCAGAATAATCAAGGAGGATAAACAATCAACTCAAGAAAGAATCTACGAAGGATAAAGCTATGAAACCAAAGTAGACACATTGGACACAATAAAGTCAGGATAAACGAAGGATAGTAAGAAAATGATGTCAATATGTAAGGACAAACCAAAAATGGTAAGCTGTGAAACCAATTAGTCAAGATCAACCAAAGGTATTTAGCATTCTCAATCCAATAAATTCATAATAAACGAAGTATGGTAACCAGCTTTAACTCATTAAGGGCAGGACTAACAAAAGATTATTTGCGCATAAACCCGCTAAAGTCACAATAACGAAGGATGGTAAGCATATAAGCGAAATAAAATAGGTATAAACCAAGGATTATGAGCAGATTAACTCAATAAAATTAGAATAAGGAGAAAGGGTAAGCACATGAATTCAATAAGCACTCGGCCCCAATAAAGTAAGGATAAACCAAGGATGGTGACCCCGTGTCTCCACTGGGCAGGAGAACGAAGGATGATAATCATATGAACCCAATAAAGTCAGGATAAACGAAGAATATTAAGTACTTTTACCTAATAAATTAAGAATAAATGAGGGCTAGTAAGCACATACTCTTGACTAACTTAGGATAGACAAAATATAAGTATATTTTCCCAATAAAGTCAGAACCAACGAAAGAGGTCAAGTATTTCGCCCCCAGAAATTCATGATGATCGAACTAATTTATGGCACCCAAAGCATAGATTCATCTCTGTCAAAGATGCAATTAAAGAAAGATCAGAAGTGTATAACTTCACGGTCGATGAGTTCGACTATTCGCCCACCCCCCTTACCCAGCCCCGATATATCCTATTTACATAAGGCATAACCTTGAGGTGTCAGCAAGATAGGTTGATTTAGTTCTTCATAAACCAGTCTTAAGGTGAATTACGACACGTTGTCTGGGAACCATCAGCGAAATTGCCAGTTCATGGATGATATGATTGCGGGATGTGCCGCTGGCTTCGCCCTCACTGATCGTTAAGATGGCAAGATCATCGAATTCTCCCAATCAAGATTTCACACGGTTTCAGCATTTCGTTGAGAAGTTTAAAATACCGAACTTGATAGAGTTCTTAAAAATGGATACGGGTTTCCATAGTAACTCTCAACCAGATGAAATCATTTCAACACCGAGATCCTACACGTTAAAAAAATTAAATATTGAGGGAAAATACTAATGATTTATAATTATGTTCTTGTATTATTACTAGTTAATTTATTCAGATTCTTAATGATTTATTCAGATTCTCAAATGAGACAACTGTTGAGAAACCGTGTTTATAAATGTATCCCTCTCAATTACTTGTAGTTATTTTTATTATCTTTATTACAAAAATGTGCATTCTGTATTTGCATGTGTTGATTCTAATTCAAATGATGCTATAAAATCCTAAGACTTATTTATACATTATTTGATCAATCCTCATTTTAAGTTTATAATTTTGTTTATATTCACTCAGTCTTCTATTTTAAAGCAAGGAAACGATTTATATAATAATCATTATAAGTGCATTTCTGCTTTAGGAAAAAAAGGAGTATTGTATTAATATACTTTGCATACCTCTGATTAATTATCTAATGTGTCCTAAATTTATCTTTATCTGTTTTTATAAGATCGATTCTGATTTATTTTGTACTTCAAAATACGGGGCTAAAATTAATGTACATTGTCTCCAAACTACACCTCCCACAAACCGACATAGCAGCCAATGCTATTAAAGTTTAAGGGTTTGTAAGAAGAAATTAACACCAGTGTTAACATACCAGTAGACTTTTTTTCAGCCATCACAGTATTCTTAAAATGGGTTAACTGGAAAAAGTTTGTAAAAAAAACATGACTCCGGAGAAAAGTATAGCCATTGAAATGCATATACGCCGCCATTCAACCATTGTAATGGTTGAATGGTAGGCCTTAAGACGAAAAATTACAAAGTTCACTGCATTATTAATTTATTTACGAGTCTATACGCGCACATATGTAGACCAAAAGCAAATTAATCTTACGTCTTGATTGTTTCGACTTGAATTCATATGAGAGAACAAAAAAAATGACCTAGATAATATTTAAATATATAAGAAATAAAAATGAAATTTATGATGATAGTCATAATACAAGTAAACAAATCCGAGAATAATTAAAAAGTGATAAAACATCGCAAAGCTTTGATTATTCTTAATTTGCTGCATGTTGGACGTATCTGGTCGCAAACGACTAATTTTAAGCATCGCTCTTCACCCCAAAAGCAAAATCACGAAAGTAAAAAGTCGAATTATAGATAATTTGTAAAATCTTTCATCACCTTAGCGTAATTCTGAAGAGCAATTATAGCACAATTATCTTGCACATGTTTACAAAATTATATTGTGTTCTAATAAAAACACAACTGTCGTTTGAAAGATAATTAAAATTTAAAAAAAAAGCTTTTTGGAATTGGAATATGTCAAAAGAATATAAGGAAATTACTTAAAAAAATTATGAGTTTAAGGAGAAAATCATGTGGTCCGTTATTTATGGTTGTTCACTGTCCTAATTATTCTTCTCCTACATAATATGGCATTCTGTTTTGAATTTATTTCATTTATTTGTGAATAAGTTAATCTAGTCACTTTAACAGAGTATTAGGAAGAGCATTCTAGTTATTGACAAGTTGATTGTTAAAAGATCCTGCCCTCCTGCCCTCTTATTTCAACATAACAAAAAACTTTCTATCGAAGTCTCATTTTTTTTCTTTTATACCCATAACAGGTTTTGCGCTAGTTCTGTTACTCATTTTTTTTCAAGAGATTGATGCGTGTGATAGAAAAGGTTCCGTCAAACAAACTTAAAGTTCTACTTTTCCAACGTGTGTCATTAAAACTTCTTTTGCATCGAGTATAGGTCTGTCTAGATTGAAGTGAAAAGAATCGAGATTTCTGCTCTCCTGCGCGCAGACCACAACAAATCCGGTTTTGCTAAGAGGTTCAAAGTCAACCCTATGACTCTCCACAGAATCACGAAGGGCCTCAATTCAAAATGAAAGCAGTCTCGAAGAGAACATATCGGTGGCCACAGTGTCCAGGGCCGTGAAGGAATAGGCGGCAAAAGCTTGTGGTGTGTGGAAAGGCCTTTGGTCATCAACAGTATGCGAGAACAACGTCGGGGGCGCTGTTGTCGCCTTCTAAATGAATTGAAGAGTCATGGAAATTGAATTTTCATTTTCCTATGATGAATAAACATTCATGGTTGATCCGTTCATCAACATGCAAAACAAACACGTGTTAAGCTTCGGTCAAGACGTCTCCGACGTCCGCAACGTGTCCACGACTAAGCACCTGGTCTCCGTGGTGATGTTCGGCGTCGTGGCTTCGAATAACAAGAAAATAGCGTCGGTGTGGCTCGTGTCCGATTGCAGGCTCACTGCGATCGATTACAGAGATATCTTGGGCACGAAAGTCCTGCCCTGGGTGAGAAAGGCGGACGACGTCTTTCACAAGGAAGGTGCCACTACTCACACAGCCAAATCCGTGCAAGAGGGGTTGGAGTCGAAGAAATTTGGCCGCCGCAGTCACCCGATCTCAATCCCTTCGACTTACATCCTGTGGCCATATGTTGACGACAAGGATTGCAAGGTCCGCTACAGCAACATCGACGAGATGAAGTCCTCCTTCAGCCGCGTGTTGGCCAGCATGAGGAATGACTTCTTCCGCAACGTTTGCGTGGCTTTTGTGTCTAGCTTTAAGCGTGTCCTCTTCGCCGAGGGCGGTCACATAGATTAATATTACAATTTAAACACATATTATATTTTAAAACAATAAAAAAACGTGTCTAACTGCATCAAAACTACCATTGTGTCCTTTGTTAAGAGTGTGGGAACGAGTCTCATAGGACATCTCCAATACCCGGTTCATTAATTATTTTTATTTTTCTTATGCAAACGATTTAAATTCTTTTAAAAATATCAGCAAAAAATATACTGCCAACTTTAATTTTCATGCATGGCTTAACATCACATATATTATATTCACTTTATCACAGCCCTGCAATAATTTTCATTTTTTATTTCAGATCATTAAATATGAGAGTGAATGAGGAAGATAAGTTCTTATTCGTACTAAATTAAAAAAGAATTCTATTTGAATAGAAATATTAAAGACTATTCTAAATCTAATTGTAAAAACCGTAGTCTGGTTTATTTCCTTAAAAAACCCAAGAATAATAGAATGATTCATCGGTACACCAGAAGAGGAACGAAAGATGTCTATAAACTAAAACCAACTAAATACACAATAAACCAAGGAGGGTATACACATAGGGCCAATGAATTCATAATAACCGAAGAATAGTTAGTATTTTAAATCAAATAATGATAGTATAAACCAAGAATAAATAAAAGATTAAAAATACATATATTCAATAAAAACAGGGTAAAGGAAGAAGAATATATTGAATCAGTCCGTGAATTGATCGAAGTACAAAAGATCTTTATAAGAAATGAGTAAAACTCTATGGCAAATTGGAAAAAATAGATAAGTAAAAAAAAAGATCCTAAGTTGAAATCATTTAAAGGAGTGAATCTTACTGCATTATCTGATGTACTTAAAGAGAAGAGAAAATACAATGCAATAATGTTTTATGTGAATTCAGTTAAAAATTTGCTAATCTGGGGAAAACATATTCACAGAGAGAAATGTCTAACAAATTAAATTGTAATTGGTGATGTTGATCTCATAAAAGATTAAATACTGCTAGCGTGAGTAATTTTAAGGAATATTGTATAGAAAATAAGATTATAACCCGTTTATCCCTTAAATATTAAGAAAACTGAAAAACATCTATACCATTTACGCACTTTTTACAATGGTTACAAATGAGGCCATATTTCCTTCCTTAGCATAATATATATATATATATATATATATATATATATTAGCAGAGGTACCCGTCATTGTCCGAGTAAAAAAAAGTGCAACCAACATATAGTTGACTATGAGAAAAACAGGGTTCCTGAAATTGCAACCCTACAACTGATAGAGTCTAGCATTGCAAAACTTACACTTTAGTCTTCTAAATATAAATAGCAAATTTGACCCTGATGGATTTAGAAGTATTCTGGGAATTAAGACATTCTCTCCTTTTCCATTTCCAGCAAGAATGGCTGCTTCTATGACTTGTGGCATCAACTTCTTTACCACCAGCCGAATGCCGTTGCCGAGTTTTAGTTGATCTACATTGTGCATCAATATTATTGGAGTTATTACCTTCATTTCAAGTTCATGGGGAGCTAGGTTAGGATGTTCTAGGGAGCTTAGGAACTCTGTGGGATATTTGACTATTTAAACAGGATCCTGAATAGTGTCAAGTGACTTGTAAATTTGTGGACTACTTGAGAGGGCCTGCAGCAGCTGTTCTTTGATTCTGCAGACAGTGTTGTTCTTCGGAGCCAATAAAGCTCTTTCACATAGCCAGTTGTAGTTTTTTTCAGTTATGCTCAAAATTGTGGAAAAATTTTGCCTTGAGATCATCAACAGTATCAATAAATATACAGAGGGGAGATATTTCTATTCCACCATCATTATCAAGAGGTAACTTGCCATTTCCCACTGTCAGAATGTTTTTGGCAAATTGTGCTGACAGTTGATCAGCAAAGAACTCTGTTTTCATTTTGGTGTTTAGAGACAGTGTTGTAACATTGCGCCGCAAAGATGATGATTTTAGACAAGCCCGGACTTCATCTGTCCTAGTTCCTTTAGGAATCACTGAAATCACCTTACAGCAAAATAGTGACACCTCCCATAAGAACTTCACAGAACTTGATGTCTCGTAATGTCATGCATAGTATTCCGACAGCTCCCTTAAAATCCATTGAATAAATTACCCGGCGTTGCGTGGGTAAAAAATATTTAAAAAATTATAAGCAATTTACAGATGGCAATTCTTATATTTATCACTGATTATTATTTAACCACATTACTTCTTGGTAGACAATATTCTTCGTCTTTCCTTGTGGTGCATGGACAAACAGGTTACCTTTCTCTAACCGAAGGTCTAAACTCACCTCACGTTTCCCTGGTCGAACAGACGAAGAGATTAGAGATTTATATACTAGCAGACATACACGGCGTTGCGCGGATAAAATATTCATAAGCAAGATACAGGTTGAAATTCTTATATTTTTTCAAATTTTTCTTTAACCAATGCTACATCACAACACTTCTTGGTAGACAATATTCTTCATCTTTGCTTGTGGTGCATGGACAAACAGGTTGCTTATGCTTCCCACATAAAGCGGTGTGCATAGAATTCTTTGCAAGTGACAGTAGTGTTTGATTCTTTAAACGCTCTGTATAGGCTATGCACTCAAACGCATCATCACTTATATGTATAAGTGATAATGCGTTAGAGAGTAAAAAAGAAAATAAATTCATCTTTAATGTGAGTTTTATTGTAACTTTCTGGCTTCCATTAGTCTTGAGATATAAGTACTTACATTCGGCAATGTTCTTTTGGATACAACTGTATCTTAACATACACAGCAAAAATATTGAATCTCTTCATTATTTCGACATACAATCTTGTATACTCTAAATTTGGTTCTTTGAGGTCTTTCAATTGATCTCCTTAAATCAGTTTTTAAACATGAATTCAGCTCGATTGATTGTTCGATAAATAATATTTATTCAATTAAACCAAATCTAATTATTTTCAGAAGTAGGAAATCCATATACGAAGTGCCTAGTCTATGCATAGCGTTAAATAAATTAACCATCAACCGAATTTCCTTAAGCATAGAGAATACGTAGCCTACGCATAACATTATATAAATCAACCTAATATCTGTTGCCATAGAGACCACATAGCCTACGCATAGAGCTGTATAAATTAATTAAATTTCCGTTGCCATATAAACCACATAGCCTACGCATATCGATATATAAATAAACTGAATTTCCGCTTTCATGGAGACAACATAACCTATGCATATCAATATATAAATCAACCGAATTTCAGTTGCCTAAGTACATATATCAATACATAAATCAACTGAATTTCCGTTGCCATAGAGACAACATAGCTACGCATAGCATTATATTTTAAATAAATCAGCTGACCTTCTTTTATTCACTGTATAACCCTAGGAATATAATTGTGTATTTTAATAATCAAATAAACACAGGATTACTTAATTTAATTATTATTTACAAGCAATTTGCAATCGTCTGAAGCATATCAAAGTGGCAAACTACAGTTTTAGGAGTGAGGGGAATTACACCAACCCCAAAATTTACCAATATTAAGCTTTAAATTACCTAGATCTAAATTCGGTAAAGTTTGAAAAAAATAGCTCATAAACATACAATTCGCCTATCAAAAAATCCAGGAAGACATACTGTATTTTAAGCATATATTGTTTCCCTATTTGGAGAAAATACATTTGTAACCATTAAGTTAAAGAGATCTTCTAAGATCTTTAGTGATAAGCAACATTCCGCTGTTTGTTTGCCAAAGTCCCAATTTAAAAAATTATCCAAATATTTAACTTTTTAATAGCCTCTCAACAATGATTAAGCTAAGAATCTATTGTTTCCAATAAATATTGGATTTGTCAAATGTCTGAGATACTTGTTATTGTGAGAATGTAAGAATAATGAATCTAAGATAAAATGAATAGCTCCATGATCAGGTGCCTTTATCTTTTGAGCATATAGCCATTATTCACCGACGAGGAAGCAATTTATTCAGGTATTTGGGGCTTTGTCATACTGCATTGTAGTTGAAAAGGAACTAGGGATTTCCAAAATTTATTCTTAAAAAACAAATAAAGAGGTTCGATAATCCTATTAGATATGTTTTTAGGTCAGAAAAGAATAGAAAAAAAACGAGCTAAAAATGTGAAAAAGAATGAAAGAAAGAAACTAGTGCAATACACACAGACACACACTTTCTCTCCACCCCTTCTTTCTCTCTCTTTCTATTCATTTACACGATAATACACACAAACTTTATTACACGGGATTTTCCTAGGCACAAATCTTCCGATTGACCATAAATATTTCCCTCTCTTCCTTCGGTGAAACATCTTTCCAAATCAGAACAGCTTCGGTCACACGACATTACCATTTAACAATTTCCTCCTATTATTTTTAAATGCCAACCCACTAGACATAAAATCCTCATACAAGCATTTTCTTCAACTTCCTATGTACTAATTAGCAAGCCTTTTCTCAGCAGTTATCTATCGTCCCATATTAATTCTTTGATAACTAGTACACATAATTTCTGCTCTCTCTCTCTCTCTCTCTCTCTTTCTCTCTCTCTCTCTCTCTCTCTCTCTCTCTCTCTCTCTATATATATATATATATATATATATATATATATATATATATCCTCTCTCTCTTTCTATTTTTATTTTCCGATCAAAATGCACATTTTTTAATGAAAGCTGTAAAGAATCAATGTAGGTGTAAAAAAAAATAAATGACGAGATTTCAAGCTGCAAGAACGTAAAATATTTATGTATTAAGAACATGCATGATTATTTATTGTTGATGTATGTAATGATAAATGATATTATTAATGTTTAACTAGGTATATTTCAAAATCTTTACTAGCAAAATTCGTGGTTGAGCTCTATATTTCAACTGAACCAAGTATCTTTTCGCTTTTCCGTACCCGCGTGGAAGGTGGGAGAAGAGGGTGGGGAGAGACTTCAACTTTACTGTCTAGGGAAATTATACAAGCATCTTCTCGGAATGGATCGAAAGTTTTTTTAAGCTGCTTACTTTCATTGTAACTCATTGTAACTCTCTCTATCTTTCTTTTTTTTTTCTCTCTCTCTCTCTCTCTCTCTCTCTCTCTCTCTCTCTCTCTCTCTCTCTCTCTCTCTCTCTCTCTCTCTCTCTCTCTCCAAGCAAACACACACAGGTCCATCCTTCGAGAATTACGATTGTTTCTTAAACAGATAAAAACTTAGTTTAATCGAGAGATAATGCTTATAATCCAGTCATTCACTGCATTCATTATTCAGTTCCTTATTCTTACTAATTCATCACTCATTCATTCAACTATACCTCCTTCGAATAGCTTCACGAATTCAGTTTTGCTTATCTTCACGTCATATACAGATTTTTGACTCACAAAGAAACTCGTCCCTCATCTTTGATTCTTTCAAATAAGTTCCAAATATTTCTTTTACTAAATTCTGTATAAATTCCGATACGATTTTATTTGCCAAGCAACCTCAGAAACGGACTTGAATCCCTAATATGGTTTGATTCGTACGCAAGAAAAAATCCTTGTTCCTATGGAGCTGGTGCCTGGGCAAACCAAAACCTATCTTCTCTCGATATATATATATATATATATATATATATATATATATATATATATATATATATATATATAGTTGTAAAGATGTAAGGAACTTGGTCGTGAAGCCTGCATTTAATGTTCTAGTCACCTGTGATAATGAGCAGGAAAAATTTCAAACAATCCTTTACTGAAAAAAAAAACTTTGACACGACTAGGCTTAAATTACTTTAGTTTCTGTGATTTTTAAGAACAAAACATCGACAATAAAAACATTACTACATAGAAGTTTCTCTCTCACTTCCACCTACCATTCAATTCATAATGAATTACTTTTTCTCAAAAAATATTTTATAAAGAATTTATGTCCTTCAAAGTTGTATGATAGGATTTGAAAAAAAAAGTCATTGAAAATCTCATTGACCCCACTCTCTCAAATATCCATAAATGTTCCCAAGATGCCTACTATATCTGATAATTTCAGAGGTTAGGTTGTACAACGATAGTTTTAAAAGACAAATCTTGTTTATTTTAAAAAGCTTCTTTCCTCAAATAGTTTTTATAAACAAATTATCAATAGGAAGTTTCATCCCCACTAAAGATCCTATCTCTTTGGAGTTTGGCAGGGATGCTGCTTATTAATTTAAGTGAACCAGGTGTACTGGCACCTCTTACATTGACAGCACTCTTAGGTCTCTTGGAAGTAAGTTCTCTGCTCATATGGGAATTAGTTGGCGCACAGACAAAATATTAAGTAGATAGGAGAACTCTTCTATTAGGTAACACGCCATAAATTGTAAGACAGATCTTTCTATTGATAATTTTAAAGTACTAGCCTTTAATAACAACCTTCTATGCCTAAGAACCCTTGAAACATTATATCTAAAACACTACAAACCTTCTCTTAATGAAGAATTTATTGTAGTACAGTTAAAATTAACTAAATTTTACTACTGTTGGTTAGTTGGTTGTATGACTCCCTTTCCTTCTCTATCAAGCGTCACTTTTTCGATTCTGAAACCTCTAAATATCAGCCCGTAATCTAAATCCATCACTCAGTCTCTAGGATGGATTCACTTCAGGAAGTATTAAAACATCCATTTTTTAATGTTCTATAATAAATTTTATTCGTTAAAACGTTTTTGTTCTTACAATTTTTAATTATTTTTTATAATTTGTAAACAAATTTAAAAACAATTCTTTTCTGTCAATTTTATAAATAGTTGTTTATTCTGCTTAAAATTTTTTATCTTAATATACATTTCATTATTTTTTTTTTATATAGTCATTTTTGAAACTATTTAATTAGTAACTTTTTGACCACTGCTTGTTAGTATTTTCTTTTTATGTATTAATTTTAGTTATCTTGTATTTTAAACAAATTTAAAACTTATTCACTTTTAGAAATTTAAAAAAAGTTGGTAATTCTACTTAAAGTCTTTATCTTAATAAGCATTTCATTAGGGTTTTTTTTATATTAGGTCATTTTCAAAGCAATTAATGTTTTTTGGACCACTGCTTGTTCGTATATTATTTTTATGTATTTATTTTAATTAATAAAACTTGTAGCTTTCGGAACTTTGTGTGGATAATTATTTAATATATATATATATATATATATATATATATATACACGGTGTCCACAAAGTCTGGGTACATAGGAATTTTAATATTTTATTTATTTATGTTATTTTTTATTTATTTTTATTTATGTATTTATCCACTATGTACCCAGACTTTGTGGACACCCTGTATATATATATATATATATATATATATATATATATATATATATATATATATATATATATATATATATATATATATAATATTCTCTCTTTCATACGTCATTATTTCACTATAGAGAGTGTCATTCGGTCAAGTAAAATAGTGCTCGACCAGAATTTCGAGTTCTTACAGCTGAAGAGCTTTCACAAATCAATCCTAGAATTAGGTAAATTCCTCATGCCAATAGCCTGAGGATTTAAGAAACAAGAAAAAAGGTTTGTTGTCTATCCAGAGATTCATGAAAACTGACTTTAGCAAATTTACCTTCACACAAGAATCAATCAGCAGTCACACCGGATAGGATGGATAGGTTGAGAAGAGGCTCGGTTGTCTGTCAATGGACATATGGTGGAACAGTTCACCATGCAAAAACAAAGCATGAAGGATTGATGAGTTACGAGTATGCTGAGATTCTTGGAGATTAACTAGTGTCACCTTTCTAAGTGAATGGTGACGTTAGAATGGATTTGAACGCGTATTGTGTTTTCATGGAGAAAACTCCTAGTCATGGCTCTATATTTGCTGGGATTTGATTACAGTCAAAAGGATTTAGAGGAGACTCAATTCTCGATAGGCCAAATAACAGTTCTGACCTAAATCCCATCAAATACTTGTGGAGCAAACAATTCAACAACAAAAATGACTATTGGAGAAAGATCCAAAATGATTCAAATAATGGATATGCTGATTGCATCTAAACAAGGGCTTCATCAGGAGACAACAGTTTGAATAAAGTTATTCAAAGAACGAGTTCCGTTGTTCAGTAACTCTTAAACTCTTCTTATTTAAAAATACTTTTCATCTAATTTCCCTTGATTGTTTTTCTTACAATTACTACGTATAATTTTTTAGTCGCGTCCAAGTCTAGTCGCGAGCGACTCTACAACTCACTATGTCGGTCGGTCCCCGTTTTGCTTTTTCTTTGTTTTTGTAATAACATCATAACTATTCGGCCGATTCTAACGAAATATAAAAGCCTTATATTGTTTTACATTCTCTTTTGAATGATATAACTGACAAAGTCTTCCCAATGTTAGCCCGGGAATTACTTTGATTTGGCCATAACATCGTAACTATTCGGCCGATACACTGCTAGACTAGACTAGGCTATAATATGCTATACTCTGCTAGGCAAGCCTAGAATAGGTTATACTAGACTAGGCTATAATATGATACGCTTTGCTCTATTGACGAATGCAGGAAATATTTTTTTAAAATGAATGTATTTAAGGGCCCTGAAAAACACTAAGGAAGATATTACGTGACCCATTAAAGCTTAAGAAAGAAAATGGGAGATATAGAAATAGAGAAATAGGGCAAACTGAAATGAATAAACGGGTTGGATTTGAAACTGTGTCATCAAGCGCTCATAGCAAAAATGACCACGACGCTCATCGCTAGAGCTACCATCCTCAATTCCCCAAAAAGGTTGATTCAAGAAGCCTTTTGAATAACGAAGTTTAGGTTTTTATCCAGTGAGAGACAAGACAATTGTTTTTTTAGTAGGATTGAGCACGGGTTTTTTTGTTCATAATAATTGAAAACCACATGACACGTGATATATAATAGATGTATTTAAAGACCCAAAGAAATGAAAAACTCTAACACAACCCGGAAAAACGTTAAGGAAGATATTACGTGAACCATTAAAGGGTAAGAAAGCAAATGGCAGATAGAAAAATGGAGAAATAGTGCAAACTAGGTTCTCGATGAAGTTCAGATCAGGCAAACCGGGAGGCCAGACCATGAAATTCTCACTCTTAAACCATAGAGTCTCCAAAAATGCAGTATGGGCACGAACAGCATGCAAAGGTGCGTCACCATGCATGAAAATGATATTCCACCGACGTGCCAATGGGACTGATTCAAGTAGGTCGCAGCACAGCCTCCAGAAATATGCAATCTGCTTTGGAAGTTATTTTCACGCCATCTGGTACACGTACAGGCTTCACCAGCTAATCTCAGATGACGCCAGCCGATATCATTGTAGCGGGCCCAAAATCTATCCTCTCACTCTAATCAATCCAACCCGCTTCCTACACTAATTCAGACGTGAGAAATCGAGGAAGAAATGAAATGGATTGTATATACAGTCCTTTATTTACAAAAAATATGGGGTAAATATTTACAAGAGATATGGGGTAGATAAATTTGAGATCTCGTAACTTATAAAAAAACAATCCTACTTATGAATGCTAGCAAAAAGACATTCAAAAAAATCGATCCTATTAACAAACAAAATCCTATATACACACAACTAAACGAACAATACAAAAGAGGCCTAATAAGCACACGGGATCCAAAACAATACAAAATCGTACAAGGAGGCCTAACAACCACACTTTTACTTAACAACAAAAAAAAAACCTTACGTTTTACCTCAGGGGGAAAGTCCTGCCGGCAGCCACTCGAGTGTTCACAATTGTTGCAGACTTTTCACAAAGAAAAGGCTGGTGCCTCCGAGCTCGATACAATATTATATTGCGATCCGGACTCGTATTGAGGCTATATAGAAGCCCTCCTCCTTCCAAATGGGACGTATAATAACTTTAGTTAAATTACTTCGAATCCTACAATCTCCGCCACTCTTTACAAATTGAAGGATTATCCTGTTAAATTTTAGCAAAATTATAGAGGAGCTTTCGCAAAAATAAGTAATTAGCTGAGGAAGAGAAAAAAAACAACATTTTATACAAAACATGAAAATCAATTATATATATATATATATATATATATATATATATATATATATATATATATATATATATATATATATATATATATATAAAACAACAAAAGAAACATTCTCATTCACACACACACACACATTCTTACAGAAGGAGGGAGAGGGTATTGGGAAAGGGGTGGGAGAATAGCCCTTCACACACACTCACATTCGCTCCCCCACATTATGACACCTCCACCCTCTTGTTGATGCTGTAGTCTTCGTGGAGATGTATCACCCTGGTAAACTTATCTGTAGGGAAATCGTCACTTTCCCCCCCCCCACCCCCCTCCCCAAGAATTTGGAGACGTGTTTCTCCCAATCTCGAAGGCTAACAAGGAGCCGATGTTTGACTTCGTGTGAAAAACCGTTGGCCAAAAGAACTCTCCTGGGGCCGTCCTCAAGCCCCTTCCCCCTTACCACTCCCCCAGTGGGGTGACGAGGTATAAATGAGGAACTCTGAGGAAAATCGGGGTAGTATACGTCAGTCTCTAGGTGACGAAGTCTTCGGATCAAACCGAACTACCGAGACTAGAGAGGTAGTGTACTTGGCTCGCCAGTCCAAGAAGTACCCTGCAAGAGAGGCAGGGCTACCTACCTTAAGGGGGTAAGAAGCAGCTCATCCTCGAGCTAGTCCCTGGTTATCAAACCAAACGATAAGTTAACTTTGCTAAGTTAAACTTACTCTCGCCAGAGAGACTCCTCATATCCTGGTGCACTTTAAACACCAGGGGGATTCCTCGTCCTTGAGGAATTAAGAAAAGAAAAAGCAAAAGGCTTCCCCCTCGAGCCCGTTACTTGGTGGCGACACCGAACTCCTAGGTTAACTTGGTAAGGAACCAAGTTCAAATTATTCTCGTCAGAGAAACCCCCCTCCGTTATCCTCGCCCTTGAAGAAGACCCTCCCCGAGTTCAGTCCTCGTCCATGAGGAAATAAGTAACGAAGGAGAAAAGCTCCTCCTCGAGCTCGTTACTCGGTGGTCACACCGCACTCCAAGTTAACTTGATTTAAGAACCAAGTTCGACTCACTCTCGCCAGAGAGACCACGACTGCCAAGGTGTAGCATAAATCCAAAACGACCGTGTGATTTCGCCCAGCTACATCTGGCAAGTCGGCACGCGTCGAGAGTCAATAACATTCTTGAGGCCTTTTAAACTCCAGAGGAGTCCGTAAGCCTAATTCTTATATTATTGCGTGTGTAAAGAAATTAACCAATTTTTGAGGGTCAAATTAATTGAATTAATTCTTGTTTATAATAATATTTAGAGTATTGCTGTGGTTAATGTTTAAAGGTTATGTATTCAATTGATAAAGGTAAAATATAAGTTTATTTTGAGAATTAGTGTTGTTTCTCTTATATCCTTACGTGTTTCGGAACGGATCTGTTCGTTAAGATATTCAGATATCAAATATATATAAGACACTCTTAGCACTCTTAGAATAGAACAAAAAAGGGGGGAATTCTACGACACCATCCTCTCGCCCACCCGTGAGGGTCCTACATCGTTTCATTGGACTCGGCGGTAAAGAGTACCCGGTTCATGTGTGTCTTTATGTATCGTTTCGCTCACTGCATCCTCAACTTCATGAGGCTCGCCATCAGCCTAAAATCACTTCTTCTCACGTGGACCATTCTCTGGATCAATCTGTTGTGAGTAGATTTCGGAGTTTCTGGAAGGCCAGTTCGCTGAAAGTCGTCGACTGGTTGATCCAGGTCCCTATCGAAGGGATCTCTTCAATTTCGTCGCATCACGCCTGGTTATTGACTTGAAGTCGCCCTTATCTGAACTAGTCTTCCTCATCCGAGGATTCTCCACAAATCGTCTGATAGTCACAAAATGGCGGCCTAATTTGGAGGCAATAACTTTCTCAGGAGTTTTTTTAGCCAATTTATTTATGAACTTGGCTTTTTCAGCCTCATTTAAATCTTTACCACAACCCATTTCGTTTTCACAGTAGGTGAAATAATAGCGTGAGGCACCTAGTCAACAGTGTGTTCTAGGAAACTGACGCAATAAGCAAACTAAACGGTGCACGTCACTATAACCTATATTGCTGTGTTGCTATATTGCAGAGTGGATTTCCTTGAAATTTGGGGGAAATCCAATGAAATTGAATAACATTATTTTGGAATATCGAATTTAACTAATACCGTGGGTCGCACTATATATATATATCTGTTTGTTTGTTCAACCTAGGGAACGTGAGCTGGGTTTAGACCAGTGAGAAGATAGGTTAATTTTACCCTATATTATTGTTTAATTTTAAAAATGAACATGTTTATCTATAAACTGAGATTTTTGTATTTTATTTTGAGTGCGTTTATCTATATCTTTGCAAAACACTAAACTATTCTGGCTTATTTAAATTCCAGCCCCCTAGATATTCAGCCTAAGATGGGTGACAGAAGGCCTCCTGGCGAAAATGAGAAGCAAAAACAAGCCAGTGCCCGTGCGCAATTACTATCTGATCAATCTCGTAGTAATTTGCGCTGCTCATTTGGGGAGCAAGAAGAACAAAGACAGGGACGACTGCAGGATGAAAGAGCAAGATCAGCTCCTCGAAGAGCAACAGAAACTGCAGAGCAAAGAATAGAACGGCTGCCCTGCTCCTCGCTGGGAGAAAAAAGTGTAAAGCAGAAACAAGAAAGATTGTAGGCTGATGGAGCCAGGGCTGATGGTCGCGGGGCTGCAGCAACTCCAGGCCAAAGTCGGAAAAGTCTTCAGGCGGCCAGAACCATGAGTGCTTCTCGCAGGACAGCAAGGACCCGGGAACAAAGACAGGAAAGGCTGGAGCAGAGAAGAACACATTTCTCCGTAGAGCTATGGCATCGTGACGCTTTTATCTATCAGCCAGTCATGGTTATGCCTCTGAAGAGAAGGTCACAATTGTATTCATGTCAAAAATGTGGCAAGTGTGAAGCAAAAAGGTTTGAGAGTGAAACTCTTAGCATATGCTGCTCTGATGGAAAGGTGAAAATACCATTTCTTCAAGACCTTCCTGAACCGCTAAAGCTTCCTTTGTCTGGCACAAGCCATGAGTCAAGGCACTTCCTTTAGAATATTCGAAAGTAAAACTAAACCTTCTAAATGACATATTTTGGGGCCAACACAAACAGGGAGGGTGGATTCATGCCAACTTCAAGTTGCAGGGGCAGATCTATCACAAGGTAGATTCACCACAGACTCTGACAAATGAAGTACCGAAATTTCTGCAATTATATTTTGTTGGAAGCTTTCAAGACCAGTCCAGCAGGCGAAATTCCATATCTCCTCGAACCATCCTCGAGCTGACATTAAAACTGCAAGAAATGTTACACATTAACAACAGTTATATTCTCAGAGCTTCAAATATGTCTTGGAAAGAGCATACTCTCTCAATTTTTAAGTAGTTAATGATGCAGACAAACGATCAGCTGGACAACATCCAGGGTGGTTTAAGACCCCATCATGCAATGAAATAAATGTTGTTCTATAAAGCAGGCAGCACAAGAGAAGATGCATTATTCTTTAAGAATTGTGACAACACTTTGCAAAGAATTAGTGAAACTCATAGAACTTATGATGCCCTTCAGTATCCTCTTATGTTTGTCAATGGACAGGATGGTTGCAATTTTGGCATACTCTATAGAAACTCCAAATATCCTGAAAAAGAATCAAATACTACTGTCACTTGCAAAGAATTCTATTGCACAACGCTTTATGTGAGAAGCATAAGCAACCTGTTTGTCCATGCACCACAAGCAAAGATGAAGAATATTGTCCACCAAGAAGTGATGTGATGTAGCATTGCTTAAACAATATAATTTGTAAAAATATAAGGAATTTCATCCTGTATCTTGCTTCTGAATATTTTATCCGTGCAACGCCGGGTATCTCTGCTAGTATATAAATCTCTAATCTCTTCATCTGTTCGACCAGGGGAACGTGAGGTGGGTTTAGACCGTTGGGTAGAGAAATTAAGTTTCACCCTACATTATTGTTCATGTGTGTGGAAACTAGGTAGCCTGTTTGTCCATGCACCACAAGGAAAGACGAAGAATATTGTTGTAGGGGAATCAACCCTCTCCCTCCTCTCTCAGTTGAGACACGGGACGTTGACCGCAAAACATCCGCGCCGTGTAGGCACCTTCGGTCAATCTCGTAACCACATCCCCTTGCCCCTCCTTCCTATGGAAATCAAAAAGGTTAAAACTGCAAGATCTTTCCTATGAGTGTGTATTCAATTTCACCTCAAGTGCGAAATTGGAGACGCATTTCTCTGAAGCGGGTCAGAGGTAAGACTTCCTGCGAAAAACCGTTGGAGTAAGAACCCTCCTGCAGACCGTCTACAAGCATCTCCCCCCTCCTACCCCTATTCCAGTGGAGGACGGTATATATACCAAAAACTTCGGAAAAACGGGGTAGAATACGTGAGTCAACAAGGCTACGAAGTCCCCGGCAAGAGAGGCCGAGCTACCAAGAGAAGGGACTAAGAAGCAGCTCATCTTCGAGCTTGTTCCTTGTTACCAAACAGAACTTTAAGTTAACTTGTCCAAGTTCAACTTAGTCTCGTCAGGGAAACCCTCCTCCCATATCCTGGTGTAGCACGTAACTCCGAGATAGTCCTCACCCTTGAGGATTACCGAAACAAAGAAGAAAAAAGCTCTTCCTTGAGCCCGTTTCTCGGTGGTCACACCGAACGTCACGTTAACTTGATTTAATAACCAAGTTCAACTTACTCTCGTCAGAGAGATCCCTCCTATCTTTGTACATCCTAAAGCAAAGGGCTAGTCCTCGCCCTTGAAGAAGACCTCCCGACTCCACTCCCTCCAGCACTCCCCTGAGTCAAAGTATTCAAGACTTAGCGCATCGCTAGACAGTGTGAATTACTCCTCAGAGTAATCCGAAGAGAAGAAGGGAACATTCTTTCACTATCCCGTGGTGATATCCGTTCCTGCCGAAGGCGTGTGGCTCCCAAGCTGCCACACTCAGCAAAGTCTTTCAAGTTATTTGTGCGCAACCTCCATCTGGCCGGTCGGCACGCGTCATCGAGTCAATAACATTCCTGAGGTAAAGTAGATCATTGGGTTCAAGGTCAGACTCCAACCCGTTGCAAGGAGTATCCACAAAGATATTTTCGGTCGGTAAAGGCCGTTAGCATTTGTTTTTAAATTGAAGTGAGTGGTGGGAAAACCATCAATATAATGTCAAGTAGGTCAAGTTAGAAAGCCTTAAAAATTATTAAAGACCTTACCGTGCATTTAAGTCGTAATATTTCTGTGGTTCATCTTTATTTTGTTGTTGTGTTTTAATTAAAGTTTTATTTTGTTTTAACAATTTTTTTATTATATCCTCGAATCGCTACTTTGGCACAAGGAACCTTTAAAGTTTAAAGAAGTCAAGAATCGAGATAATAATAATCAAACATATATAGCACTCTTAGAGAGTTATAACGTTAATCAAGGAGTCCTTTTGGAGGGGGGTAGTACTTACAAAACCCGTAAGTAACAACTCCTTCCAACACCTAGTCCTACCTATACCACGACAATTGTTTACCAAGAAGTATTGTGATGTAGCATTAGTTAAATAATAATTAGTGATAAATATAAGAATTGCCATCTGTAACTTGCTTATGATTTTTTAAATATTTTTTACCCACGCAACGCCGGGTAATTTATTCAAGGGATTTTAAGGGAGCTGTCGGAATACTATGCATGACATCACGAGACATCAAGTTCTGTGAAGTTCTTATGGGTGATTTCAGTGATCCCTAAAGGAACTAGGACAGATGAAGTCCAGGCTTGTCTAAAATCATCATCTTTGCGGCGCAATGTTAGAACACTGTCTCTAAAC
Source organism: Ceratothoa steindachneri (assembly GCA_963969495.1). Taxonomy (NCBI): domain Eukaryota; kingdom Metazoa; phylum Arthropoda; class Malacostraca; order Isopoda; family Cymothoidae; genus Ceratothoa; species Ceratothoa steindachneri. The sequence continues at coordinate 95,016,581 of OZ018332.1, forward strand.
ACCAAAATGAAAACAGAGTTCTTTGCTGATTAACTGTCAGCACAATTTGCCAAAAACATTCTGACAGTGGGAAATGGCAAGTTACCTCTTGATACTGATGGTGGAATAGAAATATCTCCCCTCTGTATATTTATTGATACTGTTGATGATCTCAAGGCAAAGTTATTTCACAATTTTGAGCAAAACTGAAAAAAAACTACAACTGACTATGTGAAAGAGCTTTATTGGCTCCGAAAAAGAACACTGTCTGCAGAATCAAAGAACAGCTGCTGCAGGCCCTCTCAAGTAGTCCACAAATTTATAAGACAGTTGACACAATTCAGGTTCCTTTTTAAATAGTCAAAATATCTCAAAGAGTTCCTAATCTCCCTAGAACATCCTAACCTAGCTCCCCACGAACTTGAAATGAAGGTAGTAACTCCAATAATATTGTTACACAATGTAGATCAACTAAAACTCGGCAATGGCACTCGGCTGGTGGTAAAGAAGTTGATGCTACAAGTCATAGAAGCAGCCATTCTCGCTGAAAATGGAAAAGGAGAGAATGTCTTCATTCCCAGAATACTTCTAAATCCATCAGGGTCAAATTTGCTATTTATATTTAGAAGACTAAAGTGTAAGTTTTGCAATGCTAGACTCTATCAGTGGTAGGGTTGCAATTTCAGGAACGCTGTTTTTCTCATAGTCAACTATATGTTGGTTGCACTTTTTTACCCAGGCAATGACGGGTACCTCTGCTAATATATATATATATATATATATATATATATATATATATATATATATATATATATATATATATATATATATATATATTATGCTAAGGAAGGAAATATGGCCTCATTTGTAACCATTGTAAAAAGTGCGTAAATGGCATAGATTTTTTTCAGTTTTATTTATTAATATTTAAGGGATAAACGGGTTTTAATCTTTTTTCTATACAATATTCCTTAAAATTACTCACGCTAGCAGTATTTAATCATTTATGAGATCAACCTCACCGAGTATCATAGCCAAGGATAGCATAGTATAACCTACCCTGTTTTAGCCTAGTATAGCCAAGCCAAGCTAAACATAGGATAGCCTAGTCTAAAATAGAATAGCCTAGCTGTGCCGGGCCTAACCTACCCTAGCGTAGTATAATCTATTTGGACTAGTATAACCTAGCATATTATAGCCTACTGAATCCTACCTTAGCTTAGTATAGCCGACCCTATCATATCCTAGTATAGCCTAGCTAAGCTTAATATACCCTAGTCTAACCTATCATATTATAGTATAGCCTAGCTTAACCTAGCCTAGTATAGCCCTGCATAGCGTAGCATTGCCTAGTGTATCCTAGCTTAAAATAGCTTAGCCTAGCCTAACCGGGTATGGCTCAGCATTGCATGTCAGAGCCTAGCCTAGCGTCACCTGGAGTAGCCTAGCTTAGTATAGCAACGCTAGAATAGGCTAGTATAGCCTACCCAATATATCCTTGCATACGATAGCCTAGCCTAGACTAACATACTATAGGCTAACTTGCTATAGCCTATCCTAGCATAACCACACTTAAATAATATAGCCAAGCGTATCATATTATAGCCTAGCCTATCATATCCTCGACTAGTATAGCATACAATAGCCTAGACTAGAATAAGCTTGCATAACTTAGCCTATTATAGCCTTGGTTAGCTAGCCTATCGTAACCTAACATAGAATTACCTAGCATAGCCTAACATAGCAGAGCATAGGCCTCCCTAGCCTTATATATTTTAGCCTACACTAGCATAGGATAGTATAGCCCTGTGTAGTTTAGCATAGATTAGCCTAGCCTTGCATAGTATAACCTAGCCTAGCATTAACTAATGTTGGCAAGTATAGCCTATACTATTCTATTGTACCCTAGTCAAGCATAGTATATCTTACCCTTGTACATTATATCGCATATATATATATATATATATATATATATATATATATATATATATATATATATATATGGAGAACCACGCTTCGAGAAAGGCAGGGAGTTCCTTGTTTCTCCAACGAAACTTGCAACAATCGTCACATCGACATTCCAAGATGCTACAACAGTCTCAAGTAACAGAGTCTTTAAATATATTTTAAATTTTAAATTTATTTATTTCAGTCTCATAATTGCTCATGTTAATCTGAAATTATTCATTTTATCCAAATTGTAATTTTATTCAGACCATAAACTTCTTCCCTTTATTTTACCCTTAACACCTTTACAATTTGCTAAGATGGCCAACTTGGTGCTACTTTACCAGCTGCAGCACGGTTGCTAATACAGGTGCCCTTCCCAACCTGAAGTAAGTTTCCAAAACCGATCCTCAATGCTACACAACAATACATCCACACTCACACTCCTACACATAACAGAAAAAAAAACATGGATTACCAACTATGAACATACACTTTTCAACCTAGCTACTACACATGACACCCCCATCACAAACATAATGGAGACTCACACAGGCCACAAACTCGTCTCCCGCTCACAAGAGGACGCAGGCAAGTTTCACGAACTTGCGTCTAACACACTCGCCCCACAAGACCTTCACAAAAAACTAGCCGAGGGTGTACACAAGAAACACCAAATACGAGTCCTCAAAACCAACCCTCTATGGTTGGCTTTCTCCACCGAGGACCTCCGCACACACCTCAGGCCGAAGTATAGGGAGGAGGTCATCAGAGACTTCTATTACAACCCTACAAAATAAAGGGCTGTAATTTCACTGTCCGATGAACAAAACAAAACACTGCTGCTAGACCAAGGAGTCAAGGTCTGAGGCACACTAACACATCCACATTAAATCGAGCCACAGCGGAACATAAAACCCACACAGTGCCATCGGCCTTACAAAACCGGAGGGAGACACGAAACTGCCAAGCAGACCTGGTCTGTTTAAGGTGTAGTGTAGTGGGCCACGACTACACCACCTGCCCAGCCACCTCACCTCTCTGCACAAACTGCAGCGGTGACCATGTCGCCATCAACCCTAATTACCCTTACCTAAGTAAGGCCCGCTCTGAAGCTGTAGCGGCAATACGGCGTCCATAACCCACCAACGCAACTACAGACTCCTCCCCCGCCCCTCCTCCCCCGCCCCTCCTTCCCTCGCGAGAACAACGCTGTCCACACCACCCCTGTTCTACCCCACCAGCAACCCAGACTCACTCACATGTTCCGACACCGCCCTCACCCAAACACCTTACACCCAGAGAGCCCCACTACTCACGACACACGCCCCTACCCCACACCACACAGTCAACGAGACCACAGACCCAAACTACACGTGGCCGCCTTGCTTTCAACGGTGGCAAACGACATGTCGAGAGGTTACGCCCGACTATACGCTAACATACAAATTCACTGTTTGCCTTGCAATGTCTAGAACAGATCACATTCCCCGAGAAGGTGTTCGCTCTAATCGACGAGCATACACACAGAAGATCCGCACTCCTTCCCACCCCGGTGAGCATAAACAGCTCCCTCCTGGACCTACCGCCCCTCCCTTTTCCACCCCCCACGTTCCTGCCTCCTCCCGCCCTTCTGTCCCTGCCTCTCTCGCCACTGTATCCTCCTTACCTGCCCCTTTTCCCACTGCTCCCACCTCTCTTTCTACAGCTTCCTCTCCTTCCTCCACAGCTACCACTCCTTCCTCCTCTATACCTAAACTCACTCCTACTACCATCACTCCTCCTTCGGCACCCTCAACTCCTCTCCCTATTGTCACCAACCCCCCTCCTACCGTCCCTAACCCCCTCTCACAGCCTCCAACCCCACTTCCACTAATCACACAACCACCCCCTCATCCACCTCCCCCACGCCCACCACACCTTCTACAACACTCCGCATTAAACAAAAAAAAACTCCACCACGAAACTCCCGCGCCACACACAACCACGCGTAAAGTTGAGCAGCCCCCTCCATATTGTTCCTTCCTCTCCTCCTTTCACCACTCCTTCCTCGCCATCCCAACCTCCTCTCACTTCCAACACCCTCCTCTCATAATCTGAACCTCCCTTACTATCTCTAGCCCCTCATCCATTAGCTCTACTCCCTACTCCTCTGCTCCTAACTCCCCCTTCCTAGACTCTACTCTCTTCAACCCTCATTCTATGACCACCACCCACTCTCCCACTATCTCTAACACTCCTTCCGCAGAACACACTCTCCCCTCTACCACGGCCTGCCCACCCAATAGCATCACTGACAGCCGCCACGCGTAAAGGTATTCGCTCCCCACGCCTCCTGGGAAATAATCAAGGAGAGGGGATCGGTCTCGGCTAAATCAGCCCCACGCTCACTCCGCCCACGTCGATAGGTCGCCCTAACATAATACAATTGAACGTACGCAGTTGGCGCCGTATTCGCCATACTGTTGCTAACTGGGTCCTAAACTCACATTGACCTGACAATACTCTTGAACTCGACCAGTCTACACCCTCCCAACAACAGACTCCGTATTGCAGGCCACCACATATATCTGAGTCCATAAGCGCTGCACCTAGGATCAGCGATCCTAATAAAGCGCTTTATACACCACTCCCGCATCCAAACACGCGATGACTCTTTTCTAGCCTGCAAGGTACATACAAGCTCCAGCCCTTAACCTAGTGGCCACGCACTACAGACCACCACGCCTACAATTAAACATAGAAGTCCCACTCTAGGCCCTATCAAACCACAACCTACCTATCTTCTTTGCGAGGGACCTCAACACTTTCCACCCACCAATCTTTTCTAATACCACGAATGATGCAGGAAGGTACCTGGCAGGTGCCCTGCCGCGTTATCGCTGCGAGCACATCGGTTCGGCCTTCCCCACATTCTTCGGTACTCACGGAGGAACTACGTATCCGGACGTGATCTTCCGCAACGACGACGCTACAAAGTTTCTACACTCACATCTCACAGGGTCCTCACGTACTCTCTGACCACATAACGATATGCCTTATCATATCCACATATCCCATACTCATACCCACACCACCTCTCTTCGACTTCAAAAACACGAACTGGTAAGAGTTCAAGAGACACATTACAGAAAACACGCCACGAAACCTCGACCTGGACCACACCAATCCAGATCTATTAGACGACCACTGGTGCTCAATCTTGAAAACTATAACCGCAGCACGCGACCTACACACACCATACAAAACCTACACATGTATAAAACACTTCACATATTCCATACACACTCAGTGACTCATCACACAGTACAACAATGACTACACCAGAGGCACACGGCAACACAACATCACTCACCTACGTGTCCGCATACTACAGTGCGTACAACTAGATAGGAACCGGCAGTGGCGAGAGGTCGTCCACATCGCGGACGACACTCGTTGCACTGACCCTTCCCTCTTCTGGTGACGCGTAAAAAGGATGTTAGGTACCGATACCCCCAAACCCATCACCCTCCGAGTAAATAACCAAACACTCACAGACACCAACGTCATCCTCGACGCATTTAGGTTCCACTGGGACACAGTACACCCACACAACCCACCCAAACCACACGCGCAAGAGCACTTCCAGGAAGTCCAGGAGTGATGTCGGGCCCACGCTTACGAACTAAAGCTTGCCCCCTGATACGAATGGAGCTGCTCGACAACACATCTACACTGACCACTCCCATCACCGTTGAGGAAACAAAACATTACATTAAAACAACACCAAAACGCGCCCCCGGCCCCTCCGGACTACTAGCCGCATTAATACACAGCCTCCCCGCAAACATATACCCCACACTTACACACCTATTCAACGCCTCACTAGCCTCAGGCCACTTCCCCAAAATATTCAAAGTCTCTCACAACATACTTCTACACAAAATGAACAGAGACCCCAAACACCCAAACAATTACAGGCCTATTGCTCTATTAGAGCACCTAGGCAAAATACTCTAACGTATGATAAACTGCCGCCTACGGGACTATCTGGAAGAGAGGGACTGGTTCTCCCCCCCACGAATATGATTTCAGGAGGGGCCGGTCCACTCAGGCGGCCGTGAACATCGTTCACGACAGAATACAAAAAAAAACGCCAGGTACGACAAAAGATACTCTCCATCAGCAAGGGCGTGGAGAAGGCCTTTGATAAGGTGTGGCACGAAGGACTCCGTTGGAAACTCGCCAACAATACGGAGTTACCTCTCTGTACCAGAAGGCTCCTCTCGCAATACCTCACTGAACGAAGATGCCATATAAAATAAAACAATGCCTATCACAACCTTTCACACCACGCTAAGGCGTTCCCCCAGGAAGCGTACTGGCACCCACACTTTACATCATGTACACAATCGACACACCATGCGCACACTTAAACAGTGTCCTACGCCGATGACAAGACCATTCTCGACAGCGGCCGCGGTCCAGACGATATCGCGCACCACGCACAAATAATACTAGAAGAAAATACAGAATACGAGGATAAATGGCTGATTGCCAGAATCCTCAGAAGACACAGATGGAAATCTTCAGCGCAAGAGATCAGTACATGCATAACCTACAATTTTCTCACACACACTACACAGGAACCACCTAAACCCAAACAAGGCTCGACTACACACAACAGACAAAAATCCTTGGGGTAACTTTTGACAAGTCCCTTTTGTTCAATATATACCAGCACATAATACAAGCAAGAGCCGCACGCACAAACAAAATGCTGCGCAAGTTCTACACTGCGTGCAAAGAACTAAAGTTACACCTCTATAAAACACTCGTGTGACCTCTTCTCACGTACGCTCCACTGTCACTCGTAGCTGCGAGTGTCACGTAGCAGAAGAAGTCTCAGCGCATTCAGAACTCTGCTCTGAAGCGCGCTTGCCGCTCTTCGATGTACGCGAGGCTGTTTACACTACAGAAGAACAACAAATTCGCCCGCCTCAACGCATACGCTCACACTAGACACACAAAACAACTTGGGAAACTCACCATAGACCCCATATACACCGCACTACACGCAAGCTGTATGTTGCGATGGCACTGCGATACCCCGCAGCCCATGACCACCTGCAACCCATACCGTTCTACGCATAATAAGTTAAGAGCATCATGAATAACGCGTTTCCGACTATGCAGACACGATCTCCTTCCTGACCACTCCCCAACCGTCGTGCAGTCACGAACCCCCTAGACTCACCCAACTACACCACGCATCGGTGTCTAGCCACCGACCTATCAACTCTTCCTATCCCCTTTCAAGTTATTTCCGTACCTTTTTCCTCTACGACTACCAGATCGCCTGTGTTACACAGTGGTCCCTCTCTGTTCTTTGTATATACATCATCATCATCAACTTAAAGCATCCCTAGTTTGGACTCCACTCTGCTCACTTCTCTGAAGAAGGACCCTATCTTGGGTTTGAAAGCTCAGAATAAACCGTCGAAGCTCAGTCGTGCATTTCATTTCCCTCAACATTTTTCCTGAGCTACAAATCTTCCGTGATATATATATATATATATATATATATATATATATATATATATATATATATATATATATATATATATATATATATATATATATATATATATATATGTATATATATATATATATATATATATATATATATATATATATATATATATATATATATATATATATATATATATATATATATATATATATATATATATATTAGAACAAAATCAAGGCGAAGTGTCAAAGAATGTGCGAGAATTTGAGCCTCCCGATAATCATGCGCCAAATTCCTCCTCTCATGACTTTGATAGCTGTGATTTCACCGAATCTGATTAAGTCGTTTCCATCAACGTCGAAGGCCAGAAGTGATGGACCACAATTTAGTAACAGCTGCCGCGCCTTCGCCTTGTTTATTTCGCCCTTCATTTTTCTGTGGCAGAAAGAGTGAAAGACGCTGTGATTAATATCGAGGGGGAGGGAATATTTTTGTTCAAGGGTGTGGCATGGGCACGTTGCAACCAACATTAGGGGAATTGCGTATTTCCAGATCCTATTGTCCTTGGGGGATATGTCTTACTACTTTAGACAAGTTGAGCTATATGCTTCCTCAATTTCATCTTCTCCTAACTCTACTAGTTTCTTTACGAACCTATCCTAACAAACCTTCCGGCGGAGATGCCCTCGTTGTTTTCATTTTACCATACACAAAACAGGGCGCGATCACCGTGAAGTGTGCGCCATGGGACCAACATCAATCATCCATCCAACACATACTCAAAACTTGGCATAACCATTAATGCATTATGTCATGAATAGGGAACCCAACTCTGGGAAGGGGACACTATTCTTCACATAGTAAAATGGGAGCGCTTTTCTTGACATGGGAAGTCCTCAATGACGTGTTCTTAATCTCAGGCGATATGTTTTAGTTAGGTCAAGTTTGTCCATGTTAAGCTCACCTCACCTAACCTAAACAAAACACTATCGAGGTCATGCTCTAGAAGTCAAGTTTGGGTGTTTGACCAAGTAGACAGTAGTTCTTCATCTGCAATTGGTTATATAGAAGTAGTTGAACAAGAAACACTTTGTAAATGACATTAGACAACACAAACTTGATTGTCGAAGTTTTTTTAGATGATTTAGGATAATTTTGATGTGCTGAATCCAAAAATCACATTGGTTTTGCACAAACAGGTCAACCTTTTGATTTATCACCACATAAATTCTTACGGATTTTGTTTTTATTTACATGTACCGGTATTTTCTTTTAATATGCAAACATCTTTTTTATTTCTTTAAATAATTGAATTCTGAACAGTTTAAATGCAGCAACTTTTGTCTAACTGGTATTTTTCCTTTGTAGTGAATGAAATGCATTCGGTCGGAAGATCTTGCAAAAATAAGCCTGATGTATTATGCTACATCTGAGACAAATACACCAGTGTTTCTGACAGGAATCCAGTCACAAGCTTTATATAGTGTGTTTTATGAAGCAGACTTTATAACCAGGATAAAGTTTATGCACCACACATGGTATGCACGACGTGCAGCGAGTATCTGCGTTGTTGGACCAAGGGTAAGAAAAGTTGTCTGAAGTTTGGAATTTCCATGGTTTAGGGGGAGCCGACATACAATAGCATTGACTGCTACTTAGGCGCTATTGATTTAACATAGATCGACAGAACAAGTCGAAGTAGCCGCAAGTATCCTGATCTTCAATCACCACGTAGTATTGTGGTTCATTGGGATGAAATTCAAGTTCCTGTTTTTGGAAAACTTCTCGACATTTATGAGAAAGATTCCTCCAGTGTCGAAGAAAATGATCAAGAAGTATATTTTAACCATTATGTTCTATATCTTTTTTCCCCCAAAAAGCTAAATAATCTAGTTTACGATCTCAACTTATCAAACTCCTCTGCCGAACTGTTGAGATCCAGATGGAGGGAAAATCCCCTCTCTGATGGTGCTCGCATCACCTTCTACCACAACAGATACCAGCCTTCAAGACTACCTCAGTTTTTTTTCTGAAGAGAAGGAATTAGTGTATTTTACAGATATTTCGCAGCTTCTGCACAAGCTTGAAGTGACACAGTACCAACCAGAAGATTGGAGACTTCATTGAAAGCAGAAAGCGATCGCTAAAATGTGTTCTGCTGCACAACAGCAACCTGCTTGCCCCTAGACCCCTCGTTCTCTCGACTACACTGAAGAAGAAGTTTGAAGCGGAATAGGTGTTGGATAAAATTTGTTACGATCATTAAAGTGGTTGATTTGTGTCGTGGTATGACATTATATTATATCAATACCATATTATATCAATGGGGGAGGGACCAATATCTTAAAGGCGAACCGACAAGGAACGGAACGTCACGAGTTTCGACGCGCGGAACAACGAGATAAGAGTGCAATGAGGTCAGGTTAAATTTGGGCAAATGCAAAGCTTAAGGTTATTTAAAAAGGCATGTACAAAAATATAATTTTATTTACATAAAAATAAGAGAATTAATGGGCAAAATTACATTGGTAAACGAGGGGGGTAATTCTAGTTATGCATCAGACTCTGAAGTTAAAATTTAATATATTACAGAGGGAGACTATTCAAATGGGGAGGATTTACTCAAATGGGTTACTGAAGGTGGAGAGGGGTTGGTTTACGGAGGATTCAGGGTGAAACGTCAGGGTAAGGCTTCGCGGATGTCTTCTGCAAGTAATAAACGTGAGGCGAGGGCGCTCGCAGCTTCCGAGCGGGAGGTTAACGGAATGACGGTTCTCCAAAGGGGGGCGGGAGGTAACGTCTGATCCAGGAGAGAGTATTTCGGCCACCCGAAAACGAGGGGCGAACGAGGAGAGCTTCGACAGGAGTTGATGAGTGGAGTCGGAAAAATCGCTCGCTGGCGATCGTCAAATGGAATTACCACACTGGCTGGGTTAATTCCAAGACACAAAAGTTTAGCCGTCACTTTGCTTTGTCGTTAGCACCTGACTTGAAACTAGGGGAAACTTCTTAGGTCTGGTTGAGCCCTATATATATCCGAGGCTCTCCCCGCGGGGGTAGGGGAAACAGCGCTACTCTGGAATGGCCTCGAATCTTCACGCCGAGGCGATTCTAACCCGCGTAAAGGTGGTCCGTGGTGGACGCGGTTCGAGGCTACTGCTTGTGAAAGGGGTGAAGGATTACCCATTTAAGCCTAACCAACTTCAAAGAATCTTTTCCAGCGCAAGGACATCACTTCCGTGCTGAAAAAGAAATTCCACGTGGAATTCCCCCACAATTTGTATTGACCTAAAGATGGTGAACTTTTTGTTGGGACAACAGTCCGGATTCACCAAGTATCCGTGCTCTTTGTGCATGTGGGATAGTAAGGACCGAGCTCAGCCTTACACGAAGAAGGATTATCCTGTATGGGGGAAAAATTGAGGCCTTACAAAACAAGGAACGTCATATACAACTCTCTGGTCAAAAGAAACAGAATATTCTGCCCACCGCTGCACATCAAGTTTGACATGATTAAGCAGTTCACCAAATATTTGGACATGGATGGTATCTGCTTTACTTATTTGGATCACGCTTTTACAGGATTGACCATGGCGGAGTGTTAATTTGGCATCTTAGACAGTCTTTAACTCCTCACCTTGGCAAAGATCCAGAGTTTGAAAACTCTGGAAGCGTGGAAGGCTTTTGTTCTGATCGTGAAGAAGTTCCTTTGCAACAAGAAGGACAGGAATTACACAGCACTAGTCATCAATATGCTGGCTGCTTCTAAAAACCACGGATGCAACAGGAGTACCAAAAATACATTACTTATTCTTACATATAGATCAGTTTTCTGAGAAACTGGTATCAATGAGAGACGAACAGAGGAAAGGATTCCATCAGGACATGAAAGAGATGGAGATCAGGTTTCAGGGACACTGGGGTGCAGTAATGGCACTTGATTAATGTTGGTCTCTGAAGAGAGACACTACCGCTGAGCATCCTAGTGGTGCAAAGAAACGGAAGTTCAAGTCGTGAATTCTGAACAATAACCTAATATCCAATTTACATGTACTTGCCTATATCAATATCTACTAATCAATTTTTGTAATATTTAATAGATTGCTTTAGAAAAAGATTTTATATCTTAAAACCAATTTCGGATGAGAAATATTAACAAAATTCAACCAAAGGTATCAGAAAATGTAATTGATTTAGTTATAAGATCGGATTTTATAAAAATCGACTTGGCACAAAAATCTGAACTGATCCAAAGAAACGGATGTCATTTGCTGATTTAGGTTTATATAATCGTCCTACAACAACTAGAAAAACTTAGACGACTTAGAAGGTTTTTTTTATATAAATCAGTGTTATCGAAAACGTGGTAAGAGATGGATCAATAAATTCTCTATTGTGATGAATAGAGAGCTCACAGAAATCTGGACTATAATCTAAATTACCAGCACAAAACAATCAATTACTCTTTATACTTCGTTAATATACATACAAGCGTTCATACACCACATAGTGAATCGTATCCATGAAGAAATAAGTAAACATTGAACACCATGCGAGGATAGAAAAGCGATTTTTTTTCAGGTTATTTACAAGTCATGCGGATAGAAAGAAATAAAATAAACAGGTTAATTAATTTCTGTAAGGCAATTCCCACTGAATTTCTTTTTTAATCAATTAATATCCCTTTAATTTTCATTAAAGTGAAGATTGCGTAAATTTAATATTTTATTTTACATGATTTTTATATTGAGGTTGCTATTCTTGACATGGTAACATTGGTTTCCTCATTCTTAACATGATCCGAAGTAATAAAAGAAATTAATCCCACCCCTACCAGGCAGGTTTCGGTAACAAGTTTGCATGGATATATTAACAAAATTATCGAGTACAGGTGACAGACGGAAGAAAAAAACAAAACTAGAGCATAAACAACCGTGGCTGACAAGTCAAAACTACTGCATAGTAGAACATAAACAATAGAATCTAGTGCAATGACTCATCCGCAAGGGGGGAAAAAACTACTGAACAAAAGTAACATAAATATCCAGGCATGCACACCAGTAAAACAAATGAACAATCGTCCTTAAAACAGCACAAAAAAGTTACCAAAAGAAATAAAACATGAATAGGCATCGAACGAGCCATCACCATGCCGAGTTTTTCATGCGATTTCTCTATATCTGTCACCCTCACCAATTTTGCGCCAAAAGAGCGAGAGTCGATAAAAAATTCCAAATGGGGTTTGCCGTCTGACCACTTTTCATACCTTGTTCTTTCCTACTTTGAAAATTGCATCTGCTCCCATAAACCTTCGAGCAAAATATTTCCCCGATTCTTAGAATTTGAGGTTGCATGCAAAATTTAAGAGCGAGGTTAAACAATTATAAGATTTTTTCCGATCTATACACGCATATATATATATATATATATATATATATATATATATATATATATATATATATATATATATATATATATATATATATTTGTTGATAACCATTGTGTATTTTGCCTTGATTATTTCCTTTAGCAACTTTCTCTTCTTCTACAAGATGGAATAAAAAAGATAGTTAGAAGAAGAGAAAGTTGCCAAGGGAAATTAATTAAGGTAAAATACATAATGGTCTTCAACACAAAATTTACATTCAAGAAAGACTGCTACCCAACTACACTAATATATATATATATATATATATATATATATATATATATATATATATATATATATATATATATATATATATATATATATATATATATATATATATATATGCAACAAAGTCCATAGGGAAAATTAATACGAGGATTCCAAGTACTTTCGAACTTTACTTCGAGTTCTTTATCAAGGAATAACAAAAGTATTTGAAAATTATAATATATATATATATATATATATATATATATATATATATATATATATATATATATATATATAAGGATGATACAGATGAGAAGCAACGCCCACAAAAAGCAAAAAATCAATCAACAATGTGAATTAATATTAAATGGAAACCTTAGATGGAGCGAAGATAAATGCAAACTAAGATCATTAAATCAGGTAAATTCAAAAGACTAAAGGTTGAGACTCGAGGATTAAAATACCGCTTAAGCAATTATGGAGGGAGAAAATCTGAGCTAGAGATTAACATCAAAGGTTAGGATTGAAAAACCAAGGAAGAATAAGTACAAATGTTCTAAAGACTTGACTCAAACGAAAATATATACACAGACATAAACATAAGGCTGCATAGATGCACAAAAAAAATAAATAGTTTATTAAGTTTAATATAAATATTTAGTCTCAAATTAAAAGTTTCGACAGTCATTGTGAATATAATTTTAAAAGTAACCATCTATTTTATATAAGCCAGGACTTAAATTAAAATTTGGGAATTTACTAATAAAAGTCGATTCATTGATATTTCGGGAAATTGTATCGTTATTATGATAGATGATTTTAGCAGAATTCCAATAAATATTGTGATTAAGATATGACATATGAACATATAATGAGCTGCTTTCTTCTTCGCGACGGGCATTATATTTATGCTGAGAAATTCGTTTTTTTTAAACATTTACCTAATTGGCCAAAGTAATATTCAGAGCAGTCGATACATTTTCCGCAATATACATTACTAATAGGAAAAGGGGCGTTCTTGACTAATAGTTTAGAGATAGTATTATTATAGTTAAATACTACTCAAGTGCTTAGAGATTTTAAAATATGAGGGAGAGAAGCATAGGATGGATTAAAAGGAAGTACAAGAGTATTCTTGTTATTAAAAGACGCGCGAGGTTCAAAATGATAAAAGACATTTAAGCTAACTGAAGGAAATGAAAAGGATAGCAAAGTTTATGGCCGATTTCAAAAATTTTAGAAACTTCAGAGTCAAAGAATTCAGAATTAACCAAACGAAGTGGACGGAGAAACATTAAAATAAAAATTGATCCTTTGAATTTAATATGGTGAGAGGAGTAAAAGTGAATATAAGAAAAAGAATTAGTTGGTTTTCGATAGACAGAGAATTTGAAACCAGAAGGCATTCGGTGTATTAATAAATCCATTCCTTTCTATTTCAAGAGTAAATTTGATGGAAGGTACAAGTGAATTAAGTTTGTTCAAAATAGAAAAATATTTTCAGAATTGAGCCACAAGCAAAGGATATCATCAATAGAGAGAAACCAGATTAAAGGAAAATCTACAATAGAGGGGAGGAAAACGGTTTCGGAAAGTTCCATATATAAGCTAGGTAAAACGGGGATAAACAATTACCCATAGTTAAACCAAATTTTTGGCAAGAGAATTTACCATTAAGAGGTAAATGCCTTGATAAATGCCTTTAGTTAGCTAAAAGGTCTTTTTATAGTTTTGAACCTCGTGCGTCTTTTAATGACAAGAATACTCTTGTACTTCCTTTTAATCCATCATTTGCTTCTCTCCCTCATATTTTGAATCTCGAGGCATTTGTGTAGTATTTAAAAATAATAATACTATCTCTAAACTATTAGTCAAGAACGCCCCTTCCCTAATTGGTAATGTATATTGCATAAAATGTATCGATTGCTCTAAATATTCATTTGGTCAATCAGGTAAATGTTTAACGAAACGAATTTCTCAGCATAAATATAATGCCCGTCGCGAAGAAGAAAGCAGCTCATTATATGTTCATATGTCATATCTTAATCACAATATTTATTGGAATTCTGCTAAAATCATCTGTCATAATAAAGATACAATTTCCCGAAATATCATTGAATCTACCTTTATTAGTTAATTCCCAAATTTTAATTTAAGTCCTGGTTTATATAAAATCGATGGTTATTTTTTAAATTATATTCACAATGCATTGTCGAAACTTTTAATTTGATACTAAATATTGATATTAATCTTAATAAACTATTTAATTTTTGTGTGTGTTTGCATCTATGTAGCCTTATGTTTATGTCTGTGTATTTATTTTCGTTTAAGTCAAGTCTTTAGAACATTTGTACTTATTCTACCTTGGTTTTTCAATCCTGACTTCTGATGTTAATCTCTCGCTCAGTTTTCTCCCTTCCTAATTGCTTGAGCGGTATTTTAATCCTCTTTTCAACCTTTACTCTTTTGAATTTACTTGATTTAATGATATTAGTTTGTATTTATCTTCACTCCTCCTAAAGTTTCCATTTCATACTCGTATTAATTCATTTTTTTGATTGGATTTTGCTTATTTGTGGGCGTTCCCTCTCGTCTGTATGATTTATATATATATATATATATATATATATATATATATATATATATATATATATATATATATATATATATATATATATATTACAATTTTCAATACTTTTGTTATTCCTTGATAAAGAACTCGAAGTAAAGTTCGAAAGTACTTGGAATCCTCATATTAATTTCCCCTGTGAGCTTTGTTGCGTTTATTGCTTACTCACGCGATACTTTGTGAGTTTCCCACACACACATATATATATATATATATATATATATATATATATATATATATATATATATATATAAAATTAATGACTCACAAAGTAGCACGTGAGGTTAGCAATGAATGCAATGTCCCACAGGAAAAATGAAAAGGTGCTTTCGAGTACTTTCGAACTTTATTGAGTTCATTATCAAGGATAAGTTATTCTTGAGAATAAATTGAATAAAGTTCGAAATTGGTCGGAAGCACTTTTTCATTTTTCCTGCGGGACATTGCATTCATATATATATATATATATATATATATATATATATATATATATATATATATATATATATATATATATATATGCGAAAGAATGATGAACTGAATCCAGCAAACCGCAATAAACACAAGAACAGGATAATTTTTCTCGGAAATGTTATTACCTAATTTGCAAAAATTGCGTACAGGAGTGGGAATCGAACCATGCACACTGAGGCAGCAAGCAACCGCTTTGATCTCAATTAAACCGTCCCTTTGGCCACTCGGCTACACGGAAGACAAAAATCTTCCGAATAAACAAGCTTTTAAGGTACGCTTCGCAAGGTCGATCGGAACTATGAAAGAGAGAGAAATTAATAGGTAATTCAAAGGACAGGGAAGAGTTGAGGTAAACACGCGGCGAATATACAACGTATAAATCTTTCATGAACGCAAAAGAATGATGAAATAAATTCAGCAAACCGCAAGAAACAGAAAAACAGGATAATTTTTTCTTCGAAAATGTTATTTCCTAATTCGCAAAAATTTCGTACAGCGGTGGGATTTGAACTGTGTTTAATCGGAAGATTTTTGTCTTATATACAATTTATGTAATTCCATTTAAATATATCTTAAAAGAAAATTATTGAAATAATTAACTTTTTACAACAATTTTTCAGATTTTCAGCACTTCTCAGTCTATATGGAGTTATATTTCAGCAGAACAATTATCCCTGCTATACTTCCAACTTCACCAAAAACTAGTTTGGAGATCTGCTTATCAATCCTATGGAGTGTCCACCATAGAACACAGACTTAAATCCAATACAACACTTGTGGGGAGTACATATATTTGTACTACAATTAAAAATAAAACAGCACCGTATTAAAAAAGTTGGATAAAGATAGCGTAAAAAATTTGAAATCATTGCCACAAAGAATTATAGCTGTAATTCAAGAAAAACAAATCCACCTAAGTAATATAATAATAAATATATTAATATATTATTAGTCGCGAGTGAGTCTACATAGTCGTGGGTGACTACATCTCACTATGTTGGTCGACCCCCGTTTAGCTTTGATTGTTTTTTGTAATAACATTGTAACTAGTTTCCCGATTCTAAGGAAATTTGAAACCCTTATGTTGTTTGCAATTCTCTTTCGAATGATATAATTGCCAAAGTCCTCCCAAAGCTAGCCATGGAATTATTTTGTTTTGGCAATAACATCATAACTAGACGGCCCATTCTAACGAAATATGAAACCCTTATGTTGTTTTACATTCTCTTTCGAATAATATAATTGACAAAGTCCCCCCAAGGTTAGCCCGAGAATTATTTTGTTTGGACAATACATTATAACTATTCGGCTGATTCTAACGAAATTTGAAACTCTCATTTTGTTTCACATTCTCCTTTGAATGATAGAATTGCCAATGTCATCCCAAAGTTTGTCCGGGAATTATTGAAAGATTTGAAGGTCGTAAAGTCATAAATCAGAATAAGTGAGAGCACGTGACCTTTTAGTCAGCAGGCTTTGTATATATCAGCTGCAATTACACTTGCCATCACATAAATTTATTAACAAGACACAACGTATTGGGGTGGAAACCAATTTTCATGGATATGCGATATTCTTTCTTCAGTGTATTTGAAATGAAGAAACTGTTTTGATTTACTGCTGTTTGGTTGGGGAAGGTGGAAAGGGGATTGAAATAGTTAGTTAGCTAAATTTGTAATAAGAGGGGAATGAATTTGTATCAAAATTTTTATGGTTAGGGAATTTAATAGAAAGAGATTATATTATTGTAAAATTAATTTCATCATTAGCTCTATCTATAAGAGAATAATCATCGAAGGAGGGAATATGTGTTTAATTGGAAGTCAGAGGCTGTAATCTGATGTGAGTTTACTCTGGATTAGTCTTCTATGCTAAGATCAAATTGGGCAGAAAAACGCGCATATAATTTACGCGGAATTGATCCAATATATGCCTCGTAATTACACCGTGAGTAAGTGTATTTATTTATAATGGAGAAACGAATCAACTTTGGGGTCTTATCTTTGTTTTTAAAATTATGTCGTAGTTTACAAGAGTTTTGAAATATCAGTCGAAAGTTGGAGGCGGTGAAGGAGTTGTTTAGAGTGGTAGAAACTTTGCACTTTTGGAGATAGTTGAGTGGTAGCATATATTTCTGCCCTTCTACCCAACTGAGTGGGGTCAAATTTGTATATATTTTGGTAAATACTTGTACAATACAGAAGTATAAGGTAATTGTAAAATATTAGATATAAATTTTTCAGCAATATCAATGAAATAACCTACGCAAAAGTATTGGACACGTGACTTAATATTTAGTTACAAAGACATTGTTGACAGTAACTGGTTTCAGAAGACACCTGTACGTTGCTATAAGTTGTTGACAAAATTCAGGAGTAAAGGTAGCCCATTCTTTCTTACAGGAATCTTTCAGGTGATACAAATTCCACTGGTTTCTCACGTAGATTCTTATCTTCAGCTCATTCCTCAGATTTTAAAACGATGATCTTCCTTATACGAAACCATGTTTTTGTTGCTTTTGAGGTATGCTTCCGATCGTTGTCTGGTTGGACCGTCCAACTGCGTGGTAGGTGTAGTGATTATGTTGAGTATATTAAATTTTCGTCCTGTAAATCGCGATATATTTGAATCTTCATAATTCCATCAACTACATGAAGTCCAGTGGTGTCTGCAGATGAAAAACATGCTCAGATCATTATAATGGCGCCACCGAATTATATTGCTGGAATGATATTGCAACGATTGATAACCTTGTCATTCTCCTTATAAATATGGCTCCATGTGTTCCAAAAAGTTCTATTTTACTTTCATCGGGCCAAACTTTGCTATTCCAGATCAATCAGCAAAGGCAAGACAGGCTTCAACCTATTTCTTATTCAGTCGTAAAGTTTTACTTAGAATCCTAGAGTTAAGGCCTATTTGGTATAGCGTCATGCTAATTGTATCATTGTTTACCGCTGTTCCTGTTTCATGAGATTTCTCTTCAGTTTCCGGCATAAAAACTTTGCACCATTATTCGATATATTTCGAGTACGTTCAACTCCTGGCCTGTTAACAGCATTATGGTGTTCTTTCCTTTTTAGAATGTTGGCTCTGACCATGCTTATTGGTACATTCAGTTTAGAAGATATTTTGTGTGTAACTCAAACCATCTTAACGAATGTAAATAATCACATTACGAAGACCTTTTCAGAGCTTTTTCGTCCTAACACTTCTGTAAGTATTCAAGTGCGATGGCAAGCGGAAAATGCCATCTCACCCCTGTGATAAGCACATTAAATGTCTCTAGTATCAGAATAATCCCCCTAAATAACCTCAAGTATTCTTATTGATTGAAAGACGTTTAAAGCTGACATGAAAGATGCAGTCGTATTAAAACAATAATCTCACACTACTTGCAATTATTTGGCTTTGTGTCTTTCATTGTTTTTTGATAAGAAATTCGATAATAGCTAATATTTTTAATTATATTTTTACTTGCTACTTTATACAAGTGTTTATCAACCTATGTTCAAATTTAATCACACTCAGTCTATAGAAGAGCAGAATTCCAATATGTTTGTTGACTGTGTACAATATTTTTTCGTGCCACTTTCTATATATATATATATATATATATATATATATTAAAAAAATACTCCTTTAATCCCTTAAGAAAAACGAACTCACTATTGTCATTTCGTCCTCATAAATTTTCATTACGACTCTTAAATATTTATTCACACAACACTACTTTCTTTATACTCTCATTCAATCAAATACAAGTGTGATTGATACAAACCACCTACCAAGAGCTAATTTAAAGGAAAAATTGTCTTATGATTTATTAGAATAATTTCAGTTAACAAATACGTTCTCTCTCTTCCAATATCCAACTTATCAGATTTATCACCTCTAAATCTTCGCTCATCAAAACTATTTTTTATAACCTTTCACTAAACTAATCTACACATAATTGAACAGAATTTGTATCAATTTTACTAGTGTTAAAACAACATTTTTAAATTTGATTTGCTATTTAGTTGACTTAAGTATTTTATTTATATATTCATGAAGAAATCAAAGAATATTCCTTATATTTCCACTCTTCTGCGGTGTTTAAACATTACTGAAGCAATTCCAGTTCTCTCCAATAATTTATAACCACAAGTGATGTCCTTATTGACCTCGCGTCCTCATTGCTCGTGAGATATGATAACGAAAACGTCAGCAGCAAAGATTTATAATAAATTTCCTATCGTCTTCACTCGTGAGATATAAAAAGGAGGTTTTTTGATAATGATTCATAAAGAGAACTGTCCTTATCGATCGGGAAATATGACCCCGTCGTCTGGAAGCGATGTTTCATAATAGACTTCCTGCTTTTATCGCTCGTGAGATATGAAAACAGCGATGATTCATAATAAGCATTAGGTCCTTAAAACTCCTCAGATATAAAAACAACTTCCTTAGCGTAATTCAGAGCAGACGTCATTTTCGTAACTCTTGTAAGATGTGATAACGATGTCGATTAGAGATTATTTATAATAGACCTCACGTCCCTTACCGATGAAACAGAATAGACCTCATTTCATTTTTACTCATAAGATAAGACAACGACTTCTCTGACCATGATTCATAATTATAGACCACAAGGTCTTATTGCTCGTGAGATATCACAACGATGTCCCTTAGCATCGATTCATAGTTGATCTCATCTCGCGTATCAGAAATGACATCAATATCCCTTAGCAAGGAACCATGATAGACTTCATGCCTTCATGGCTCATAGGCTAAGATAGTGACGTATCTTAGCGATGATTCATAATAGAGCTCTTGATCTTATTGCTCATGAGATTTGACGACCTCCTTAAAGATGATTCATTATGGACCCCAAGTTCTTATTATTAATTGTGTGATATGACGCCAACATCCCTCCCTGATGACTAATAATAGATTTATGAATTTATCGCTTGTATGATATGATATCGACTTCTCTTAGTAATGATTCTTGACTGACCTAGGTCTCTATCGCTCGTGAAATATAACAACGATGTCACTTAGCGATGATTCATAATTCAACTTATGTCCTTAAAACTCATGAGACATGACAACGACGCCTTTTTACGATGCATTATAATATACTTCATACCTTAATTATCTCTCGTGAGATAAGACAACGACATTGATTAAAGTGACTCATAATTAAACTTGTCATTATCGCTTGGGAGATATGAGAACGACACCCCTTAGCAATGATTCATAATTAAACTTATTTCCTTTTCACATTCATTATATAGACATCATTTCTTTCTTTCTGATGTAATTAAAACAATGACACCCCTAGCGATAATATTTATCGATAGGGAAATATGAAATTTATCTTCCTTGGGGACGAATTATAACGGACTTTATGTCCTTATAACTAGTGAGATATAATAAAGACATACTTTATTGATGCTTCATAAAAACACTATTGATCTTATTGTTCTTAAGGTATGAAAACGACTTCCTCTGTCGATGTTACACAATAGACCTCATGTCCTTACCGCTGTAAGATATGGCCACTTCTTTTAGCCATGATTGATAATAGAACTTATGACTATATCGCTCGTGAGATATAACAAAGGCGTCCTTTAGTGAGGATTCATAATAAACCTCGTGTCTTTATTGATCGTGAGATTGGAGAATGGTGTATCTTAGTGATCATTTATAATAAAAAAGTATAAAACTTTTAAGAGATATGACAACGACTTTCCTTATCGATTGTTCACAATAGAGTTCAATTTCTTATTGCTCCAAAGATATGACAACATCCCATATCGCTGATTCATAATCAATCATGTTCTTATCGGTCATGACATAACAACTATTTCCTTAAGCAATGATTCATAATAGACCTCATATCTTTATCGCTCTTGGTAAATTGCTAAGCCCTCTACTGGCGATGATTCATATTAGATTTCATCCTTGTCAGTTATGGAACATGACGACATCCTTTAGCGATAATTCTTATTAGAACTCTTACCCATGTTGCTCATCAGATATGACAACGATATCCATTATCGATAATTCTTAGAACTTATGTCCTTAGCGCTCCTCAAAAATGAAACAACGTCTATTAGCGATGATTCATAATAAACCTAGTGACCGTATTGCTTGAGGTATATGACAAAGACGAACCTTAGCATTAAGTACTCACT
This sequence comes from Ceratothoa steindachneri, assembly GCA_963969495.1. NCBI lineage: Eukaryota > Metazoa > Arthropoda > Malacostraca > Isopoda > Cymothoidae > Ceratothoa > Ceratothoa steindachneri. The sequence continues at coordinate 95,038,945 of OZ018332.1, forward strand.
ATAAGTAACATAAATTTCAACTGATCCGAGACTTATGTCCTATCAACAGAGGCATTTTGGTCATCTGTAATTTTTTTAGTAACTAATACCTTTTTCATTTATTTAAAGTTCAGAGAGTTAAGAAAATCGGTAGCAAAGAGCAAAACAAAGCAACATTTAGTGGTAAAAGCGCTCGCTTCTTATATAGCAAGCCATGGGTTTGAACTGCATTCTTTTTACCCTCTTTCACTATTCTTTGGGCCATATCTTTGTTAAATATTCGTCTGATATCCCACAAACAAAGAAACCTAAAGGTTATGTGCCGTTTTTTCAGAACAAAAGCGGGATATGGAGAGTTGCGCACCTTTCAAATACCACGTACCACAAATAATCTCCTTATTTAGCTACCTTCGCATGTAACTTCTACATATTTTAACTTCTCCTAACTTCATCACTTCACGAACATATTTTCAAGAACTTTCTGGTGAAGATGCTTACCTTGGATTTAGCTCTATTCTATCAACTGAATCACAAAGCAAAGAAAATAGTTCTAAAATGCTCCAATACCCCTGTAGTAGGGCATATAAACGGCATATTACTACTAGTAAGTAGTATATAGTCCATGGGCCAGACAGAATATCGGTCGGTACCGGGACTTCTACCAAATCTTATTGTTTTTTTCAAAAGGCGTATGCCTCAGGATCATGATTTGGCATTATAACACTTGGAGATGTGCAACTTAGTGGTCGCTATCGCCGCTTAAATTAAACATAACAGGTGCGCCTTTTTAGTCTAATTTATGGGATAAAGAAAACATCAATGGTCACAGAATACTTAATTTTAACTTACAGCAACAAATGACCGCACTAAATAGTCGCAATAATGTTCTCTACATAATGCATATATAAATATTCAAATTTATTGGCTATCTAGGTAAAAAAAACCTAAAATATTCACTAGACACTGTATGAAACCTCTTAATTGTTCGAAGCCATATTCTTATGTAGCGGGGATACCAGTGAGTTAATTATTTTAATTAAATTCAATATTTTCATCAACTTAGGTCAAAAATACTGATGATATAAATTATCCATATCATGATTATTATACAAGATACAGTTTACTAATCCACTAGTCACTGTCATAATCATCACTTCTATTACTGTATTTCAAGATAACATTCGGGTCCTGTTTGTCAGGTTTCTGATTTCTACATGTTTTCATCCTGAACATATGCATGCACTTAGGTCCAGCTGCAACACATGTCCAATCCGACAACTTGCAAGCCCGAGAACACGAGTAGGAGATTAATTCTAATACAGCCATTGGAGCTGGCAACCCATACAACCAGTGCTCCATCCATGCTCCTTAGGATTTGGCACATTTGGTTTAGCCTGAAGGAAACGCTTTCAAATTGCAGTTTGATAGTTTACACGAAGGGTGTGTATGAATAGGCTGTCTTCGCAATGGGGAAGGTGACTTGATTACACATCACCATGTTTTGTACATAAAAGTTCGTAGCGTAATTTATAAACTTTATAGGGGCTGGAGGAAATTGCATATATTTGACAGGTAAAGTGTTGCAATTCATCAAAAAGTTCTCTTTATAGGATCCAGTTTTCAGAGCTTTGATAAGTTTCCAGTTTTTTCATACTACCCATCTCTCCAATGCTTGCAAAGGCTTTAGCTCAATCACATTTACTGAAGACTTGCAGACCGACGAGGGCCTAACAAACACCCTCTCCCATCACTATGGCTAGTTTTCCAATGTCTTGAAATCTTGTTCTGCTACGGTGAGGTAGGAATATCTTTGTTAAAGGTCAGGCAAAGAACGAACACATCTGTATATTCTGCAACGTTGAGTATTGCCTTGTATCCTTGATTACTGGCATGCAGAGCATGCAGTTTTCTGCCTTCTCTTGTCATAATAATAAGTCAATAACCTCTTCCCATCCCTCTTGTTCACTTTTGAAACAGGACTCCATGATATTTATGGATTGATTTAACACCTCATAAACTGTGGAAATTTGAGTTGTAGAGAAATTTATCGTTGAAAAGTAACGTACGTAAATTGTTGTGGATCACCTTGGCATCACCATGAATGAGGATACTGAAGCCTGTTCAACTGTTTAGTGTCTATGATTCCGGATCATGATCAACCATACTGGGAATAGCCCAGGAATAATTAATCATGTTTGTTTTTTAAACAGCAGTGGTCTTATCAGGATCAATACTGGCTGTTTAGGAGGTCCCACTCTCTGCTCAAAGATGTAGATTGGAAATATAGTTGGTTCAGGGCTTATGCTTCTCTTGTTGCTTTTTTCAATCATAACACTAGTAAGATGTCGTTTTGATCTAACAGACATCGGCTAGACAGCAATACCACTAATTATATGGGATGTGCCACTCCCACAAGCTGTCTCTTCCAGACGATCAATTTTATGCGAAGCCAGGGTGGTTAACACACCGGGATGAATAATTGATTACAATGAATCAATGCCATTACTTAGTGAAAGTTTCTGAAGGCACATTGCTGTGTTTATTTCTTCTGACTGTAAGTACGGGTATAATACTCTGTGGCAGAAACGGCTCAATGTACAGGATATTGTAAAAGTCCTGTTGCACTTGTTACGATGCTCTCAACAAAGAACACAATGATATTTTTGATGTAGTTAGACACTTTTTTATTTTTTTAACATATAAATATGCATTTACATTATAATATTAATCAATGTGGCCGCCCTTAGCGGCGACCACGCGCTCCAGGCGAGACCTAAATGCCGCGCACAGGATGCGGACGAAGTTCTTTATCATTATGGCCCACACGCGGTTGACGAAGGACTTCAACTCGATGACGTTGCTGTGGCGGATCTAAAATTTTTTGCTCTCGATAAATTGCCACACGCTGTAGTCGAGGCGATTTTCGGCCTGGTGACTGAGGCGGCTAAATTCCTTTGACCAGAAGTTAAATTTCGACCACAAACACTCTTGCACGGTTTTTGACCTTTACATGCACCTTGAGCTCTTGCTACCCTTCTCTTTGACGCCCTTGGACACCCAGGCCACGGAGATCTACGGTTGACAACTTGAGGTATTCCTAAACAAGGTTGATCTTTTAGGTCTTCACCGTTATCAAACCTCTCTGCGACTCTTTGAACGGCCATCCGAATGATGTTGAGCCGCTTTGCGATGTCGGACTTGTTGTAGCCCGGGTGCAGGAGAACAGATATCTCGATTATCTCCACCTCGACACTCGAGCAAACAATGGAAAAGACGTTTGAATGACACATGCTTGAAAAGTAGAACTTCTAGGTTTGTTTAACGGATTTTTTTATCACACACGTAAACCACTCGAAAGATAAAAAACAGTGCAATATTACTTTTTAAAAACTCGGTATGTATAGGTTCGGTACTTACTGTGCAAGATTTTACGATAAATAATCGCAGAATGTGTTACGAGGACTAATGCTTACCATTAGACAGTTTCTCTACTCTCTGAGTTGGAATCATGGATGCCGCCTTTCGTGAAAACACAGTGTAACATGGACTGACGAAGCGAATTAGTGATATAGCTCTTGTCAGTGTCAGGTAGCCATACCTAATTGACCTTTACTTTCTTAACATCTGCTCTCAACTCCAAGACAGCCTTTGTTATGGCATCTACTTCTTTGTAAGGTTTTCAAATGTTCTGTTTTTATAGAATGATTTGTTCTAACTAAATCATTAATTGAAATTTGTGGAATAAAACTTGATATGTTCGCAATTAAGACTATTATGTATCATTTCTCTTGACCATGCAGTTAACCCGATATAGATATCTCTAACGATATCAATATTTTTAGACACTCAGTATTATAATTTGCCGGGTATATTATATAGCAAATAAGCTCTTTTCTGACTAATTCCGCCATTGAATGTGTCTTTGAAAGCAAAATCACCTCCTAAATCAAGAGTTTATGGATCGCGTTCAGACTCTAGGTATCACTCATTTTGTATGAAATTATAACCTTTTTTACCTAATTAGCCAATTAATATGCATATTGATATTGAAATTATATAGAGAACATTCTTGCAAATAATTTGACTGGTCATTTAATGGTTTAAGTTTAGATAAAAATATTCTGTGATCATAAATGTTTCCTTATCCTATAAATATGACAGGAAAGGCGCATCTGGTATATTGACTTTAAGTGGCGATAGCAACCACTAAGTTACTCATCTTCATGTTCTATAATGCCAAATCATGATCCTGAGGCATAGGCCTTTTGAAAAATAAACACAATAAGATTTACTTTTTATCTGGTACTGAAATTTTAAAATATAAAGTGTTGAGGTTAAAAAAAGTGAAACGGTTTTTAAGGTACAACGCCTACATACTGAGTGTGTAGGAAGATTTAGAGAATTGGTTGGAGTACAGAAGTATGGGTAGAAAAGCCACGGAAATGATTTCTATTCCATTACGCCAGAATAAAAGTGTGACTAGAAGTAATACACGATTATTAATAATAGTTATCGGTTACAGATGCTACAGCAAACGTCCTAATTAATAATTTACTAGCATCAGTAGGAAACATCTAAATTATAAATATGTTTGTAAAAAATAAGAGGTGCCCGAAAGTACGAACTTCTGCAGTTCCAAGGTGAGCACATGAATATTTATTAAACATTAGCAGAACAAATTAATAGCGTCTAGGATTCATCTTTTGGGTTTTTTGGGGGGTGATACTCCTTCAGGATTTATTTCTTTTGGTCCTTGTGGGCATCGAATCCTTTACTTTAGGAGGTTTTATTTCCTTCTTCTCCCGGTTTTAATTTATTATCATTACCGTGTTTATTGATTATGGTTGCGGTAAGAGTGAATTTTGGTTGTTTGGATCTTTGCTACTATTTGCGGCTTCCTCAAACTTCCAAAACAGTTATCTAAATTTAGGAAGAAAAAACATGCACAACATCCAGAATACTAGATGTTTTTGCTAATGTAAATCATTTCAACCTCTTTCTAGTTCAATGGGGAGACATTTATCAACCTTTCCTAGCCTCTTTTTACGCCATTCTTGGATTCCTCGGCTTTGAGAAAATCCTCTGCGATAAAACTGAGACACGGAACAGATAAACTATTATATACTGCATCATGCAATAATGTATTAATTAGAAATAATTAGACAGTCTCAACTTCGGAAATTGTCCAGTCCAAAGGTTGCAAAAAACTAAACGAATTATCTTCAAATGTAATCAAGAACTATAAACGATGAGCTTTAATCAGGGGCAAAAAAAATTCAAGGTGAATTATAAGAACAATGGATAGTGTACGTTTATGCCAAAAAATATTGTATCGATGCAACTCACTCATAAAGTGTTAGTCGTATGAGATGTGCACGTAAAGATACATATCTAATCTTATTATCCTTTGATTATTCTTACTGTCAATACCTTCTAGTCATATCCCAATTGTCATTGTATTGAAATCAGTTAGCAAAAAAGGTTCAAACATTGAGATAATATAGTTAAAAGATTAATAGATTAGACTAATATAAAAAGGAAAAATTAAAAATGGTAGAAGGTTTAGATACAAATATAAATGGATTAATCGTAGGGGGAGAGGAATGTAAAAAAAATCAACAAGGCTCGATTTGAACAGTCTTTCCAAACAGTGCCATACTGTAACATACGCTAATAGCTGTAAGAGATGAGGAGGTGACGTGATTAAGCATAATTCACCTCACTTACAACGTACTAATTCTTATTTGAGAACCTTAGATTGGTTAATTTAATTATATTATAGTGAGCAATTATCAATTATGTTGTTTAACAATTCGATAGGACATGTTTTTACTCATGGGAGAGAAAAATAAATTCCTTACAGAATCTTGAGTCGTGGAGAAAAACATGAATACCATAAAGAATACTATTTAAGAATTTCTAGTCATATCGTAATTGTATTGAAATCAGTTAGAAAATAAGACGAACTAAATTTTAGTTTCAGTAACTAAAATAAAAGAAAGGAAAATCGAAACTTAAAAATATGCCTACAACAATTAGTAAAAAGAGGGAAAAGATAATTTTTAAATACCAAAGTCTGTGGATTTCATTTAAATACATTCATGAAATATTATATTATTAATTTTATATACAATAAAACTAATCAAAACAGATCTAATCAAAACACTTCTGGCTAGAATTAAATAATACAGGTGAAGTTTCAGTAACTAAAAAAATAGCCGTTGCTTCTCGTGTTGTTTCTTTTTCCCCATTGTATCGCTGTCTTTTATAACCAATGAGATGGGTATCCCTCATATAATGGAATGTATAATATATCTTTAATCCATTAATATCTGATATAATTTAGAGGCAATTCTCGGAGATTAGGATCCAAAACAACGAAAACTACTCTTTAATTCTCCATTATCGAAAAAACGAAGCTAAAATGAAATTCGGGGACTACTTAGTATGACAGAACGATGGCTGGATATTTTTTAATATTAATAACCATTAAGATTTGTATGATCTGTCCACTTATAATTTCTGCAAAATGATTTCTGCTTTCGATTTTATCTTTCATTCATTGACTCATTCATGGATTGCAAAGGTTTTGTTATATTATATGGGTATGTCACATACCCATGTTAAAAAAATACAAGGTGTACACATACCGTGTGTGTATATTTTATTTCGGCTGAATAACCTGGATTGAGGGAGTTTTTATCAATTATGGGTTTGTGTATTAGTCGTGTTACTTCAAGTATTTGTCCCGTCCTATATATATATATATGAATATACTCCATTCAATGATGCTCTCGTTACAGCGATGTTTCGAAACTTGTGAACCAATGTTTGTATTGTTTTGGCGTTATTATTGTGTGTGTGTTCTTTTGGCGCTAATGTAATTAAGCGTTCTTTCTTTGTTTAAAAAATGAAATCAAGTCGAAGACAAACTAATTCCCCTTTGAGAGATCGCTTATGAACGAATTTGACCTACTCTTCAAATCAGAGCCTTTTGGTCGAGTTCACAGAGTCGCAGATTCAACATCAGGTAATAGTTCAATTCTGAATGCTTTCAACTTAAGGTCAAAATGGCTATCTGAGAACAATACCTTGGAACTAACATGTCTGTCTGTGTATTTCTCTGTAAAACGGTATTTTCAGGATAGAAATAGAATCAATGATAGGTAAGAAAATCAGTTTTTAATATTTTCTCTCAACCAACTTCATCTTTCTTTCAGATTTTCACCCCAAAATTCAATCCTAATTTCGAAATTTGAGTTTTAGTGCACAATTTAGATTCCTATACTGTAGTAGTTCACATACAACTTTTAATCTCGTTATTTCTAGTTATTATCCTTCAATGTATCCTTCAGTTTCATCGCCGATCAATTGTTCTGATCATCCGGTTGTTTAGTTTACTCGTTAGGTGCTGCTTTTTCTTTCTTTTTTTTTGCAATTTTATCTCCCTCATTTATCGTATTACCTCCAACCATCCAAGTGGTATCCATAGTTTAATTTTCAGGCCCTGCTATAGCACTTAATTGAGATCTGCCAAATATTTGTACGAAACTTCTTCTAAACATTGAAAACAAACCTGACAAACACTTAAATCTCAGGTACAATAACCAAAGTAGATGGTATCTTCTTTACAATCCTTCAAACCAAACATAAATCAAGTACCTTCATTGTAAATTGAGAGCTATAAAATGTAAGGTAATCCTCTTAGTTACAGCTGTAATGTAGAGAAACACCTTGCTGAGAGGCTAACCTTGAGCCACGTTTTCACGTAAATGGAGGAGGGAATTTTCATCCGACATTCCACTTTCTCTATCAGGACGGGAGCGCCGAAGAAGCGGGAGAATAAAAAATGGGGGAATTCTAATAACCGGGAGCTATCGGTTCGAGTCATTAGGATAAATAACACGTATAATCGCCGAGCAGCAGAGATAAGGGTAATCTTATTGGTCCAACCCTAAGATTCTAATCAAGGAAGTAGAAAGGAAGACCGGGTATGAGTCTAACATGGCATTTTTAAGTAACTATGAAAGAAATTCAACAAAATTCAATAGGAATCTCTATGGCTTTTTATATATATTAAAAATTAACATAACTGGTAATCAGTATATTTAAAAAAAGCGAAGGCAAAAGGAGATATGTACAAGAGGTGATAATAACTATTAAACATCAACCCGATTGCATAAATTACAGCCTTCATTCAAAATGTTCCTGGAATAGGGATTAGAAGACACAGAAACCCTTAGAATATCAAAAGTATGATCCCATGACTCGTACTCACTTTCAAGGTACTATTAGGAAATACACACAGACCGTCAAGTAAGAGGAGGGAAAATCCAGGGATTACATCATTAAAACATATAGTGGACACGTTCTAAACATTACTGGCATTTCCCAATTGAGAAGCAAAGACCTCCAAACACATTAGATCGAGGAGTCATAACGTAGAGAAGATTCGCCCCAAGTAGGAATCTTAATGTTTTAGCTTGGTAAAATAGGACCACAAGATTTGGCAAACTAAAAACAGAATTGATTTTTAAGTAAACAACAATTATACAGAATTTAAATACACTATCATACGTCACACTTTATTAAATGTTGGAAACTAAACTGAAAAAAAATATCTTTGAAAATATTTCATTTATAGTTGTTACTATTTAAAATACATTTGAATCAGACAAGAATAACATTCCAACATAAGGCATGGGTGAAAAAAGGTTGGAATCGTTGATTTAAAATAACACTCAAATCACGAAATCATTGGGACGATAAGAGCAAACAAAAAACTCTAAGGATGCGAACAGCCTCCGATAGCATCAAACCTTCTACATCTACGTCAGATTTGAGGTGGGAATTCCTTAATCATTTTTACAACTATACATTTTCTTTATCAATATTCTTCTAAAGTACAATTTGCCTATCTTCCTCAGCAAGCATAAGAAAATCTAAACAAATGCTCCCCATATTGTAAATGACGAACCGGCAAACTCCATCCAGGTCGTGAAATTCAGATTAAAAGCAAGAATATAAAAATGAAGTAGGAAATGCTAAAAAAAGGAAAATATATCGATAATAAAATACTAATAAATTTTGTCTGAAAGACATAGATGAGAATCCTAATTACTCTGTATGAAGTAATCAGAAACACTAATATTTTTGTAGGTGACGTGATTCAAAACCTTCAATATCAGTCTGAATGCCATGATTCAGAAATCTAAATATATTTCAGGTTAACGTGATGCAGAACTCTAAATATCGTCTGATTGAGGTGCATCTGAGGCCTAAGTAATTTGTCTGAATGACGAGCATTAGAAGAGTAAATATAATCTTTATTCATCAAATATGTACATCTAAACAATTCGGTCAAGATAAGCAACATCACATCTAACAGAACACTAAATTTTAGCTAGCTACCATGGTCTGAAATTTAAGTCGTTCAGATAAGTCTTAAAATAGTTTTCCTTAAAAAATGGGGTGTTTTCGAAATAATAACTAGTTTTACTTTTTTATACCATTCCTACGAACTACATTGATTGTCCTTTTATTTCTCCGTTATAATGCTATTCTTATTTTATCTCATTCTTTTTATAGTAACCGCTTATCTTCCGAATAGTACGCGACATTTTTGTTACCATCAGTTAACATAAATAGGTCGGGTTTCAGAAGTCGTGGGCGGGTCGAATGATCTACATATGGACGATCAATCCACGGACTTAACACGCATCAGATGGAAGATGGAGGGATCAACTTTCGCTCTCAAAGGATTCCCTTCGTGCATATTGTGTGTATGTCAGTTGATTTGCATGTGTGAGTTCTCTCTCTCTCTCTCTCTCTCTCTCTCTCTCTCTCTCTCTCTCTCTCTCTCTCTCTCTCTCTCTCTCTCTCTCTCTCTCTCTCTCTCTCTCTCTCTCTCTCTCTCTCTCTCTCTCTCTCTCTCTCTCTCTTACCTTTCAAAATTGCAGTGCGCCAGATTGCTCGTTCTCGACGCTGATTGGCTAAATAATCGTGCCAACACGAGGCAAATTGTTGTTTTCGAGCAACATTTTTTGGCTAATTATTTTATCCTCCATTTTATTCTTATAGCTTCCTCCTATATGTTGTTGTTTTCACTTTTACTGCCTAAAATTAAACACACATTCGTTTTTTAAGAGTAAATCTATAGCTTTTAGCCCTGCTGATTCCGCTACAAATAATGCTTGTATCTTTTCTTAAATACCGAAGTCATTCAGAAATAAATATATGTTGTCATAAATAACATCAGAAGATATTGCAACCATTTTTTTTTTAACTTGCTTATTTAATTATCATACAAACCAATAAACCAACTATAAACTCGGTTGCCTTTTTTTAATGATAACCTTTTACTGTGATTTATCCTGACCATCATAAAAAATAACCATTGGTTTAGAGAGATGGTTTAGAAGTGTATTTTACATTCAAGCATTATTGTTCGTATATATTTTCCTTAATTGTGTCTTGCTGTTTAGATTATCAAAACCACTTTCTTTTGTAGTTTATTTACTTTCATTTTCTACCTTCTTTGATTCAATACTACGGCAAATATCCATTCTTTGGCTAACATCAAATGCCTAGAAAACATTCATTATCACTTTTCTATAATTCTTTTTAGTGCTTTCCTTTACTCTTTTTCATTTGAGTTTCTTTACTTTTTCATGTGTCCTTATTTATATATCTACTTCTGTTTAGTTAAACTGCAGTGTAAAAGCCAATAAAGGTTAATTGGGAGATACCAATTCTATGTTATGTGATTGTTTTTGAAAAATGTTACAGTTTTTTTTTATTTAGTCATACTTTTTTTTCTGGGTTCATTTTATGTGCTATGAGAAAATACTAAATATTTAAATATCTAATTTCTTATCCCTTACCCAACTTTATTATTATACCTTTGTTAATCTAATGCGCACTTCTTGCATACAATGTCGACAGCTGGCACCCAAAATGTGTGAATAATGAAGCGCGACAAATTCTTAAAAGCATTCATGATCAATGGGTGATAATACTTCTAGTCGCTTTTCGGTGGGTAAACGAAATGAGCCAATTGAGAAAATTAAACCAATTAAAAATAGGCCCCAAAATATCTGTTCTCAAAGAGGAATCTCTCTTTAAAGTATACAGAGAAGTCTGAAATAAGGGATTATAATCATTTATGTCTAATAAGTTACATAAGTTCCCCAGTTAACCCTTAAAATGGACGTCAAATTAGCCCACGTTTCAGATAGAAACAGAAACCGCATTTCTAAATCAGGATGGACAAAAGTTCTATAACAAGAATACAGGAAATTCATGAACGAATTTAGAATGTTAATGCTGCGGTTCTTCGTGGAAAATATGCCATTTGTCAGCCACACTCTTGGAGAAAAGGAGGCCTTTGGGGCAAAACTAACTTTAAAACCTGCTTTCACGTCCATGATTACAGCACATGCACAAGTGTGTCTGAATTCATGTTATCATATGTCCAAGATATAAATAAATTTCTAGTCTCATAATTAGCCTTATTTTTATCTTTGATTATAGTTTTTCATTACCATTTTGGGAAAATGCGTTACGGAATTATATTTAAATAAATTAAGTTTTTTAAAAGGACTTTTTTTTCAAGAATGAATTTGATTAGGTAATATTGGGTTAGATTGAGTTAAATTATGTCGGTTTGCTTAATTTTGTTTAAGGTAGGTTTGGTTAGGTTTGTCTAAATTTGGCTAGGCTAAGTTAGTTAGGCACAATATGCCTTAACTCCGAATAAAGTTCGGTTGAATTGTGTTAAGTTGGGTCAACTTTGATTGAGTTTGGTTATGGAGTAAATCTCTTGTGTGAAGTTTGAATGTTTTTTATCTAGGTTTGATCAACGTAATTTGGATAGGTTAATCCATGAAACCTAATTAATCCTTGTGAAAACCAATTTTTTTGAAAAAAAACTGTTAGAAACATCAGTCTAATGGGTGTACAGATAAAGATGATTCTCGCCTGTGTACCATACCGTCTATTGACGAATGATGTACGTTAAAAAAATCATATTGTAATATGTCAGCATCAACAATAGAGTAGTCCCTCTGAGACCCATAAAAAAGCAAAACTTGTTTACATGAGGCAAATTACAGTAATTTTTATTTTAAATGTCTTTATTACTTTATCTTTTATACAGTATCTCCCCTCCTTTGTATTCAAATTATACCTCTTTCTGGAGACCCGTGGGTAGTTTTCGCCAATACAAGCGTTATGGTTGTTGCATATAAGTGGGTTTATATGTAAAAAGAGCAAGCAGAAGTTAAGTTGTAATTTAAGGAAACATAAGTACAATTCCAAAGAAGCCGATGGGACTTTTGTGGTTATAAAATAACCTGTTTGATTCTTATCAGCCATTTTACAGTTTATCGTCATGGTGGAAGATATTAATTTGGGTGCCGTTTTAATAATTAATAATCTTATGGAGTCGAGTTTTATTATCCCCAACGTAGCTGCTTTACTTGAAACTCGCCTGGAATATGTTGTCATTATGTGATTGAAAGATACAAAGAGAAAAGTGATAATTCGAATCCGTAAATATATTTTGGCGGGGTAAATTTATTCGTAAATAAAACAACTTTTGGCGATTAAGTCTACGGGAATCGCTCACACGATGCAGTTTTGGAAAGAATCTCTGTGGAATTTCAGTATGAATCCAACTTTGTTTGCCATTGAGCGTTTTTTTATTAACTCTATCAAATCCAAAAGTAGTAAAACCTTCTTGGGAGGTAGTCTAGCCCGCTCTCTTTTTCTTTATTATATAAGATGTATCCCTCCAACTGTTTTTTTTATCCATTATGAGGCCTGTTTAATAAAGGCGAAAGTGATCGTTATCCTGTGAGTAACTCTAATCATTGCTATCAGATGATTAATATGACTTCTTACTTTCATACGCCTGAACAGGTCTCAGTCTAGTTATATGTAAAAAGGCATAATTAATCCAGTTATTAGAGAGAGAGATCCTACAAAAAGGAAAGTTTATGTCTTCTCATAGATCAATATTTTCCCCAAACTTCCACTAAATTATTAATATCATTTTTCTCTAAGTGTATCTCGATACTTGGCAAGCCACTTCTTAAGGCGATCATGAGATAGATAAAGTGAGAGATTTAGCACTTCGATTTCGTCTTTAACTACTGAGTTTTGCGCCATAATATTTGCGTCCGCTTCAGCATACCTGTTCTTAGTTTTACGCAAGGTATACTTGCTACCTTCTATTTTGCTGGTACTTTATTATAGTGCGAGAATCTATAAAAAAATATAGCAACATTTTGGTTTTGCTCTACAAACAAGGCGGTGCTTTGGCCGTTTCGAGGTATTTAAATGTATATCAACGGTTGAAGATTGTTAAAAGTTATTTTCTCTTAAAAGAAAACAGGATATGATAACGAAATGAAGATAAAGAACAACTTTAGAAGTTGCTTGGAAATGTAAATAGAGATCTAATAAGTAACATGCGTCCATTTAGATTGTGAAGGTACATGAACGGTTTCCAAGTGTTATCTAAAAGAATAGGAATCATGTTAGACGCCGTGCTAGAATTTTTAAGTTGTTTCTTCCGTTATTCCACCTCTGGGGACTTTTATAGTCCAACCTAGGAGTTTTCATATATTCTTTTGGGGGTTTTGTATGCATCCTATCAATGTCAGTAACTTGAGATGGAGTATTTTGTTATAACGAATATTAAAACAAATTTTTTTGCCATTAGTCGTACTTCTTTCTGTTTATATACTGCTTTCTTTGCTAATCTAATGAAAGGTTTACTTTTTCATTCTCAATAATCAAATTTTTATTTTTTTTATTTTGAGTTTTAATTTCTTGTCTTTCTAATGTAAGACAAAATATTTAGACATTGTACCGTTTAAATCCCATAATAGGCAATTGACTCGGATTTCCAAACCACGTACTACGTTGCCCTGCCAAATTGATACCCAATTCAAGCAAAATATTACAAGAATAAAGAGACAATTGAATGGAAATCAAAGTCAGCTATTTTAAAAACATGAATTTGTTTTTTATTTCATTTATCCTCAGGAAAGTCATAAAAAACAAAGGGAGGATTCCATAAAGTATGGGAGGAAACTGGTAAGGAAAAGTGTAAAAAAAAAGTGCTCATTAAGTCTCCAGTCTTCCAAGTACAAAGTAGTCTATCTTCGACTTAACTATAAACCAAAATTAAACAACTACCTTAAATTATCTAGGCCATTTTTTATGTAAAATCCTAAGAAAGGAATAAAGAATCTGAAGGACATCTGCAATGAACTATTAATTTTCTTAATAAATGAATTATTCATGTCTCTAAACAATTTTAAAATGGTATAAAACACATTTATCCAGAAACTAAAAGGTAACTCATAAGTTTAGCCTGAAATTTGAGGAGAGAGTGTACATTTACTCTGAAATTAGATGGAAGAACGAAAACTGAAGCAGAAACATTTGTTTAGACCTCAAATAAACAGAAACTACACAGATGATAGAGCAAACAACCAGAAACTTGACCATATATCACATATATAACAATAAACAAAACAGTAAACGGCACAATTAATTATATAAGAGTATACAGCATACTTACCTGAAAGCTTGATGGTGGAACGCCCAATTAACCAGAAACTAGAAATAAAACCGTAAACCTAAACAGAAGCTTGAAAGTGGCCCCTGACACTTAAGTAGACACGACCGTAAAGTTATACTTAACCAAAAACAAGATGTTTACCGTAAAAATAAGCAGATACTAGACGGTAAACCGCATAGCTAACCAGAAACTATTTAAACAGTAGACCGCATATTTAACCAGAAACGAGAGAGTAGCTTATATAGTAAACTGAAATTCTAGCCACGAATTTAATGGTAGACTCCACATTAACCAGAAACTAGAAGGTAGACAACACTCTTAACCAGGAGCTATAGAGTACACCACAAACATAACCAGGAACTAGACTCCACTTTTATAGTTCCAGAAACTATAGAGTACACTACAAACATAACCACGAACTAAACTGAAAATTGCACACCAAACTAGAAACTAGACGGTAGCCAGCACACTCAACCATAAACTTGACACTAGACCAAATACTTAACATAAACTAGTTGGTATTCAGTATGCTAACCGCAAACATAACCAGAAAATTGACGATAGACTGCACATCTAAATAGAATTAGAAGGTAGACTACATAATTAACAAGAAACTGGATATTGACTTCAAACCTAACCATAAACCTGATTGTAGACCACATATATAACCAGAGACTACTCAGTATCCTGACTTTTTAACCAGAAACATATAGAGTAAACTTCAACGTTACCCAAAATATATACGGAAAACTGCAAACATAATCAGAATTTGTCAGCAAACCACACACAACAAGAAACTAAAGGTTAGACTCCACTTGTATTCAGAAACTAGATAGTATAGCGCTATCTTAGCCAGAAACTTGATCGTAGACAGCACAAATAACTATTAACTAGAGAGCAAACCTTACCAGAAACTAGATGGTAGACAGCAATCCTAAGAGGAGGCCTCACAGTTCAACAAAATCTAGACAGTAGAGTGCCAACTAAGAAAATTGACGGTAGACCACACACCTAACCATAAAATAGATAGTCGACCGCACACTTAACCATAATATAAATAGTAGACTACAAATTAAACAAAAAGTGGACGTTAAACAGCAAATATAACCAGAAACTTGACAGTAGACCGCACACTTAATCAGAAACTTGAAGGAAGAGCGCAATTCTAAAAAGAAACTTGATGGTATACCGCAAACTTAACTCGAAAGTGGACGCTAGACGGTATGGCGCGCATCTAACCAGAAACTAAATATCAACCCAAAAATTAATTGGAAATTTCACTATACCTGACAGATAACCAGAAACTAGACAGTACACCTCAGATTTTTACCAGAAAATAGACAAAAAGATGGGTAACATGAAGGTAAATCTCCCAGTTTGCCAGAAACTAAACGGTAGATCTCTAACTTAATCAGTAAATAGAAGATATAGCACAAATTTAATCAGAAACTAGATGATAGATCGCAATCTTAACCAGCCTCAGGGGTGGATCCAGGGCGGCTAGGGGGCTAAAAGCCCTCCAAATTACAGACCCGCTTATGTTTATATTTCTTTTTAAAGCCATACCTGTATTCTGCTATTAAGAAAGAGTTACGTAATAATATAGAATATATATAAAAGTTGTTTAAACCTTTGCGATCGAGTGTATCTTATATGATACATGTCGAAAATAAGATTATATACCTTAACTGACGTCCAAAATCTAGAATAAACAAAAATTTCTAATTTTCTGATGGGTGGAAAAATTTAAATTTGAGAGAATTAGTGTTGACTCCTGTATCAGATGCTGTTATTTATTATTAATTATGTGAAAGATAATCATTATTAATCATGAATGTCCTTTGCTCCGATTACTCAGAGGGAGGAATTTAGGTTAGCCCTATCCCACCTTAATTTTTATCCTGGATCCGCCAAGACTCAGTTAAAGTTTGTAGAAGATACATGGTCTAGCTAAACTATTTAAGGCAATAGGAGCCAGAAAGGATACGCAACTTTCCTTAACCTAGTTCCATTCTTTAAAAAAAGGCAAGTTACTACTAGTTAATGTATTTTATTACCTATTAACTCTTTGATTTCAAGGTTGAACAAAACTTGTCTTATACTCAACAATATTAAAAATAATAGCCACTATTCATTTATTGCTCATTTACAGACATTATTCGAAGTTTAACATAAATAAATCTAATTTACACCAAGTACACTTTTAAATGTTAATTACTCAAAAAAACCTGAAAAACAAAACAATAAAGGAGATAATTAGAAGCCTAATCGATAAAATAACAATTTCTCAACAAAACAACCCTAATTAGACGACAAAAAAGTGTCTCTGACTGAAGGGGGGTTAATGAAGATAGATAGATGGTTGTAGGAAAAGGGTAAAAAAAAACTGAAGAGCAAAGTGGGTTAGGCGAGTTGAAAACTTTTTGCTTTGCTGGACCACTGTTAACGAGCGGCGAATTCACTGTGTCATCCTGAGTCTCAAAAGAGATTGATTTAAGCGGAATTTTTAAGCCGCTTGCTTGCACTTCTAGGCGCGCTACAACTCTGAGTAAAGCACACAAAAGAAAGAAAAAAACATTACATATGTAACAGGAATTTGATGATAGATGTTGATTTTCTTCGTTTAAACTTCATCTCTACTCGAATTCATTGTCTTTTTCACATATAAAGGATATGATGCTATCAAATTTTAAAACTAAATATAAAATAATTGATTTCAAACGCGTATTTCTATCCCCAATTCAGTACTCCCGCTCGTAAATACTTTGAATTGATAAAAATACTTTGAGATTCTTTTAATTATTACAAATTTATGGTTTAATAGACTAATTTTAAAGGTTTTTGAAGGCGAAATAAAAAATCGGCCCATATCAATGCTGCAGTAATGGACGGAAACCATTTTATTGTGTCTACACATATTAAAAAATAGTTATATATAAAATCTAAAAGTTTCTGTACTACAAATGTCATACTAAGAATATTTAGAGATGAAATCGAATGTAATAAAATAATTGACCATTTAGCTCCATTCAAACTTGGATTGGGGGGAGGGGGCTTTAGAGTGAATTTCACTATCATATTTACATTTTACATTAAAACAAAAAATTGCACATATGATCGGAATAATAGACATTTGCTATTGACAGACAAAAATAGCCTTTCTATTTCCTTGTATGATTTATAGAAAAATGGGAGAACGCCAAATGTAAATCTATGGTGAATAATTCAAATGGAAAGAAATACGAGAAGTATCAAACTAAACTTAATTAGCACCAAAGTTATTAACAATTTTAAGCAAAAAATGTTACTAATATTTACCATAAATACAACTTGACATATTTTTAGGTCAGAGTTTCTAAGCATAGATAAAATTGAGATTAAATAATAATAATAATAATCATAAACATAATCGTAATCATAATAATAATAATAATAATAATAATAATAATAATAATAATAATAATAAGAAGAAGAAGAAGAAGAAGAAGAAGAAGAAGAAGAAGAAGAAGAAGAAGAAGAAGAAGAAGAAGAAGAAGAAGAAAAATGCAACATGGCGTTCAATCTCGTGAAATGGATAGGCGTTGGACGTCCAGTACCTTGGTACCTTGTTCAATTTCGACGATATCAGAGAAAATATTTCGGCGTTCGTAGGGAGCTAGTCGTTTATTAGGGCTCGCTGAGTTTGATGCAGGAGCGCAGGCGTATCATTCAGATAGCACATTAGGCTTCTATCATAAAACTTCTCTAAGCAGGCTTCGTATCCACATCACTCAGCCGCGATATATTTAGTAACTATAAGCTATAAGATAGATTCAGTAAGAAAAAAAACTTAAAATAGCAAGCAATTTGATGGATTAATAACTACAAACTCTAAGATGGATTTATTAACCAAAAACTGTTAAAATAACAAGCTCTAAGAGTGAGTCAGTAACCACAAGTCCTAGGATGGGATCAGTGACCCAAACCACTTAAAATAGCAACTCATAAGATGGGTTTAGTAAGCACAAAGCCTGAAAAACAAAACCCTAAGATGGATTTAGTAACCACAAGCACATGAAAAGGCAAGATATAAGATGGATTTAGTATCCACAAACACTTAAAATAGCAAACCCTAAGATGGATTCATTAACCACAAGCTCTTAAAATCCTAAGCTCTAAGATGGATTTAGTAATCACAAACGCTTGAAATAGTAAACCATAAGATGGATTTAGTAACCACTAGTCCTTAAAAGAGCAAGCCCTAAGATAGCTTAGGGTAACTATAAGCTCTAAGGTGGATTCAGTAAGCAAAAACGCTTAAGAAAACAAGCAGTAAGATGAGATGAATTTCGTAACCACAAACCCTTAAAATAACAAGCCCTATGATGATTTAGTAAAGACAAGTCCTTTGGTGGATTTAGTAACCAAAAAACCCTTTAAATATAAGTTATAAGATTTATCTAGTAAACACAAACCATTAAAATACTAAGTCCTAGGATGGATTTAGTAATAACAATCCCTTAAAAATAGCAAACTTTAAAATGGATTTAGTAACCACAAATCCTTAAAATAACAACCCCTAAAATAGGTGTAGTAACTAGAGTCTCTAAGACGGATTCAGTAAGCACAAACCCTTAAAATAGAGAGCACTAAGATGGATTAATAACCACAAGTTATGAGATAGATTTATTAACCACAAACTCATAAAATAGCAAGCACTAATATGGATTTAGTAACCAAAACCCTTTAAATAATAAATTCTGAAATAAATTTAGTAACGATACGTCCTAAAATGAATTTTGTAACCACAAACCCTCAAGATAGCAGGCACTGAGATGATATTAGTAACCACAAGCCTTTAAAACAGCAAACCCTAAGATGGATCTAATAAATACAAGTCTTTTAAATAGAAAGGCCTAATAGAGATTTAGTAACACCAAGCCCTAAGATGGTTTCAGTAACAATAAACCTTCAAAATAACAAGCCCTAAAATGGATTTAGTAACAAGAAAGTGTTAAAAGAGCAAGCTCTAAGATTAATTTAGTAAGCACAAAACATTAATATAGCAAGCACTAAGATGGTTTCAGTAATCACAAGCCATTA